>VNJU01005980.1:0-207048 GCA_008042675.1 Drosophila seguyi | reverse complement strand
AAAAAAAAAAAAAAAATAATAATAAAAAAAGCCCAAAAAAAAAAAATATGAAAGACAAAAAAAAAAAATATAAAACACAAAAAAAAATATATATATAAAAGACAAAAAAAACATAAAACACAAAAAATATATAAAACACAAAAAAAAAAAATTATATATTAAAAACCAAAGAAAAGAACAATGTTTAAAAACAGAAAAAAAATATATTTATATACCATCAAATTTGAAATACTATATTCCAGCACTCTTGTTTTCTCTCAGTGCACCATCTCCGCGATGAGCTCTATCGGCTTATTTTCAGTGGGCAAAACGGATTCCAGTCGGAAGCTGTAAAAGACTACTTCAGCCTTCTGTGGCAGGCTATGAAACACAATATTCATTAACTTGGAAAGCATTAATGCTGCGCCCGAGCTGCAAGCTGCAAGCTGCAGTTGCACTTGGCGCACTGTGGCCATAACTGGAACTCGAACGGTGCCTGGATGCTGGAAGATGCTGGGAGATGCTTGGAGATGCTGGAATGATGGGATACTTGGATACTTGAATGCTTCATACCAAAGTTGTGGGCACTGTGGAGGCTCGTGGGTTTGCCAGAGAGTTCATTCTTTTATGGTCTTGGCACGGCTCTCTTTGGCTGTAGTAATAATGCGGCTATTAAACTGTGCAATCACTAACTTGAACCAATCCATTGGTTACCTGAGCACTTACTCTTTTTTGTGTCTTTCGTATTATTTTCTTTTTTTTTGCCCCAACGATGCGATGCAAGGCGATGTGATGCGACTCGATTCTGAATCTGATTTTATTTCCTTTTTTTTTTTTGGTTTTTTTTTTTAAGTTTTTTGGCGGCTTTTTGTGGTTTTTAAGTGGTTAAAGGATAAGCTACTTGACGGTTTTTGGAGATTACCAAAAATTGGGAATAGATGTAATATAATTAAAGTATTTTGGTAGGAAATACACTCATAGGAGATACAAGATGCTGGGTTTAAGGCAAATCTTTGTAAGTACTTAATTATTTTTGTACAAAATAAAATCTATACCAAACTACTTTTATAGATTATGCAGGCGCTCTTTTTTTCTTACTTATTTTAAGCTTTGATTTAGCATAAAATATACACGAAATTTAACTTGTATTTGTACAATTTCAGAAGAATGTTAATAATATAAATCTATTTCTATAAACTCCTATAATAAGGGGTTTATTTTTAGCGATATTATGTACATGTTCCTATCACTTAATTTTGGGTTTTTAAAGACTTTGAATAAAGGTTAATTAAGTCTCTATCCTTTCAACATTTTAACTTGGTAAAATCCTTAATTAAATATATTAAAATACAAAATTTCATGGGTTTACTATTTATAAATCAAAGTCTAAATATTATTTCTTAATCTTAATAAACATATTCCCAAATCAATTAACTCAAAAAAAAAAAACAAATCAAGGTCATGCTTTGACCCTTGTCCCTTGCCCCATTCTTAATTATTTTCATCACATGTTACATTTGCAATGACACTGCTCAACAACCATGTCCGGTCGCCTCCGCCCTTAAAATCTCAACCCAACAGGAGTTGGGGTACCCCAGAACCCAATCTCAGTCTTGGTCGTCCCTCCTTCCCAGACCCAATCTCTGTGGCACACGCAGTCAAGAGGAGAATTTGACATGCGTCTCTGATGATGATTTATTTTCATTTTTGTATTTTTAATTCACTCTGCGCCATTGTCGCTCACATGGACACCATGGGTCTCCTCCGACTCCGACTTTAACTTCAACTCGAACTTGGACTCGAACTCGGACTTGGTTAACGTCACCAACAACAACAACAGCAGAAACAAGAACAACAACAACGGCAACCCCGACACGGCCATAATCTTCGATAGCAAAAAAGTTAATGATAAAGATGATGACCATCAGAATTGGAATAATGTGTGCATGTATGTATGTATGTGTGTTTTTGGCCCGGACTCTCCCTCGATGGATAGATGGATGGACAGGCAGTCAGGCCAAAAGGTTGGCAGTTGGTCGCCGGACGCCCTTCGGTGGACGGACACACACAGCGAAAAATCATAACAACTCGTTACTCACAACTCGTTATTTCTTTTGCAAAAAATACGCCCAAAACGGGAGGTTTTCAGTTAGTTTTTTAAATTTTACTTTATGCATAAAAAAAATAAAGGAAGTTTGAGCAAAGGTTTAGAAGATGTCAAAAGTATGCGCGTTATGTATCTTATTTTGTTTATATTTAAAAAAAATATCGTAAGTTTAAGAGCTTTTGAAAAATGCTAATGGAAAGTCTTAAATAAAAAGAAAAGTCTGGAATATAAATTAAAGTTTTTCAATTTTTTTGTCTATTTTTTAAATAAATGAATAAATGAATAACCCTTTTTAAAAATGGTTATTAATGGTAGTTGCTAAAATTTATTTAAAAAAATGCAAAGAAGAGTTAGGACTCTAAAATAAAAGGTTTTCCAGGGCGCGTCACGCATCTTATTAATGTGGATAATTTTTGGATTAATCCCTGTGTAAATTCTTAAGTAATTAAACTTGTATAAAAATTTTATAAAAATAATATAAGTATAAAGAAAATTTTAACTTCAAATTAAGAGTTTTTCTGGGTTTCAGGATGAGCGTTACCTATCTGATTTATTTATATTGTCTTTGATAAAAAAACTCCGTAAAAATTCTTAATTAAGATAAAGTTCCACTCTAAAAATTAGTTCTAACCAAGGCAGAGTTTTGAATTCCTTTAAAAAAATCTCTTTCCTAAAAAACCCAACTAGTTCCTCTATCAGTACCCCATTTTTTCGCAGTGTCTCGAGATCGAAATGCATTCGCAGTCGCAGTCGCAGTCGGCGATGAAGTCACAGCGACTTGGGTCCAGATGAGATGATGGGATGAACTGCGACGAGATGAGATGAGATGGGATGGAATGGGAGCCATTGTTCGGTCTAGTCAGGTGTGCTCCTTGCTCCCCTTGCTTTCCCCCTCAGTCCTTCTGCTGTCCTGCTTTTATTTTTATTCCCGGCATTTTGCATTGTTTTTGTGTGTGTTTGGTGTGTGGTGTGCATGTGTGTGTGTGTGTTTCGCCATCGCCATCGTTTTGGACGAAGCTGTCGCCTTCAGCTTGTTTCGGTTTCGGTTTTGGCCTCCCTCCGTTGCCATTAACCTGGTAAATTACGAATGAGGCAAAGTGGATTTCGGCCCGCTCCTTGGCTCCTCGCTCTCGGCTCTTGGCTGTTGGCTCTGAGCCTGATCCTGGCAATGATTGCAGTGAGCAGCAAAATTGTTTCTCCGCGCTGTTGTCGTGGACGAGTCGATGCACGCGGAGAAATCAGCAAGAATATGTCTTAGATTTCATTTAAAAGTGAGAACTTTTTTTTTTTTAGCTTAATTAATATATATATTTATTTATATATATATTATTATTTTTTTTTTTTATATTTGTTGTGATTATAAAAAAAAGTTCAGATTTTATGATGCATTTTATAAATAAATTTAATGTCTTTTTTAAACATTTTTTATACAAAATTCCTTGCATAATGCAAGGCAAAAGTATGTAAGTTATAAATTTTTGTATAAATTTTATTTTATAAATTAAAAAAGTATAATTGTTTAAAGCTCAATTTTATATAAATTTGCTTTTATATAAGAATATCAAAGTATGTGCGTAATGCGTCTTATTCATTAATTTGTATATATATTATATATTTATATTTATTTATGTTTATTTATATTTATTTATATTTATTTATATTTATTTATATTTATTTATATTTATTTATATTTATTTATATTTATTTATATTTATTTATATTTATTTATATTTATTTATTTTATTTATTTATTATATTTTTATATTTTATTTTTATATTCCTTGCATTTGTCCTTTATGCATTTTATTTATTTATTATCTATTATTTATTATTGCTTAAATATTATTTAAATAAAGTCTACAAAAAATCCCTAAAATCCTTGAACATATCCTTGCATATAGCAAATAAAAAGCCTGTGCGTTATGCATCTTATTAATTTTTTATTTAGGATTAAGCCCGGTAAAAATCTAAATATTTTCATTAAATTTCAAATTGTCTAACATTTTAGTACTGATTTCTATGGTTATATTTTTTTTTACTGCATCTGTCCATGTCCCAATTCCTTTCCCCTTCCCTGTTCCTGCTCCTCCCCCCTCCTTCCCTCTCCCCTGCAAGGGCCACAGCATCTGAACAGATAATGACCACTGTTCTCGCACTCAAGTACAAGATGAGCGGCTGATATGACGATGACGAATGCGACGATTTTGAAACCCCAGCGTTAACGTTAACTTTAACGTGGACGTCAACGTCAGCCAATGTCAGGTGGTGGGGGGGCGGGGGCGTTGTCCAAAGCGGAGGATGGACAGTGGACACTGGACAGTGGACGGAAAGAGGATGGACAACGGAGAGGCCGATGATGGTTGCGTTGAATGCTGTTTTCAGGAGATGCCAGCAGGGCAGCGCACAGCGGAATCAGAAAGGAGATGAGACTGAGGCCTCATCCTCATCCTCAACCTCATCCTCAACCTCATCCTCGACCTCATGTTATTGGAATAATGAGTTTTTAGTGATGCCCATCGATTTGTCAATTGATGATTTGTTGTTTTCATTCTTGTTTTCGTTTTCCTTTTCAGTTTCCTCTTTTTTTTCGTCCTTTTCTGGGACTCTAAATTCCAGTCATCGGTCACAAGTGCATCATTAATTCCACTTTTGTCATATTGGGAGCTTTTACAAAAAAAAAAAATACCCATTTTGATTAATAGACAATCTACGGAATTGTCACAATTATTAATGTCTCGCGTTGGATTCTCACAAAAAGAGGCATTATCCTTCAAGCAACTGATGGATCGTTAATTGATTAGGTTTGTGCCTCATCAACGGGTGGTGTCACAGCAATCAACGGAGATCGTACAGAGATCCTTCAGATCCTACCTTCTATTGTTATGAAGACACCTGCAATATACCCCTTGAGGCACCTGTCATTAGTACCTTTCAAATTATGTTGTTTCATTTATAATTATTAAAAATTTTGTAGATGTTTTAGGGGAAGAAATCATAATTAGACTTTATAAACACAATGCGGCACTTGTCTCTTCTTAAATTTATAATTTTTTATGTACATATATGCATATATCTAACCCAGAAAGATTTATCTAGTCAAGGGTTGGATCTGTCCTGTCGAAGGCCACTTAAGAAATCAGCCTAAAATAACTTCCGAAGAGAATAAACCTTAACCCCAACTTTGGCACTCGCAACAACCCCTGACTGACAACTCCACCCTTTTTGTTTTTTGTAAAGCAAAAGGTTCAGATTTTGACCATCTTTCCATCTATATAGTATTACCTTCCTTATCACAGAAAATTCTAAACACATGAAGCGATTTAAATGCCTAAATGAACACACGTTTTGACAAAGCCTCGAAGCTGAAATGTCAAAAAGTTGCGAACTTATTTTAAATGAAATTTAAATGGGTATAAAAAAGGAAAAACTAAGGAAATGCTGGAGTCAGGACAGTGATGTACCTGTTACCTGTTAATAATAGTATTTTTAAGATATACAATTCTATAAATATTAAGAGGAACTACTGTCATTAAATATTTATTATTTTTTACAGAAAAATATTGTGTGAGTTTCATCATTCAAAACACAGGTGTATAAATATATTTATAAATGTATCTTCAAGGTACTTAAAAATCTGCAGCTTATTTAAATATATATTTAAAGCTACCTCCGTCTTCCCCCCAACCTCTGCAGCTTCACATGCTGGAACATGTAGAAATAATAATAAAAATAATACAACAAATTTAAGACTACCCCCGTGGCTTTGTGGCACAATTGGAGCATGTCAGTTAAGTCCAGCAAGAGGGATAGGATTGAGGACCAGGGACCACGAGCCAAGGACCAAGGACTGAAGACCCAAGGAACAACCGTCAGAACCCAGGGATTGTGCTACCCAAGGACCCGAAGCAGGTGGTAAGCCTTGGCGGGTTCAAATCGCATTTGACGTGTGTGTGTGTTGTGTGTGCCAAAAGAGCGTAAAACCTCAAACACGTTGTATAACTTTTATGCGTTACAGTTGAACCGGAAACGGAAATCTAATAGACCAAAGCATGCATAAGTGATGAAGCGAGAAAAAGTGGCCAGAAAACCCTTTTCAATGCCCTCCCCCCCTTTTTTTTTGCCAACCAAAAAATCTTATCGGCGAAGCAGCGCAAGTTCTTGCCCATCATGTTGCCCGAGAGCCCAGGATTTTCGCCTTTTTTTTTCATCACTCACGTTCCAAGTTCTGTGCTCCCTTCTCCCTTTTTTTGGGATTTTTTTTTAAACTTTTTTTTGGGCATTTAAGTTTTTGACCCACGCATGAAGAAGGGTCGTCTTGGCAAAACTTTTCGCCAGCCACAAAGCCTTTGTTCACAAAGTCACTTACAGCTACAGTTTTGGGTGATAGAATAGAGCTGATGTGGGAACTAATATCGAACTTTAACGAATATACTATACAAAGTGATCTAAAAATCAATGAAGCTTTTAAAACATTTAAAAAATGTGTCTAAAAGTATGCAATATAATTTTTTCGGTATTAAATTCAGTGAAAATATATTTATTTTTACGAATTTGTATATTTTTGGAAGAAAAAATATAACTAACATGGAACTAAAAAATAACTTTAAAAATTTGGAAGCTCCAGAAATCACTGGGGTTTTTAAAACATTTTTTAAATGTGTCTAAAAGTATGCTAAAGGAACTTTTGGGTACGAAATTCTGTATATATATATTTATTTTTACGAATTTGTCCATTTTTGAATGAAAAAATAGATTTGGAATTGAAACGAATATCAAACTTTATGGAAAACACTATCTAAAGTGCTCCAGAAATGAATAGAGTTTTTAATATCCTTTCAAATTCCAATTAAGGTATCAAATTCAGTGTAAATATGTTTATTTTTAAAATTTTAAATGTTGCTGAATAATTTTGTATACTTTTTTTAAGGGTTTTAGTACCCTGTTGATTTTTTTATAATTTTTTTTATTGTTACTACAATCAGTATATGAAAATTTTCCCACAGCTTTATATCATTTTAATGTGTACTTAAAACGTATTTATGTACATACAGCTGTTTTTGGGGTAATATCTATCCCTTTATCTATTTTTTCTATAATTCAAAACCTATTATTTCACCCGCAACTGTATCCTTCAGGATGATGGGTGCCAAAGATGTGCGGATGGATGGCTTAGTGGGAGTTGGGTGTTCGGTGTCCGGTGTTCGGTTGCTGGGTGTTGGCATACCGGCACGGCCTTGATATTGCCAACACATGTTATGGGCCAGATTACCCTGCCAATCGGTTCATTGAACGATTACTCTCGACGAAGAGCAGCGGGCACAAAGGCCAAGAGCCACAAGCAATCTGCGGCCCAGTAAAGCTGTCAGGCATCGGCAAACAAGATTCACAACTTCCTTCCTTTCCAACTATTAGATGGCACAAACACAGGAGGAGCAGGAGGAGGAGCAGGAGAAGGAGGAGGATGGAACGAGGATCGGGGACACAGGAATGATGGGGATACCAGCGACAACATTGTTTTATTTCTCATTTCACGGGCAGCGCAATAAAAGCGCCTAAATATGCCTCGGCGAAGGTAAATGGTTTCGTTTGCTCGCGGTCCCGACTCCCGGCTCCGCACCATTGCAACCAGGAGAACCGGGAGCACCCCCGCGGTGCAAACATTGGCGCCCGAGAATCCAATTCCGTTCGCACTGCCCAGCCCGTCAAGGTGTAAATGCAATACCCTACCCTGGGTTGGTACAGAAGAGATGGTTGCTTAAGGATAATGGAGATTGGAACTACTTCAGTTAGGTATATAAGATCCTTAGATGTTTAAATTTTTTATTATCTAAATTATTTTGGTAAAGAAACGGAATCAAGGTAATGACAAAGAACTAACAAAACACATAAATGAAACTGAAAATGGATACCTAAGATTATCCAGGATTTAAAGCGTGGATTAAAAATTATGTAAAGCATTATGTAGCACACTTTTGGGTACTACCTTTGAAGAAATTAACATTATTTTTATCCGCATTATTTTACTAAAATCACAGCGACGAATAAACTTGCACAACAATGTATTGATCCTAAAAATATAGGTTTAAGTTGTTCCTGAGCTTAAAATGTTTTGTAAGTAATGATATTTTATATTTAAATAATTACATAGCATACTTTTAGACACATTTTCAAAAGATTTCATTTCCTTATAATGAAGTAAATATAATAAATATTCGTATATAAAATATAAATAAAAGAAACAATGCATTTAAAATGATCCAGGATTTTTGGAAAGGCATAAAAAGGTGCACAAAATTATGTAGCAAGCTTTTTGGCATAATTTCAAGAGATTTAAATCCTTTAGAAATTTTTATTTAGGATAGTTTCAGGAGCCATTTGTAGAGATTAAAATCGATAGCGGTTTTAATGTAATGAAATTTAATCAGTAGTAATATCTGTATATATATAATATATATATATAATAATTTTCCTCACCCGAAGCTCATTGACCAGGCGACCCGGCAGTACAATTGTAAATTCCCCCCAAACCCAGGTTCGTATGTACAACTGAAAGGGAACCCGGGTCACTTGACTTCTCATACTCCTACTGCTCCTCCTGCTCCTCCTTCTCCTCCTTCACCTCCTTCACCTCCCTCACCTCCTTGCCCCATACCCCTTTTAAATGAATGTGACGACAGGATGCCAATGATCGTGGTCGGCCATGCTCGGTGCCATTTATTCTCGAGCAAGTCAATTATAAATTATGATGACAGTGATCACAACGTTTATGACATTACATTCGGCGACCGGCTTCGATATCGAATTCAAATTCGATTTCTCCAGCGATTTGATTGCTGCCAGCGGAAGTGGTATATATTGTTGGTGAGATGTAAAAGTAAAATATCGAGTAGCGGTCGTCACAACATTTGTGCTCGTTAATAATTTAATAATTCTACTTTTGTGGCATTTTTCTTTTTTGTTTTTATTTCTGTTTTCCAGCAACCCGTCAAGAGTTCATAACGATTTGAGTCCGATTGACAGCTGCGAAGTGGGTGGCCACCTTAACTCGCCTGACCACCAGCTGTTGTTGTTCCATGTCCAAGTCCGGGTCCGGGTGGGAGTCCAGGTCTATAAAGGAGTTGCAGTTCCAGTGTCAGTCACAGTTCCAGTCCAAGTCCTCGTTCTCGTCCAGATCCCTGTCCTCTTCCAGGTCGTAGTTCCTGCTCCTGTCTCTGTCCCTGTTCTATCTCCTGTCTTTGTTCCTGCTCCTGTCTCTGTCCCTGTTCTTCCTGCTGTCTTTGTTCCTGCTCCTGCTCCTGTCTCTGCTCCTGCTCCTGCTCTTCCTCCTGTCCCTGCTCCTGCTCCTGTCCCTGTCCCTGTCCCTGTGTCTGTCTCTGTCACTGCTCCGTTGTTGTTAGCCAGTCCGTGCCGTTGTTAAGTTTGTCATATTTTATGGACTGGCAGCGACCCCTGTCCAGTATCCACTGACTAGTGTCTCCCTCCTCCCCCCCGGTCCGGAGCAGCTCCAATCCCCTTTTGGCTCCGGTGATATATGTATATGACAAGCGCATTTTGTTTTAGTGGCATGGTTGACAATATACCTTTGGCAACTCTTATTTATTCACGCATGTCGTCGAAATGTGCAACTCACACGCACACGCCAAGATGTCCTCCTCGTTGTCGTTGTCGTTGTCGTTGTCGTTGTCCCAGTAACAAGGATACACGCCAGTAGTTGAGCTCTGTCTACATTATTAATTGTTGTTAATTATCTGAGCTTTTTACAAGTAGATATACGTTGCTCTAAAGGGGAAGACACGGCTCCAGGTAAAGGCAGGTAAAAAAGCGTAAGTATCGTAATTACACACGACACAAAAGAGATAAAAAGCCCGGAGAGGAGTCTGTGTTTTTCTTTAACTTCCTCATAAATATGCATTAATTTTAATTGTTTAAGTTGTGTACTTATTAAGGTGTTTATTTATGGCAAAGGGGCTTTTTTATTTATTATTTGAATTAAATAATAAGCAGATTCTGGACTCTCTTTATGATTGTATTTTTGTTTATATAAAAAATGTATCGCAATAAATTCAATTTTTTACAATACAATATACAATTTCTAATAGATAAGATCCAAATCTTAACTCACAATATAATATATTTTGGTAGTAACCTCTTCTTATTTCCCAAATAAAATAAAAACCTTAAGTATTTGTGTCTAAAAAACATTCTAGAATTTATCTAAAGTTATACTTCCAATATTAAATCGAAATCTTTGCAAATCTTTATCCAAAAAACAAACCCCTCCTGGCCACCCTGACAGACCCAACCCCCGTTGAGATTTATACCTGTTTGTCAAAGGGTGTTCCTGCGACACATTCGCTTGGCTTAATTGACTGCATTATTTATGAGACGTCCTTCGGATGGCCAAAGAAAAGGGTTGACATACGGCCGGAGGGCTGTGGCAGTGCTCCATCAGGGTCGAGGAGTGGTCAGTGCCTTGGGCCTTGGACATGAAAATACCAAAGATGTGGGTGCTGGACGGATGCGGAACTATTTCGTCTCATTGCGCCCATGAAATATTCACCAAGTCAATTTACCATAACGGAATGCTTCTTTACACAACTCTTTTGCAGTTTATGCGGTGAGGTTTTTGTGTATTTTGGAATGAAGTTCAGAGATTAAAAAATTAAGGTTCCTTACGTGCCTTAATTAAATTAACATATTCTTTAGAATTTTTCCATCGTAACTAACAGCTTTTTAGGTTTCAAGCCGCCATTTCGTAATTCTTTATGTAATAATTTCACGAACTATTATTCCCATAAACTCAATAAATAAAAATATAGTGCTATATAGTGTATTACAGGGTTAAAATAATATTGCAAAATATTTCAAACTGTGATTTTGTTTGTAATAGTTAAACAATAATAGTTAAATTTCATGAACTGAATTCACGATTTGGTAACCACATAAACCCAGTATATAAACAAAATTTTGCTGTATAGTTAATTATTAAATTTAAAATATAGTAAAAATATTCCAACTCCAATTTTGTAATATTTTCCCAATTAAGATAGAAATTTAAGTATTATAAATTTCATGTAATAATTTCACAAACTTTCCATCGCATAAACCCAGCTTATGTGCCCAATAGATGTCTACTGGGATTCGGGGATTGATTTTGGGAGCCAGCAAAAGTAGTGAGGTCATTAATTAAGTGGAAAGTTTCAGGGGGGGAGACCTTCTCGCTAACGACGGGTATCGTTTGTCAATATACATATATATCCCCAGACCCTGTGGACCCTCGGACCTTCTGCTTCTGCTGCACAGCCAAGTTTGGACGAAGGTCGAACCATTGGCGACCGTGACCAGACTTCCGGTCCAGCGGTCCAGTAGAGGATCTCGGGTTCGGGGCGGTGCTGTGAGTGGATCTCGTCCTCGGCGGGAATAAAAAAATAAATTACTTTAAACGGTTCCGAATAGCAAATTGCAGATTGTCATTTCGAAAGACATACCTTGCCACACATATCAGTGTCAATGACTGGGGACCAGGATTGGGGGCCGGACCCGTCTCCCTCTGTCCCCCTCTGTGCTCTGTGTCTGTGTGTGTGTGTGTGTGTGTGCAATCTGGAGATGACGAATGACCACAGGAGAACGCAGAGTGAATCGGGATCACGAGACGCGAGGCCAGAAAGCGGCAATAATGCGAGCCTGGGACAGCGAATTCGCGAGAATTGAGATTGGCTTGAATTCTTATAATTGAGCCGAGTAGATTTTTAAATCTCTTCCTTTGTTCCCCACGATGCCCTGGGAAAGGGGAGAGCCAGTCGTTTCTGCAGTTCCCCTTTTTTTATTTCTTTTTGGGGAAGAAAATGCGGAAGGGAATGCAAGGTCCTATCTTATCGATTTCAAGTTGCCACAAAGGAGAATTCATCTCAGAAGAAACCAAAGAAATCAATATAGAAATTAACTTGGTAATACGATTTGTTGATAATATTTAGACATGATTTATTTATATTAAATAGGAGTAATAATCGTAAAAAAATATATATATATTCACTACACTTTTTAGGGGTAAAAATAAAATAAATAACTCTTTATTAGAAATTTTCATCGATAAATGATCGAAAGAGGGAATAAGCTATCGATTTACTACTTTCTATAGCATCGATAAGCACCTTTCTACACCAAATTCCATTAAAACTAAATAAATTTACCTAAAAATAATACTTATGGGATACAAATTAAGCAATTAAGACACCAAATTCCATCCTTAATATTTAATATATATTTTTAAAGTCAGTAAAACAAATTAAAAAAAATACTTTCCAGACCGTAAAATAGATCAAGTTACCTGACATCTAACACATATTTTCTTGCGAATCCCTTGGATTCCCTCTCTATATTCCAAACTTTCCAGTTGGATCGAAGCTACCTTAAGATATATTGGTTGGTTGGATCGACTATATGCTTCGGACAGAGTAAACTACCGGCATTGCCCTGAATTATTGACATCTGGTCCCATGCCATCAATCTCCCGGCAGATTAAGAGCACTTGAGTGCTGCTCCTGCTCCTGCTGCTGCTGCTGCTGATGCTGCTGCTGAGGCAACCTTCTATTACACAGGTACAAGAGGTACACGGTGTGTGCTTGTATCTACCCATAATGCAAGTGCAGCCAAGTTCAGCCCCAACTTTGGACCCGGCCAAATGTAATTTCGCCGTCTGACCAGCAGCGATCCCTTCTGTCCCAAGACCCATTCGGTGCACTTTGCCAATATGGCAGAGTTTCGTTGACGATGCTGCCCCCAGATGCACTGGGAAAAATGTTTATGAATTATGATCGAGAGGACTTTGATTTTTGTATCTCTGCGACTACTTTCTATCTCTTTAATTTTGTATTAATAAAGAAAATCTGTATAAAATTATATTAAAAAGAGAAAAGTAACTAGTAACTTGTAGCGAGTAAATTATGAGTTGTAACAAATAACTAGTAATTGGTAAAGGAGTAACGAATTCCTCGAAAATATATATTATAAATATTTTTTTATGAATAAAATGTATATAAAATTATATATTTAAGAGTGAAAAGTAACTAGTTACTTGTAAATTATTAGTTGTAACTAGTAAACGAGCTACGAATTCTTTAAAATTATATCACAAATATTTTATTAATTAGAAAAAAAATGTATATAAAATTATATTTACGAGTAGAATGTTTCCAGTAAATGATAACTAGTAACTAGTAACCAGTAACTAGTAATTAGTAAGTAGTAAACAAGTAACGAATGCTTCAAAAATATATCATAAATATTTTATAAATGAAGAAAATGTATATAAAATTATATTTAAGAGTAAAATGTGTTCAGTAACTAGTAACTAGTAACTCCATATTAGTAACTAGTAACTAGTAACTATTTTTCTCCTTTCTCTTAGTAAAATTTAGTTTTTACTGACAAAAAGGTAGAGTTTCCTAGTTACTTGCTTAAATTATTTTACTAGTTACTAGTTACTAGTTATAAGTTACTATTTATTTTTTCTTTCAAAATTATTCTTCCAAATTTTTCGCCCACTGGATTTTGGATATATTTTTTTTTGGCTCCGTGTGATGCTGCTCCTGCTGCTGCTGCTGTCGTCAATCGCCGGACTTTGGCTGGGATGTTGGGGCGGGCAGACTGCCATCGTATCGAGAGCGTGTAGCTGAATTCGTGCCGTGACCGCCCCTTTCAATTCTGTATTATCAGATTAGCTCTTTCATAAGCTATTTGTTGTTGTTGCTGCAGCCGGCAGTTGCCGCTGTAATGGCACTGACCGCCAGCATTAAGTTACGATCGTTGGGCAACGGAGTCGTGGTAGCCCCGCCATCGATGCGGCATGGCTATGCCTATGATGGCCAAGATGATGCCGATGATGATGACACTGCATCGTTGTCGGAATACCCAAAGCTGCTTTTTTTTTTGGCCTTAAATGGGAATTAGAGTTGGGTTAGCAGCAGCATCAGCAGCAGCAGCAGCAGCAGGTGCACTTAGTTGAGGTTAGCTAAAGCCAGGCAGCGGAGAGAAACAAACACAGAGAGAGGAGTACCGATCAGGGGTCACTGTCGAGCGATGAACGAGAGATATATACGTCATATGCCGTCAACTATCTGGGCTTCATCGCTATATCACGACAGGGCAAAGATGTTGAGAATCTTTGTACAGGATGTATGGAGAGAGGTATATTTTTTACCAGAACTGAATTATGGCCTAAGGGAGTCAGTGAACTCGGGTTTGCTTTGAGTTTTTTAAACTTTATTAAAAAAATATTTTATAATTATATATTTTTATATAATTTCCCATTATCCCTGAATTTTTTTACTCATTTGTCATTTGTCCTTTGAACTTTTCTTTATTAAAATATGTTAAACATTAGGTTATATTTTTTATATATACGATACATATAATCACATTTTATGAAAAGGTAATGAGAACTTCAAATTCCTGAGATATTGTGGGTTATGTTGGGGTTAGGATTTTCCTCCTCCTGCTCCTTCAGCTCTTCCTGCTCTTCCTGCTCCTTTTACTACTTCTTTTCCTCCTCCCCTTCCTTCTCCTCCTCCTGAAACTCATTAACCAAGCCGCGTTCTACGCCAAGCGATGCACTTGAAAGCTCGCGTCAATCAAGGATATCCGAGGCAAGGTCCTAGCGCCACAAGCGCTCCACTGGCTGTCGCATCCACTTGTCTGGATAAGGATAAGGCTCCAACTGATGCGGATGCTGCTGCTGAAGCTGCTGCTGCTGCTCATCCGAACGCATAAAGTACTGCTGCTGATGATGATGCTGATGGTAATGTTGATGCTGCGGCATCTTCTGGTAAACTGCAGCCGCCTGCTGCTGTTGCTGCTGCTGATAGCTCTGGTACATGGCCAACTGCTGGCGGTACTGGTACTGAGCGTAGAGCTGCAACTGCTGCTGGTAGGGATGCTGCAATGCCGCATAACCCTTACCGGCCACGCCATGATGATGCAGTGCAGCCGTTGCTGCCTTGGCACCTGACCTGGAGGCCAGATGCTGGGAACCAGCATGACCACGACGCAGGCGTCCCGTTGTCTCGCCAATGGTCAAATCTTCGGCATATGGATCCAGGGCCCAGTAGTGACCCCGTCCGGGATCATCGAGAGCCCGGGGAACCCTCACAAAGCAGGGATTTAGGCTTAGATTGTGCCTTATCGAGTTTTGCCACACACTTTTGTGGCTCTGATAGTAGGCAAAGTTGTCCGCAATCCATTTGCAGATTCCACTCAGGGTTAGACGCTTTTCCGGACTGCTTCGGATGGCCATCACAATGAGGGCGCTGTAGGTGAAGGCGGGCTTGGACACGGGACTCGACGAGGAGCTGGAACTTGAGCTGGAACTGGGACTTGAACTGGAACTTAAGCTGGAACTTGAGCTGGAACTGGGACTGCAGCTGGCACTGGAACTCGAACTGGAACTGGGACTAGGACTGGAACTGGAGCTCGCTGTTCCACTGGCTGAGCCTGGACCCTCGTCGTAGGAGGCCTCCTCGGAACTGTGCCCCGAATCACTGGGACTGGATGGCTCATACGGCGTCGATGGCTCCGTCTTGGCTCCGGCTAGTAGGGAACGGATGGAAAAGCTGGACTGGAAGACTGCTGGTGTTGTATCCATGCTGGGCAACATGTTCTCTGTGTCAGGATTGTCGCTTGACTGTAACAACTTCCCCGCTGACCCAGCTATTTATGCCGGACGGAGCGGGGGGATTACGCTGGTTGAAGGGGACACCGAGCGATTGGAGATTACCTTTAATCGCCGGCCGGGGAGAGCGCGCTTAATGAAAAGCAGATCAATGGAAGCCAAAGCCCTCGGATTCCATTCATTGATCCACATCCGCGAGTCCCGGGGAGTCGCAAAACGTTTTGTGGATTAGCGGCGGCCTAGGCGCACTCTAAATTGGATTAATTCTACCTGCCCACGGCTAGACGAGGTCGCTGAGGCTCTCCTCAGTGGTTGCCTGGATCAGATTTTCAGATTTTCCGATTTTTCCGGCATTATTGCTCAATCCGGCGCACTAATCAACTGCCTCAAATATTTGTAAATTGTTCACGCTTTGTGGCAAGTCCTTTTCTGAGAAAATGTGTGTGGTCTTAGTTTAGTCTTCAAAATGATTTAAGAGAGTCGAAAAGCTAACTGAATTCTTAATTCAGTAAATATTAAATACTAAATATATTTTTTAGAGGTACTAAGTCCCCTATTTTAGCCAAATTTTAGGTGAAATTGAATAAAAAAAAGTAAGAAAATATCTTAAAACAACGTAGAAAGTCATCTGAGTTCCCAAAGTTTTGAGTTGTAAAAGCAACCTAAAAAAATATATATAATATACTAATTTATATATTATATAAATTTATATCTAATTTATTTATTTTATTTATATATAATATATTTATTTATATTTTTACAACATATAGAATTTCGATGCAAGATATTATGTAAATGTTTTAATGTTTTAGGTTTTTTTTTTGTTTTAAACCAAGTTACAACCGTTTTTGTAACCGTTTTTGAAGGAATTTTTTTTGGAAAGCGCTTAAAACTTAGAACTTTGAATTTTTTACCACTTTTTAAGAAGGTTATAAAGTATATTAAGAAATTTTTTGAATTCAAATTGCTTACTTTAAGACCATATAAAATTCCAGCTTGCCGTATTTAGTTTCCCTTTTGATTAATGCTTGGCTTTTGTCTTAAGACTTAATTTATTAAGAGCATTTTTAAGCTGGAAAATTAGCACTTTCCAGAATTCTCCAATCTTAATGCAGCTTAGGCCAAATTAACTCAAGAAAAAGAAACAAAACTTTCAACTTTCAACCGATTAAAAATCTTAATACTTTTCCCTTGAAAAACTTCAAAATGGCTTCATAAGTTGTACAAGTTTCTTAATACTTAATCTCACACTTTTTCCACGATAATTATAGAAACATAATCCCTGCAAATGGATACACTGAGTGCGAATTGAGAGTGTACAGGAGGCGCCCTACTAAGTGAGTTGGATATGCAGACAGTCATTATTTTGCATGTCGACTGGCGGCGGGTTGCATGTGCGCTGTGCTCCTAACAATCTAAACTAACGCTAAATATCGAGAATACTCTTTTTTTTTATTTATCAAGAGGGGGGGAGTGGGAGTGGGTGGGTGGGGCAGTGGGAGGAGCTATGTCGGCCGGGTAGGAAAGTGTCCGTGGTCGCAGCAATATTTACGATGTGATTTAAACTGCCGGAGCTGCCGGGGTGGGTCCCGGGTCCCTCTTACTAACAAATTAGTTGCAGTTGGCAGGAGTACACTATCAGTTTTTGGGCTGCCACACCACCCAGACCCGTTCCCAATCCCATTCCCAATCCCAATCCCATTTCCCACTCCATATTCCCACTCCACAATCCCATTCCCAGGCCCACCAACAGCGGCTGAGGCACGCCCACCCACTCTGACATGGCTCGGGGCCACCTTCTCGACTGCATGTGTGCCCTGGGATGCCACATGAGCCAGTACATGGCCTCCCCTATACATATATATGTACATATATATCGCATCCATCCAACTATCTGGGCACGGACCCATATTACCTGTGCGCCCTGGCTCGGTGGCCGGGTGCACTTTGTCCCTATGTACCACCGATTTACATGCACGCATCCATGTAGCCACATAGCCAAGCGGAGGAAGCGGAGGCGCACGAGCACGAGCCCAACCTGGTGCCACCTTCGGGACACAAAAGCTAGAGAGGAAGCGGCACCTACTGAAGTGTCCTCGTCAGCCAAAACACGACTGGAATTGGTAACAAGCTGGGATTAGGTCGATATCTATGTGGGAAAAGTTTTTAAATAAGAAGAGCAGCTTATTTGTAGATGGGGAAATAATAAAATTATAAAAAATTCTAGATTTTCCTTAAGGATATCAAGGATTTATTGATTTGTAATACGATTTATCTAGAAAACAAGAAAAAGTTAACTTGGTGTAGGTCAGGCTTATATATTTGAGAAAACCCCTTTAAAATACCAAAAGAAATATTTCAAATTAATATATAAATATAAATATTAAACGTAAATCATAATATAAAATTAAATATATTAAATATCGTAAATATATATATATTTTTTTTCTTACCAAAAACAAGTGCTAAAGCTGGAAAGTTCAAGTTTGTATAAGTGAAAAAATTATAATCTCTTTGAAAATACTATAAAATGAAATATTAAATATATAATAAATATTATTTTATATAAATTAAGGCATGATTATATTTCAGATCATAAAAAATATAGGTTTTTGACAGAAAAACAGAAAAGTGTAAATAGTTTTGTCTCACTCACCCACACATATGCTGTTGCTGCAGATTCAAAACGTCATATTAGTAGTCAAAATAAATAAATAAAAAAAAAAAAAAAAAAAAAAAAAATTTGCCTGAAGGCCTCAGTCGCTCTGGCTTTAAATAATTGTAATAAGTAAATTTAATTTGTTATTACAATAAAAATAATAATAATAAATAAATAAAAATAAAGCTTCAAATTTGCTGAAGGTATTGCACCTTTTTCACTTGCACATAAAAAAAAGAACAAAATTTACCAGCCAAAACAAAAGCTTTGGTTTAGAAACTGAAAAAAGCAAAACAAAAATCACGACAGGCCTTGTCCCTGACATTTCACACAATATCACACACTTTTGGCTTTGATTTTGTACCACTGCGTCGATCTGCTGCACGGAGACAGTTTTTTTTATCCGTTATGCTAAAATGACCCCCACAAGAGGGGATCCTACTCTTTAAGCGGCTCTCTCGCTCTTAGGCTGCGCTTGCCGGGGCGAGAGCACAGAGAGCCAGCAACGAAACTTTGTAGGAACAACGTCAGAACAAGGGAGGAGGCAAAATACGCGCGCGAAAGCACAGAAAATCAAAGAAACCAGAGAAGAGTAAATAGATGTGTCTCACTCACCCTTATGGCATGTTGTTGCTGCAGATCGAAAGCGAAGACGAAAACGCACACAAAAATATGATGAAAAAGCCTTATTTGTTGCAGGTATTGCAACTCAATTCTTTCACTTGCACATTAAAAAAAACAACAAAATGCACTAGCCAAGACAATAGCACTGTACTTGGCTTTGGTTTAGCAACAGAAAAAAAAGAAAACAAAAAACACGACAGCATTCTGGCTGCAGTTTTACGATTTTCCAGGCTTTGTCCGGACTTTTCTCAGTTTTTCACTTTCCTGCGATGCCGCAACAAATATCCGCACTTGTAGGCACTGCATTTTCCGCATTCGCGTAGGAAAAAGTCCTTTAGTTTTGATTTTTCACCGCCGCACTGATGGAGTCATATTTTTTTGCGTCCGTTCCGTCCGAGAGCGCCAAAAATTGTGTCAAAATGACAACACACACAGCGGATCCTAATCTCTCTCTCTCGCGCTCTCTGCATCCACTGGCCAAGTAACGGCACTTTCTATTGAGGAAGAGAATAACAGAATTTGCATAAAAAAACCTGGAGGATATTTAATAAATAAATAATAAATAATCCAATTTAATCAAAACTAAAATAAAAACTGAGGAATTATGAAATCATTTATATCATTATATTAATTTATATATTTTTATTATTACATTTACAGTTACAACTGTAACTGAATTTTCCTTTAAATTTAACGATCGTTTCTATGGCAGCTATATAATATAATCATCCGATTTGCATAAAATTAAAACCGAAATTCTGAAATAATATATAATGCCTATATCTCTGAGCTGATAAAAATATATTAAAAAACAGCGGAGTTAAATTTTTTTTTTTGTAAATTTCTTGAACCTTTCTATGGCAGCTATGGGATATAGTAGTCCGATTTTAATAAAATTAAAACCGAAATTCTAGAATAATACAAATTGACTAAGTCTTTAATTGTTTGAAAATATGTAAAAAACTGGCTAAGCTATACTTATTTTCCTCCAAATTACACCAAAAACTGCTAATTTCCTAAGCAAATTTTTCATTCCTTAAAGTTATATAAATATGATCTGCCAGGGTAAACAAATAAAAATAATTTAAAATTAATTATTTAGAAATAATAATTAATATTCAACCCTTTTTTAGTTTTTCTTTTCCGTTAAAAAAATCCATAATAAAAATTCCCCCCTTTGGAACTTACGCAACGAAACCCCTTGGGTTAACTTGCATTTTAAAGAGAACGAATTAGGAACGATTTAAATTGTTGGAGTCCCCAACCCAGGACACAAGTGAGCTGCTCCCCCCCTCACCCGGACACCCGGACATTGTTTCGCTGTGGCGCCACACTTAATGGCACATTAAGGTGGCAAATGGAAGACACATAGCCAGAGTTGCGGCTCTTACATAGAGGGGGGAGCAAGAGGCACTCCTGCACATATGCCATATGGTGGCATACGTAATGTATGTAAGGATATGTAAGGAGGAGGTGGCAGAGGACGAGGACGTGCCGCTGGTACGGATATCCCGTTGCCAGTGTCTGCTGTTGTCGTTGCTGCCGCTTGCTGTTTGCTGCTTGCTGCTTGCCGCTTGTTTTCTGCGTGTCCGCTGCAGGCTTAACGATAACATTGTGGCAATTTTATTTACCCATAATCTGTTGTTGTTGTTGTTGGTGCTGCTCCTGCCAGGAGCCAGGATAGTGGCACAGACACAGGGCCAAAAAAAACCCCCCACGAACCAAGACCGAAACCGAGACCGATACTGATACCGCCGACGAGTATCCTGCCAACAGGAAGGAAGAGAGCGAATTTCAGCGGAAGGAAACACTAAAATGTTACTTTAAATAAATTGCACCACAGCCCGGGACAGAGACCAGCACAGAGAGCCCAGCTCAGCTCCGAGGTTCTGTTATTTTACCAAAAAAAAAAAAAAAGTAAGAAAAGAAAAGGGGAGGCCATTGCAATGGCGAAGCAGCCGGCAAATGTTACTGGTCTATGCTGGCCCAGGGGTGACATGGCCAACCACACAAGGCTCTCGCACCCATATCTCATGGCTATATATATATATATACACACACCCCATGGACACCGACACCGACACGGACTCCGACACGGACTGCATGTGCAGATACTGGCACTGCATTTATTTATTTGGACACTGAGACGCCCTCGCCCTCGCGAAATTTACGAGCTCCCTTAATCGATCTAAAATTAAATGGCTTGCTGGCTGGCTGGCAACCCTTTGGCCAGAACAGCTAACCAACTGCCACTACCATTGCCACCTCTATCTGCAATCCTAATTGTTATCAGCAATTTTGCAATTCCTCCCCCAAAAGGCAGCTACTATCCCATGTCCTCCGATGCGCTCAAGTTCATCCGATTTATTTAGTTTTTTTGTAGAGGGGGGAAACTATTATTTAGAGACTACATTTTAAACTAAACAGTCTGATCAGCACCTGAACTTGGACATTTTTAGATTATTACTGATAATTTAAGCATATTTCCATTTAAACATATTTTTTTTAAAATAAGAAAACAAGCAAATATTACTTACTTTTCTTTTGCATTTTTTTTTTCTAAATAAACCCAGCGAACAAATCTGTAAGCAATAGAGAAATAATCTATAATTAGTACTTATTTTAAGCCCCAAGCAAGAAATTTAGCAAATAATTAAATAATTAAAAGAAAAATAAATAAATAAAAATAATAAAAAATAATATTAATTAAAGAATAAATAATAAAACTAAATTAAAATATAATTTCAACTTATTTTTTAATAGAAAAGAAGCCAATACATTTTTAAAAATATATATAAAAATTCAGATTTAAAAATATATATTCAGGTTATTCGTAACAAAAAATTAATTTTGTAAGTAATTCTAAAACAATGTCATTTTAAATATATTTTAAAAAATATTTAGAAAATAAACAAAAAAGCGAATACTTTGTTTCCCTTGAAAAATTTTCTTAATAATCCAAAAGAATCTGTAAAATATCGAAAGGTCCTTTAATTTTTACTGGTTTTGCTACAGAATTCAAAATTGGGAATTTTAAGTTTATTTTTAAGGAAAAAGTTGTCTAAATTTGCCTGAAAATTTAAGGCTTTTTCCATTAAAACAAAGATTTTTAATTTACAATAATTATATTTATATAAAATCAATTAATACTTTAAGAAATTTACCATTTCAAAATATTTTTTAAATGCAAAACTAAGTAAATACTTTCTTTTATTTAAAAAAAAAATCTGAAGGATTGTTATCCCTTTACTTACTTCAAACCCTGATTAGTCCCGCAACCTTTTCCCAAATTAAAAACATAATGATTTTTAAGAATTTTTCAGATATTTTATTGCAAACATATATAGCTTAAATATGAGTTGAAGGTATTTGCCTGGTTACTGTTTCAGAACTAACTAACCCACTATATAATTACTTTAGGATTTGTTTTTGTAATAAAGAAAACAACAAAACTCGTATTATTTCGGCTGGGATTCGAGACTAATCGAAATCAGTGATCGTCGATCATCGATCATCGATCAGTGATCAGTGATCAGCAGTGTTCGTACAATCGATATAAATCGATATATATCGGTATTCGGTCCGTTTTTATTTATTTTTTTTTGTTGGTTTCTTCATAAATATCAAGCGTTTTGTCGTTGTTGACTCGTTTCATTTCCGTTTCGGTTTCCGTTTCCGTTTCCCGTTGCCATATTTTATATATCGTACAATACACACTTGGGGGTTCCTTCTTCTCTCGTTTTAACAATAGAAAAAACAAAAAAAAAAAACTATTACACACGATATATATATATATTTACCAGTAGAGGCGCTGCTTAGTGGCTACTTACACATTAACTCGAGTATCACTAACAATAATATATATTTATATATATCGTTAATTTATTTATTTAGTACTTGTTACATGCTTTTCTTTGCCTTTCTAAGTATTATCAATTCTCTACACAATTATCGCTCGATACTTGTACACCAAACAACAACAGTTTTCCATAAATACACAATAAAAAAAAGACAAAAAAAAAAACTGGGACTCGTATTTATCATATTCATACATATATATCTATATATATATATATATATATTTATGTATAGAAAAAAAAATGCTAGTTGTTCCATCTAATATTTTATATTAGCATTATAGCCTAGGTGAAAGTATTTCGTATTCCGTGAGCCAAGTCCTTCTCTACCTTCTCCTCCTCCTCCTGCGAAAGTGAGCAATGCCATAGTCCTAAGAGTCCTTTGAGTAGCCTGATAATGCATGAACGAGCCTGTGTGTGTACCCTCTCGAGTCCTGGGCCTATCATCTAATGATAAAATGCCAACGCCTTGGCATAGTACGAGGTACACGGTCATGATATGCGATCGGGGCTCTGCCGCTGTCCTAAATCCTCCACCAGGCCCACGCCCACCCCATGTGATCCTCCTCCTCCTCCCACCGCCGCCGTCGTCGTCGTCGTCGCTGTCGTCGCCCCCCCATGCGAGTGGGCATAATCTGGGGAACCGGAATCCCCCCGAGATCCCCCCGACCGCGAGGGCGAACGACTGCGGGAATGGGGCCTCTGATTAGACGCTGGCGGTGTTATCGAATGCTGGGAATTCGAATCGGAGGAAGTGCGTCGACAGAAGGGGCTCAGCCCACTCATACCACCCACGCCCACTCCAGCTCCTGCTCCCGCGGTGGCCAGCAGGTGGGGCGTCAGCTGGGGAAAGCGTGGCAGTCGCGGCAATCCGGCAAAGAGCAACGGATTGCCACCGCCATGATTGAGCAGCAGCCGGGGATCCGGTGAATCACCAGCCACCAGCGAAGGATATCCATGTCCGTGATGGCCATGTCCCACAGCAAACCGATGCTGGAGAGCCTCGAAGCAGAGCGGGACATTCAGGCCATGAGCATGGGCGCCGGCACAGATGCGTGCCAGGATCTCCGCCTGAATGCTGCCCACGGCCGCAGGGCCCACGCCCACCGCCGATGCTGCCGCTGTGGCTGAGGGATGATTACCAAAGTTGGCGCCGCCTCCACCTCCACCCTTGTTGTTATTCAAATTGAGACTCATCAGCTCCAGCAGCGGATCCGTGGCCAGCACTGGCAGCAGGCCATGATCGTCGCTGGTGGAGAGCAGCTTGCGATGCAAATTGAGATTGGAGCTGTGACGATCCCGACTCCTCTTCGAGGGAAATGCCGCATTGCAGCCATCGATGTTGCACTTGTGATGGAGCTTGAGATGAACGCTCTGGTAGTGCGTCTTCAGGTGGAAGTGATTCTGGAATATCTCACCGCAGGCGGTGCACTTGAGCGGATTCTCCTTGTCAATGGGCACCTCTGGCTCCGGTTCGGGTTCAGGCTCAACCTCGGGTTCGGGTTCGGGTTCAGGCTCGGGCTCAGGCTCGGGTTCTAGCTCGGGCTCTAGTCCCAGCTCTGCCTTTGAGGACTCTCTCTTGGGCTTGGAAATCTGACGCTCCTCCTCCTCCTCTGCCTCGCTGCGCAAGCCATTCTCCTTCATGTGAGAGTCGCCTGTGAGCTCATTGTTGTTATTGTTATTGCTGGGTGTCCTGCGACTGCATTCCTCTCCAACCTCCTCATCGTCGTCGCCACCCATGAGCTCCTGCTTGATGCGCAAATAGCGATTCTCATCCGCCTCGTAGCTAATCTCATCCAGAGGTTCCAACTTGATGTTGGCAGCGCCCAGCGACAGATCCAGAGTGTTGTTAGAGCTCTTCTTCTGCTCCTCCAGCTGCTCCTGCTCCTTTTCTGGCTGCTCCTCATCCCTCACCCTAACCTCTTGCTCCTGCTCTCCACTGCTGGCATCCTGCTCCGTCTTGATACTGAGCGCAGCCGTCTTGAGATCGCCATAGGGCGTGAGCGGCGGCGAGGGTATCGACTTGGTGGACTCACCCACCTCCGTTTCTTTGGCTGATGCGGCGGCCTGCACGGGCAGACGCACCTTCTTGATGGACAGATCGGCGGCCACATCGTAATCCACCGAATTATCGCCCGAATTCTCATCCGATTGCACGGGACAACGCACTGGATTTTGGCTCTTGCGCTTGCGCTTATTGGCCGCCGCCATCTGGGCCAGGGCCTGGGCATGGGCATGGGCCTGGATATGGGCCTGGACATGGGCATGTTCATGGGCCAAGGCCAAGGCATGAGCATGGGCATGGGCATGGATGCTGTGCGCTGTTGGAGTGTGGCCGAGGCACTCCTCCGGCGCCTTGGGCAGCTCTTTGGTTTGACTGTGGCCAGAGATGGCCGAAGCAGAGCGCTCATCGCTCTCATCCTGCTCGTGCTCATCCCGATCTCGATCTCGATCCTGATCGTGCTCATTCTCGTGTTCATTGTCATGCTCCAGCCTTATGCTGTCCAGCTCATCGCCCACCACCACAATGCCATCGGGATCATCGTCGTCATCGTCCTCATCTCCATCGGCCTCGTCCTCGTCATCGTCCTCATCGTCGCCCAAATGGATGCCAACCTGAAAGGATAACAAGTTAAATGTTAAAACAAAGGCATACTTAGGAATAGGTTATAATGTTTAGTTAAGTTTCTTAAGGTTAAATCCCAACCCACCTCGAGTATCTCATCATCATCCTCATCCTCCGTGTGCTCATGCTCCGGCGGCAGCTTCCTGCGCTGTCCCTCATAACGTCCCGCATCCAAATAGGATCTCTGCAGATAATCCTGGCCATGCTTCAACTCCAGAGCTCCAGCTCCCACACCTCCTCCTCCTCCGCCACTTCCTGCACCACCCATGGCATGATGCCTCAAATCCGGCGGCGGCGTCAGTAGTGGAAAACTGCCAAATGGCGCCAGTCCCGCCATCAGGCCATTGGGCGCCTGCAGCAGCAACGGATGCGGCTGGGCACTGCGTCCATCGTGCGGCGAGATCTTCCGCCGCAAATGCGGCGAATGGAGCTTGGGATTCGGATTGGCACTGTGCCGATTCCTCGATCTTCGCGAGCTAAACATCATGCTGCAACCGTCCACGGTGCACTTGTGCATCTCCCGCAGATGCACCGCCGAAAAGTGAATCTTCAGGGCGCCCTTGTCGCAGAAGGTCTTCAGGCAGACATTGCACTGGACGCGCTTCTTGCCGGTCACCGGATTGATGAACTGTGTCCCCAAATTGGCGGGCATCGAGCCCCACTGACGCTTGCCACCACCGCCTCCGCCGCCTCCTCCTCCTCCTCCTCCTCCGCCTCCTCCTGGAGAGTGCGTCTTTCTGCTGGCTCTCAGATTCGAGGACAAGGCCAGGCGGGTCATTCGCTGGGAGTTGGAGCCTGAGTTGGAGCCGGAATTGGAACCCGAACCGGAACCGGAAACCGAACCCGAGGAAGTGCTGCCACTGCCACCGCCGCTGACCTTGTCGCCGCTCCGCTTGCCACCGCCACCGCCGCCGCTGCTCTCCTCTCCTGTGTGCCCGTGCTGGTGCGGATGTGAATGCTGATGCGGATGCGTATACTGGGCCACACCATGCGTCGGCGGCGGCGGCGGCAGCGACGGCGGCGGTGGTGGTGAGTGCGTCTCCGAGCCCGGCGCATGCAGGGGCGGCGGTGGCGGTGGCGGCGGCGGCAGGTGATAGGCCATGGCCATGGCGCTAAAGAACTGATTGCTGCGATGCAGGTGATGCTGATGCTGCTGCTGATGCTGGTGCTGCTGATGCTGATGCTGATGATGGTGGGCAAACTCCGTGGGACTGGACAGGGGACCGGCAAAGGCACCCAGCGAGGCGGAGCTGATCTTGCGAAAGTCAAAGGGTTGCATATTCTGCAGATCGCTTAGCGGATTCTCTGCCGCTTGACCAGAGCCCGAACCTGGACCCGTTCCAGAGCCGGAGTTAGAGTTAGACCTGGCACTGGCCGAGAGCTTCTGCTGCAGCTGACTCTGCAAATGGAGCTGGGCATGGGCCAGCTGGGAGAAGTGGGCGCTCATCGATTGCGTCTGACTGGAGCGGCTGGACGGCGAGTGCTGCTGTCCACCGGCACCGTTGCCAGCACTGCCGGCATTCGGATTGTGGCCGTGGCTCAGGGCCAGCGGATGACGCAGCGGCAGCGTCAGGGGCAGGGGTAGCGGCAACGTGAGCGGCGGCAATGGAGGCGAACTGCGGCGACTGGAGGTCATCACCATCGGGAAGGTGGCGGGTCCCGAATCCCGATCGACGGGACTCAGGCGCTGCTGCTCGGCGTTGCCCCGCGGCGGATGATGGGCGAGCGGTAGCGGATGCTGCTGTTGCTGTTGCTGCTGCTGTTGCTGTTGCTGCTGCTGCTGGTGGCTGCTGAGCGGTAGCGAATGATGCCGCTCATGGCCGGGCAGCTGGTAGTGATGATGATGATGATGATAGCCGAGCAGGTAGGATGTTGTTGGACTGGCGGTGATGGTGCTGGAACTGGAGTTTGGAGTGCTGGAAACGGTGGCAATGGCTTCTGCAACGCGACTGCTGGAGTGTGACTGAGGCTGAGGCTGAGGCTGAGGATGCGGATGCAAGTGCGAATGCTTATCCTGGCCAATATTCATCAAGCGGCTTACGAACTACGGCTAATCGGTAGATTTCTGACGATGTAAAAGACTAGATACAGGCTGTAGGTTGCAGGTTGCAGGTTGCAAGGTTTGCTTGTGCTCTTTTTAGGATGCTGTTTAAGGTTGCCTCCTGGCTTAGTGCTATTCGTTGCCCTTTTTTTTCGTTGGCTGTAAATAAATTAAAGCAAAAACAAAGGTTAGTTGATAAGGTTTAAACTTTAAATTAAAAGAAAATAAGAAATAATAAACCTAAAAAGGTTACTAGAACATTTTTGCTAACAAAGCTAGGTGTGTGGCCTTAAAAGAGATCTGTATCTTGTATCTTGTATCTGAATCTAGAGCGCCTTGCCTTCTGAAACATTGTCCACAGACCGGGCTCAAGGAGTTTTCCACCGAAACCGTCTAACGAAGTGGACACCGGACAACATCACCACCATCGGCGCAGACCTCCCAGGCGTGCATACACGAGTACAGATGATTATTGGAAAAGAAAAATAAGAATAATGATGTGACAAATTCTGAGTGGACACTTGATGTCTGGAGAGGCCGCCACGATGCGGCCCCGGGTACGGGACACTTGTGGACGAGACCTGGAGAGTTGGAGAGTTGGAGAGCTCGGCGTGACATGACAATGCGCGAGTGTGCGTGCAGAAGACGCTCTTCGCTGGGGCCCACTTCATGGTGCCCCCCATGTCACATTCTTTATTGTTGTGCCAACCGATCAGAACCGACCACAACCGAAGGCATCATCTCCTTACCGATCGTGATCGCCATTCAACTTCACTTTTCGATCGAGTTTGAGTTCGCGTTCGCGTTCTCGTTCTCTCGTTCTCATTCTCTCGTTCACTCGTTCTCGATCGTTGTGATGAGTGCCGCTTGGCGACGAATACTTCACTTGACGACGATTCCAAATCGGAGACTGTTGTGTGTGTGTTTAGCTAGATGATGAATCGAAACGGAACTAAGGCAACAGCAACAGCAACAGCAACAGCATCAGCAACAGCAACAGCTGCTCGATGGCCCTCGAATCAAATGGTTTTTTTAGTTACGAAAAACTCAAGAAACGAACTCGCCGAATTGCGTTCACGTGTGTCACACCCAATTTTG
This sequence comes from Drosophila seguyi, assembly GCA_008042675.1. Taxonomy (NCBI): domain Eukaryota; kingdom Metazoa; phylum Arthropoda; class Insecta; order Diptera; family Drosophilidae; genus Drosophila; species Drosophila seguyi. The sequence continues at coordinate 178,391 of VNJU01005980.1, read as the reverse complement.
CCCATTGAAATATATTGGCTTAATGGGAGCTTAAGAGTATCTTATTGGGATCTGATTTTTTATAGGAAAGATTGTACAAATTTGAGATTATTTTGATTTGATTTATTAATTTATTTTTATTTATTTATTTTTATTTATTTATTTAATTCTTTTCATTTATTTCTTTTTATTTATTTATTTATATTTATTTATTTATCTTTTTTTATTTATATTTTTTTATTTATTTATATTTATTTATAAATATTTATTTATTTATTTATTTATTTATTTATTTATTTATTTATTTATTTATTTATTTATTTATTTATTTATTTATTTATTTATTTATATTTATTTATTTATTTATTTATTTATTTATTTATATTTATTAATTTATTTATTTATTTATTTATTTATTTATTTATTTATTTATTGATTTATTTATTTATTTATTTATTTATTTATTTATATTTGTTTATTTATAATTATTTATTTAATTATTTATTTTTATTTATTTATTTTATTAAATGTATTTCCTTTCTGCTTAGCACTCTTTTTTTTCTTACAAGTGTCTCATGAACTGTATTAAATCTATATTTATTAAGACTTGACTCAATGACATTTTCTATAAGAGATCTTACTATGATTATATGGAAAACTGTTACGATATTAGCACAAAATTGTCATTAGCTTATAAAATTACCTAGTGACAATAAGAGGCTTGACTTTTATACATAAATAATAATAATAATAATAATAATAATAATAATAATTGATATATAGAAGATTCTCTAGAAGAATGGTAAAATATAGTCTAGTTTCCAGTTAAAATTCTACAAACGGTATACATATCTAAATAATATTTTTTTGGAAATCAAAGTCAAAAGTAGTATTTTTCCTTATAAATATTGACAATTTAATACAAAAAATAATGAAAAACCACTACTAACCCAACTAATAACTTCTAACCCACTACTTTTAACATCTTCCAAGATATTACTCCTAAAATCTGCACTCATTCCCTTAAAGAATTGACCAATTCACATTTCAAAGTTCGAAAACCTTAAGTAAAAAACCAAAACTTAAAACCCTGACAGTTGTGACATTTCTTTTCAGAATTTAAACATTGGCTTTCATATATAATCCCCATTTTTATTTTTTTCATTTTTTATGGATTATCTGAGGCATGTATTCCCCGATATGGCTATGGCACGGCTCCTATTATTACACTGTCTTTGGACTGGGTGCCATTTGGTGGCATTGGAGGGGACTTTGCATGACATATGTCATCTTGGCAAGTAATTTAAATGGTAAACAAATTGTTTTTTAATTGCCACCTGTTCGGACGGCTGCTGTAATGTCATTTATTTCGATTACGTTCCTCGGCCGTACGTTCTGTACTGTACGGATCTCGGCCTCTGGCTCCGAATCTGGCACGGTCTTGGCCGGCATTTAGGCCCGGAGATGAAATGCGGCGCGACAGCGGTGGCTTTTAATTGCTTTCGGCTGATGTTTAATTTTATTTTTAATAATATTTTTCTTTTTATTTTTCTTTACTCACTTACACCGAGTTCGGGTTCTGGCCAAACCAGTTCTGCCTGGCTAGCACGTGTATCTGTATCTTTAGCTGTATCTGCTTCTGTATCTGTATCTCAGCCGATCTGCTGCGAGCACTGATTGCATCAAAGTGACAGTTTTGCAGTGAGTATTATTAGAGCAAAGCAATTATATAATTTGTTTGTTGTCTGTCTATAATTAGGGTACTTAGGCCATAGTTGCTGGACCGCTTTTTTGCCACTGTCTGCGGGAGCAGTTCCGCTCCGTTCCAGCTGAAACTGAAACTGATACTGGGAACTGTGACTGAAGACTGCAGACTGTGACTATAGACTGTATACTGTGACTGCCACTGGGGGAACAGCTTCCGTGATTAAGCCAGCTGAGACATTAATGTGACTAAATTGCTGGCAATTGCAGTCACTGATAGTTGGTATTTTGGTAGCTAATTCTTTTTTGTTGAAGAAATCTCTTCTAAAGAAAGAAAGCCCTACCAAAAGAGGAGAAACTTCCTATAAAATGTATATTTTGTTTTAATATTTAACAAAGACACCTTCAATTTAAGGAGTTTCACCTTAAATCTAATTTTTGTAAGTTGAATCTAACGTTTTTCCTTAAAATATAGGGGAGATTTCATAGGTTTATATTGTTTTTAGGCACAAATTGCCTTAAGTTGTTCAGTTATGGCTGATATTTATTCTGTAGCTTAATTTATAATTAAGTATACAGTGTACAAATAAATAAATAAATAAACTGATTAATTATTTTGTATGTGGAATCTCTAGTTTGGTTGATATTGATATTAATATATTCTTTTTTTTTTTTTTTTTTTCCTTTTAAGTAGCTTTTTAATATTATTTCAATTTAAAATGAATAAATCTCTAATAAATAAAACAATGTGGACACACTGTACAAATACGCAATTGTTTTGTCTCCAGAAAAGTGTGTATACACTGTTAACTAAAGTACAGTTGCGTCTAATAATAAAAGAAGAGTAAAATTAAAAGGAATATCTAAGATTTAAGGTAAGCATTGTTTTTAAATTAGTTTTGTATAAACAAAAGATAATGAAAGCATTGAAAAGCATTCAAATTTTTAATAATCTCATAGTAATATTTTATATTAAATTGTATATTTAATAATCTAACAGAAAAAGTACTATTTTAGGTATACTTTAAATTTTAATAATCTTTTAGCAATTGTAAATTATATTTAAATAATTTTATATTTAATAATCCTATAGAAAAATTAATATTTGATGTATATTATATATTATGATGTATATTTGAACAATTTCATATTTAATATTCTTATAGAAAATGTAATATTTTATTTAATATTTTTTACTTAATAATCTCAATATGGTGTAAAAGTTAACCTAATAGGGTTCTTTAATATAAAAGAAAAAAAAGAAATCTCTTGTGAGGATCAGTTGACTTTAACCGTGTAATAAGGACAAGCTTGATCAGACCCAAGATTTCCTGGCTACACACGTTTCTCCCCGCCGATCGATGCTAATGGTCAATTTGTATGCCCAACTCCTTATACTCCTTTAACTCCTCCAAGTCCCTTAACTCCTCATACTCCTTTAACTCCTCCAGCTCCTTTAACTTCTCCTGGACGTTCCCTCAGAGACAGACAGGCTCTCGTCTGTCCGAGATCTCTCTCGGTCTCCCAGGTCTCCCTTAGCCTCAGCTCCTTTCAATTTTGAATTTCACATGAAACTCATTTTCGTCTCACAACAAAATTGCCGCTAAGCTGCGCAGCTCGCATCGCATCGCATCGCATCGCAACCCTCGGACAAAAGATGAGAAAAATGGCATTCCAGACACCAATCATCTTTATTATTGGCTTTATCGCATAGAATCGGCGGCGGCGTCGGCAGCCGTCATAAGGAACGTTTTTTGTTGTTATTTATTTTTTGTTTTTTTAACGCATTCCGAAGGCCATAAAGCAGCGGCCATAAATGCGTGTTAAAGTCGGCCAACACGAGAAAATTTCAGATGTCAACCATTAAACGCTGGCCACATAGCCGGGTCAGGCGGATGCCCCAATACCAAACCCAATCCCAATCCCTTACCTCTCTCTCCAAAACCCAACTCCGATTCGGTTACCCTTTCCCCAACCCAAGTGTCCCACGGATCACAAAGAAATCCCTGCTTTCCCCGCCTTCGTGTCGATTCTCTATTTTGTAAAACTTAATTTATGAAACACATAAAAAGTGTCAACACGGCCTGCTGCATATGAGATATGTTGGTCAAAGTTAATGCCTCCTCCGGCGTGACCACGACGGCGGCGGCACCACTTCAGTTCCGATTATGTACGCCTCTGGAATCGGTGGAGCATCGGAGGAGCATTCTGAGCAGCATTCTGAGGGTCTTAACAAAGTGATTTCAACGCAAAACTTTGTCGGTTTTTTTTTTTTTTCATTTTTGATTCTGGATTTTCACTCTTGGCTGTTCAATATGCAAATCGCTTGGGGGATTCGTTGACGGAAGCCGCTGGGTGCAATCCCCAGAAGAGACACACAGAGCCACAGAGCCACAGCATCCACAGATCGGCGGAGCCACCGCATAACCACAAAGGCAGAGCGCCAACAACGAGCGGTGCTCAATGGCAAGACATGAACACGAGCACGAACATGGACTTGGACTTGGGACAGGGACAGGGACAGGGACAGGGACTTGGGATTGGAACTTCAACTGGGACTTGGACTTAAACTGGAACTTGAACTTGGATTTGGACACGAGCAGGGAGTGAGCCTGCGACAAATGCGGAAAAAATTATGAGAAATTAAAGAACATCAACGAAAAATAAGAAAAAGTATCTCAAAACTTTGCTTTATAAGATAGTTCCTTAAGTACTCACAAAACCCTTAATAAATATTACATTTTCTATAAATATTCCCAATTCTTTTTACCCCTCTTTTCTCTCAGTGCCTTGTGGCGCTACTTGGGCATCTGAGACCACTGTCGCCGCCGATCAGATGTGATGTTTTGGGTCTGACTTCCCTGCGGGAGTTCGCTCCCAAAAGACTCCCAGCTCCCAGCTCTCAGCCGCCTTAATCCCCTCGCGATCCCTTTCCGTCCGTCCGTCCGTTTTGGACGGCGTAATCCGAGGCTTAGACTGTGTAATAAGTGGATAGGTAACCCGGTTAGCCCTCAAGCGCAGACACGAAGGCGCATCTGAAAATCATTGGATGGAAAGTGTGATATTGGGGCTACCGGATCTATGGGTTATCTTGGGCAAGCATCTGAGCACACTTTTGTGTCTTTGATGGGTAGCATTTTAGGGGGGGGAAGGGAATTGGGCTGGAGACAGGCAGGTATCCAGGAAGGAACACCTTTCTAAGCTTAGATTGATGTTAGATTAAATTTGCTGTTTAATGTCGGGGTTTAAGTGTAGATTAAACAGATAATTAAGTAATTTTGTAGGTAAAATTTTGTCCTAATAACTTTGGTATTATATTTTTGAGTTGAAAAAGTTATTGTTTTAATTCTTGCATTTTTAAAAAGTGCTTTTGTCTGATTTAAATCTTCTGAAAGAATACAAACTACCAACTAGAATCTAACTTTATGAAACACATCAAACTATATATACAAAAAATATCATAACTTAGTCAAAAATGCATTAATTTTAATTCGGAAAGCTGTCCTGTGTTTGTTTTTAGTAGGTTAATAAATCTGCATACTAAATAAAATATTTTTAAAAATTAAAAAATTTTGTCAATTTTTTTGTCATTTTTGTGATGTAACCCCTTATAAAATTTTGAAAAAAATTAAAAATTTTTTTTTCTTCCAACAAAACTTAAAAGATTCCCCTGTTGATGCTGATCAAGAATATATATAATTTATGGGGTCGGAAATGACTCCTTCAGTGTCTAAAATTATTTTTCATGGTATAAAATATACAATAATTCGATATATGATATTTTTTTTAAGCTAATTAAAGTTTTTAAGATGGCCTAACTAAGCCAATTTAAAAATAATGCTTGACACATTTTATTTTTGATATTTTTCCATTATTGCATTTTTTATAACCAATATTTTAAAGGTAAATTACAATATATAAGTATGCCACCAAGGAAACCTAAACTAAGTGCGTGATACAGAATTTTAATCCATATTTCTAGATGATAATTTTATGAGTAAAAACAAAGTTTAAAAAAATCATAACTTGGCCAAAAATGCATTGATTTTAATTCGGAATAATGTTCTGTGCTAGTTTTTAGTAGACCTACAAATCTGCATACTGAATACAAAACTTAAAAATTTTGGATTTTTTTTTTAATTTTTTGTAATTTTTGTGAAGTAACCCCTTATAAAATTTTGAAAAAAAATTAAAATTTTTTTTCTTTCCAATATGTCTAGATAGATTCCCCTTTTGATCCTGATCAAGAATATATATGATATATGGGGTCGGAAATGACTCCTTCACTGACTAAAATTATATTTACCTCTACAAAGGCATAAAAATATTCCCATTAAAATTTTTATAAAAATAAAAACTCGACTTTTTCACTTAAGCTTTCTTTTCGATTTTTGATTATAGTGATCTGATAGATGAAACAGAATACATATTTATTGCACTTATAACGCAATTTTTATATATTGAGTCGATACATTATCGATTTATTGTCGATATCTTAATATTTTGTACCATCTTTTGTACAAATCAAATATTCACTGTTTATGTTTTAGATATGTTAATGATATTTCGGTTTATCAAACCCTATGCTTCTTTCTATATAAATTCCTAATATATCGACCCTTTTGTTGCACAATCGTTGAAGTATCGATATCTCAATATTTTTTAGCAAGACCTAGGCAAAATATAGTTTAAATTGTTGCTGTTTACAATATGTTTTTGATATTTCCCATTAGGATATATCGAACTATACTATATTTTTTATATAAATCCCTGAACCTAATAAAAACTCCTCTTGTTATCGATTTAATCGATTTACAAGCAGGCTTTGTAAGTCTTTGGGGGAATGTAACCTTATTGACAAATGCTTCTTTCAGCAAAAATATATATAACATTGTAGCCTCATTGTTCCGATTTGCAGTCTTTCGACAATCGAGATTGCAAAGCAGATGATCGTTGTCGCTGGGACGACACTGGAAATGTGCACTCTTTTTGTTTATTTACCTCTCTCTGGGTTTTTGGGGCGTCGCCAACACGATGGCCAGGCTAAATTTGGCCATTTGTGGGCATCAGAAAAGGCTTTGGGTATATTTATATGGGCCTGGCCCCGGCATTTTTGCTCGGCTCGGACTCTGGCTTGGATCTCAACTTGGCTTGCGAGCGAGCCATTCTTGTCCATGGCCGGGAGCGAGGCGAACGATTGATTGAAGGCAAAAACAACGCAAGGGAGGAGGAAGACTGGCCCGAAACTGTGGTAAAAAAAAAACAAAAACTGGGGCCAACGGCGGCGGCTTTGTTCATCTGCTACAAGCATCGCATTTAATGAGATTTATATCAGTTTTTAATAGCTTTGTGACTCTATTGTGTTGGCTGGCTGGCTGGCTGGCGGTATCTGAGGCGAATCTGGGGCCACCTCGGCGGCCGATAGAGATATAAAATTAGTAAGTTTGCCGAGACAAAATGTCAAAATGGCTGAGTGACCGTTGGGAGCTAATGGTTTCCATACTCACGTTTCAGTGTCTCGATGATGATGACTCCCGGAGTGCGTGTATATATAATATATATCCTATATATATATGAATATAATATATATGATCAAGTCTTGTCTCGGTGTCCACGGTGCAGTTCCACGGCAAAATCTGAAAGGGGGGAAAGCCAAAGTCTGTGTTTAGTGTCTACGATCTTATAGATCACGATCGTCGCATTGATCGCACATCCCTCAAAATGTCAAATTCTTGGGCATACACACACAGCAATAAATCGACACATTTCACACATTCATGCCAGAAATCGAATCTCCTCCCAAATATCGAGTTATTCGTTGCCGAATTTCAACCGCAAATCGAGTCGGCAGTCTGCCTGGCAAATGGTGTTAATTCAAATCAAATGACAAAATATAATAAACGACCATAAAATTTAATCCGAATCTTCTCTAAAACGATACGACAAATGTGCCAAGTGACTGGGCATACACACAGCCAGTAAAAAAATAAAGGTATTTGTCAAATATTTATATTTTGCGGATTGAGTCGACAGAGCTAAGCCGCTACAAATGTGTTTAAAAAAATATATTAAAAAAAATATATAAAAAAAAATTTAAAAAATATAAAAAATATAATAAAATATATATACCTAAATAAATATAATAAAAAAAATATAAAATATATTTATATATACCATATGGCCTTAAAAAACCTTCTAATTACCTAAAATATCAGACCAAATCGAAACTTGCTGAGATTTCAAAGGTTTTTAATGGTTTTTAAAACGATTTTGAGTTTTAAGATTTAAAATCCCTTTAAAATGCGTCTAAAAGTAGGCAATACAATTTTTTTTAAATACATTCTTTTGGTTTCTTAGTTTCTAAATTTAGTAAAATTAAGTTATATTTTATATATTCATAAATTATATTTAAAAAATATATATTTTACTGTATAAAACATTGCAGTAGAGCTTAGAACACTTTTTCAAGGAATTTTAAGATCTTAGGATTTTCTGTATTACTTTTGATACTAAAAAACTACCCTTCATTATTATTTCATAATTATTCTCAAATAATCTTTATGAAAAAATAATTATATATAAATTTATATTAATTCAAATTTTTCTCAAATATTTTCAAGCCTTCCCATATCTTTCTCCCCACACCCATATACCCCACAAAATAAAACGTAGAGTGCCTGCAGCACTGTAGCCAGAGTTGACAGCGTATGACACAAAAGTGTAAAAAGAAAACCAATTAAACGAGCTAATCAAATTGTATTGTCATTAGCACCAGCAGCAGCAGCAGCAGCAGCAAAGGCAGTAACACAACAGCATCAACAATAACAGCAATAATGGAAAAATAAGAAACCAAATTTAAACGGCTTATTAGCAGAGTACCCACCATTTAGGTGTTTTCCTTGCCCATTATGTGACTTTTGTGTACCCTTAAAAAATTAAAAAAAAAAAAATAACTGAAACTTATACTTGCCAGAACTAAATTGCAATTTAAATGAAAGCTTTCTTTTAATTTAATTTCTATTTTTAAAGACAGCTTTTGATATTAATTTCAGTCAGTGTCTTCCCACGCATTGAAGTCTCTCCCCAGATTCCCCAGTTCTCCACCCTAAAGATTTCACTTTATTATTATTTATTTTGAGCATTTAACAGTTTTTAGCTACACAAACATTGGGGCAATTCATTAGCTTAATTATCAGCTGCTGGGTACACGTCTTACACTGGTGACCGCGCGGCGCATGTCAACCAGGCAGATCGACAGCCATCAAATATATAACAACCAAGGTACATACATATATATATATATATATATTTATTCCATTGATTACAGTCTGAGTAGAGCCCCTCCTCGACTGGTGATTTTCCCATTAAAAATAGCAAAATGTTGCCAGGTTTTATACATACATATGTATCAATGACAAAATGAAAAATAAAATGCCACTGCAATGTATATTGATTAATTAATGAAAGAGTCCTTCGACTCTGCCTGACTGAATATTTGATGTGTGTGTCCGGTGTCCGGTGTCCGGGTGTCCTGTCTCCAATATGTCCTACTCCCCTATTCCCCCTGATCCCTGCGAATATAGAGACACGAGTGCTTCCCGTTGACATTGTAATTGAATCAATAATAAAATCAAAATGTACAACCAAGACAATGACACTCGGTTTCCGAGTCCATCTATCTACCCCTTGGATTCTCCGTATCCGTGTCCCTGCTCCCTGTTCCTGTCTCTGTTCCTGTCCCTTTCTCTGTCCCTTTCCCTGTCTGTGTCCATTTCCCTGTCCGTGTCAAGGAATATGGCAACGTCACCTTCACCGCGTCACCAGCTCTGAAGAGCCGGGACCCCTCTTTGAGTAACACTGAATTTAACTTGGGTCCGGGGCAGATCCCACCTCAAGAGCACAGGGAAAAAATTTAATAAAATATAAAAAAATATAATAAGAAAATATATAATACTAAAAAATTAAATGAAGAAATGTCTTGAAAAAAAAATTAATACAAATAGAATATAAATAATAATATGAACTTCTCCAAAAAACAAAGCAAAAGAAGTCAACAAATAAAAATTACAAGATCATAAAAACTAGGATTCTCACAAGTATATTGATTAATATTTATATTCTGTTTATCTTAATATAATAATATATATATATATATATATATATATATTTTTTTTTTATTTAAAAATATGCGTAATATAATAATAATTATATATATATATATTTTTATTTTTTATAGCAAACAATAGCAAAATTTCTGCTATTAAAAAGCCATATCCTCACCTCAGACCGGATAAGGCGAGTTTTTTAATGATATTATAATAATTTATATTGCTTTTTTATATTCAGCTGCCAAATGTTTTAAATTAAAATTAAAAAAATATTTTTTTTAGCAGGAAAATTTGCCTTAAAAAATCAAAAATCATAGAAGCCAACATTTAAAGCTTTAAGATCATGAAAACTAGGTCTCTCACATATGTATGTTTTAATATTAAGATATTTATAATAAATATTATTATATGTATAATTAATATTAATATATTAATGAATATTATAATATTGTTATTATTCTTTTTATGCATATTGCTTATGTATCAATTTATTTTTATGTTTCAAATTAAAATTTTAAACTAGTATCTAGTCAAAGAAGCCAACTAAAGCTTTACTTAAGGATCCTCGAAACTAGCTCCCTCCCTCCCTTCTAATTATTATTTTATTCATAAATATTGCCAACTTATATTTATATTTAAATATTTCATAGCTCCCAAACACTCATTGCTGCAATCTTGTTATCTGCACTTGACACATGCAATTTTTTATATATTTTTTTTTCTTTCTGTGATCTCGTGTGTGTTCAATCAATGAGTTCGACTTCGACTTTGGCTTTGCCGTCTCTCTGTCCGGGCCCTGCATGTGTGTGTCTTTGCCTTTTTAGAATTTGTTATAATGTGTATATACATATTTCATTTTTGAACTGTCTCCCTGACAGCCAACGAACGATTTGAGTGACGTACAAAACGATGTCGTGTTGTCGTGCCACGGACCGGGTTCGCGTCCCAACCAGGTTGACTTTTTGTCGCTGCTCCTCCGCACCGCTTTTGTACATATATATATATATATATATATATATATAGCGAGGTACATATGGGCACATATATATATATATAGGAGAGTCAATCGGACAGACAGGGCAATAGTGACTTTGACTTGAAAGCGACGAGCGGGCGATTTCTCGAGTGCGCGACGTCAAATCAACTGAACTTTTCATTAAGGCCTTTTGAAGTTCGGCATTAACCCTTTGGTGTGCGCCGGTGTTTTTCCTCCATACATGACATTGCCATTGGCTTTGGCTTTCTGCTGCTTTTGCTTCTTGCCTTTTGCCTTTGCCACTTTTTGGCTTTGGATGCAACTGTCGCCGCCCAAGTGATCCGGCACCCATTAGCAGTTGATCCTCAGGCGGAGACCCGAGGAGAGAGAGAGAGAGAGCCCAGAGAGCACTGAAGAGGCTCAGCCACACACGACTTGACTTTGTCAGCGGCGTGACAATTCCGCATAAATCATAATCCTTGCGGTGCCCTGGCCCCAGAGTTAACGTAACGACGACGTTTGGCGTCGTCAACTCACGCTGCTCGGCAGTGCCGGCAAACTGACTGATTTCCCGCCAAAATTCTGGATATATTTAAATATATTTCTAGAGGTTTTTAAAGATATAATAAGTAGAAATGCTAGTGTGTCTTAACAACAAAATATTTAGCAGAGGAAATCTTTACAATATCACACTCAACAACAGAGCATTTGAAAACTACCTATTCACCAATAGGAAATTCACCAACAGAGCATTCAATAGAGGAACATTCAACAACAGATTGCTCAACAATATAACATTCAACAACAAATTGTTTAAGAAAATTACAATTTATAACAGAACATTCAACAATTCACCAAGAAAAAAATTCAACAACATAACATTCAACAAGAAAAAAATGCAACAACATAACATTCACCAAAAAAAAAAAATTCAACAACATAAGATTTAGCAATAGAACATTCACCAACAGAGCATTTAATAACACAACATTTAACAAAATAACTTTCAACAATAGAACATTCAACAACAAAACATAACAATAAAACAGTTTACAAAGGTACATTTAAGAAGAGAACATTCACCAACAGAATATTCAACAACAGAACATTCAACAACAGAATATTCAACAACATAATATTCAACAACAGTACATTTAACAGCCGAGCTTTCAACAACAGAATATTATTTGGTATCTAATTAGAACATTATTAGAACATTAAAATCTATTTTAACTTTCATTTCATAACGTAAGATTTTTATTTTCGATTCTATAAAATAAAATTAAAGAGCTTTTTCATGAAATTCCAAAAGTAAATGAACTTCTTAGTTCCCTCGATTATATTCTTATTTTAAATTAAACTTAGAACCGTTTAAACCCTTAATAAATATATTTGTTTTATTTATAAATAATTCTCAAAATCTTTTCCTTGACAAAATTTCTTTACCAATTTTTTAACCTCTCATTTTGGCCAACACTGTCCCTGAGGCTGACGTAGAAAGAGGCCCGGGACTGGGCCACATGGAACACATCAAACTGGGGAATGGAACTGGAGACCTGGAATTGCGACTACTACGACAGGCATTCAGCGGCGGCGGCGCGCGTTTGCGTTTTGCGTTTGAGTTTCAGTTTGAGTTTGAGTTTGGCTTTGGCTTTTTCTTTGGGTTTGGGTTTTTTTTTCTTTGAGAGGCAGCCGTCATGGCGGTGTCAGTGGCTGTGCCGGCCGGGCGAGCGACCAGGCCTCATACTAGCAGACAGTTAGTCAGTCAGCCAGTCAGTCAGCCCAGTCAAGTCAGCCAAGTCAAGTCAGCCAAGTCACAAAGGAAGCACTTGAAAAGTGAACATGTTAACGGGGCGAAATAGTTCGTCGCCTCCTTTCGGTCTTCAGTTCTTCAGTTGTTCAGTTTTGCAGTTTGTCAGTTTTGCAGTTTTGCAGTTTGTCAGTTTTGCAGTTTGTCAGTTTGTCAGTTTGTCAGTTTGTCAGTACTTCAGTTCGTCAGTCCTCCTGTCCTCCAGTCAGTCCTCCATTCGCGGCCAAAAACGCAGCCCTGGATTGGCAGAGAGGGCAGTGCCTTGCTCTGGAGTGGCTTGGCGTGCCGAGGCGATGGTGGTTCTGGTGATGCTTTCATGGGGGGAAAGGTGCCTTGTGTCGCCCGAAAAAACACTTGCAAAAGTCACTCGAAAGAGCCTGTCAATCCTGGCGAATAAGGCACATAAGGATGGGGTGGCAGCGGTATTCCCAAAACCAAATTCAACTGAGAGTGTGTTTTGGATCTGCCTCGGTTTTTGACTCGAATCGGGGATCGGGTTTGGGATCGGGATCTCGGTATCACAATGTTATTAGCCCTCGTAGCAGTTACCTTCGAGGGGCGTTCCTTACGGAGGGCATTAAATGATTATCTGGCTCTGTCATGCCATTGAGATCGGTTTCTTAAATTATGCGAATTTCATACTTCAGGGGCCATGTTCTTCTTCTCTGTCTGTCTGTCCTTCCAATGGAGAGATCCCTCTTTTTCCCTTCTCTCCCCACTGTCCTTTCCTCTCCCCTCTGTTTATATTATTTCTTGCATTCGCATTGCCACTCATCTCTGCGTGGCTTGTTTTCGCTTTAGTTTCCACCTTTTTTTTTTTTTTTTGCGATCTGATACCGATATTACACAGTACGAAATGTGATGTAACTTGAGGGGTTTTTTTTTTTGCTGGATTAAATGGGTCTAGCTGGAACATTATGGTAATGTTTTCAGAGTTAATATTTCTTGAGCATTCGCCATAATTAATATTCTTTAAGTTTATTATTTTTATTTTGATTTCTAATTATTTGCTTTTTCATTGACTCTCGAGGTCTGACCCTGGTTTTGATAGAGAAAAACCGATTCGATTTGCCCAAGCGGAAGTATCCGTTCGATGAGTGATTGGCCATTGCATCGGCGATCGCTTCCAGACAAATGGCAGCTGGTAGATTTTTTTCCTAGGGAGCCCCTCCGGCACCCTCCGAGGATGCAAATGATCTTTGGCTTTGTGGCGGCAGATAGGAGCTGAGGAGATGAAGATGAACCTGGGAGAGATGGAGCTGGAAATTGTGAACTGGAAACTGCAAACTGGAAGCTCTTTTATCGGATCAAGAGGCGATCATGGCTAGCTGGCTTTGGCGGCAGGTATCAAAACAAAGAGTCCTGCAGTGTTGGCAATAGGTTGGAAATATGCGATGGCAACAAATTGCCATATTTGCCAGGGAAAAGCATTGCCAGATTGGTAAACATTTGCTCGTAAATGTATCACCAATCAGGTTTTGTACGGAATGAGGAAGGGTCTATTTCGATATGAAAACTGGGTTTTGCAACTCAACAGGGGAAACTCAGTGAGAGCTTCCTGGAGATACCTGGAGTTACCTCGAGCTAGCTTGAGATCCATAGATATTTAGAAGATTTGCAAAAAGATTTCAAACTCAACTTCTTGATTTTTATTTCCACTTCTCCTTGACAAATTTTCTTGTTATTTCTTTCTTAAAAATTTCTATAAATTATTCCTTAAAAAGAGAAGGTTTTAAAGGCACCAGCTAGTTCTTGGTTCTAGTTCTTCTTATTATCAAAAATAAACCTAGAATCTGCTCTAAACTCGAAGTGAAAAAGGGTTAGGGTTTTGTCTATTGTCTCTGGTCTCTGATCTCTGTCACTGTCCACTTAAGTCTTCCAAGGTGTTGGTTGAGTTGGAAACTCCCTTGTCCTTTCGGCACCTCAAAGGAGCCAAGGATGAGCCTGTTCCCCGCGATGATATTTCGTATGCGTCTGTCTGGCTGGGTTTTTATTTATTTATTTTTATGCGGCATTACATTTATTTCCATTTTTATTCCCATAGTTCATGGACTGACCGACCGACCGAGCTCAGTGAGATGAGAGAGCGCGAAGCCGATGTGGCCAGGTCCCTGGGTTTTCCCCCCCGCCACAGCCTGACCATTGCATTTTCCGCTCCCGCTGGCAGGTTGGCTTATTGGGGGCCCCGAGACAAGTTAAGTGCCTTTGCTTCCCCCTTTTTGATGCTCGCTGATCTACGACACTCGGCAAAAGGTGAGTGCGGACATCCATGTGTCCAGGTAACCACGTTCCCAGCCACGTCCAACATCCATAGCCATAGCCACAACCAGGTCCCTGTCCCTGTCCATGTTGAGTTCTCTTTCGCACATTTTATGATGCCATACTTTTGAGCTGCTCCTCGTGTGTGTCTCTGCCTCCGTTGAGTGATTGGATTGAATTGGATGGGTTTTGGGATTGGGATTGGGATTGGAGTCTCTCTCTTTCTCTCCCTCTTTCCGTCTCTTTCTGTGGCAGGTGTCTCGTCTAACTGTTCAGCTTCGTTTGCCATTGTTTTTCTTGTACTCTGTTTTTTTCTTTTTTTGCTTTTTTTGTTTTGTTTTATATGCCTCCTCTTTTTGGCATCATCAAGCCGCCGCAGCCATCGACATTCAGCGTCCACAGCCACATTCAGCGTCCACATCATCCTCACCCCCAAAATCGGCATCGGCAACGCCATTGTGCCGCATTGGTAACTGGTTTTCCGTCCAGCCAGAGACGACCAAGCCATCCCAGCCATCCCAGCCAGCCATCCATCCATCCATCCATCGGACCAGCCATAGCCAAAGCTTTACCCAAAGCCAAAGCCGTGGCCAGTGCCTTCCCTGGGCTTTGTCTTTTAGCCAGAATTGCCAATCATTCGCAGCCGCAATAAAATTACATGAGTAAAATGTGTCCGCGAGCATTCGTGGTACTTGATCGTTTTTTCAAGAGTGCGGTAATCGGTTTCAATTTCATCTTTATAGTGTTATGAAACCCGGGATTCGCGTACAGCTTTTCGGTCGCCACCTTCAACGTTGAGTTGGTGGAGAGGGGAGAGTGGGAGTGGGAGCAGGAGGAGGAGTAGTAAGAGGAGCAGGAGTAGCACTGAGAGGCTGGGGCCTGGACACTCGCAGTGGCCGGATTAGTAACCATCTTTCAATCCGTTGCGGCACATTCACTGGCACACTGTGCGGAATTTCGGCAGGATGATGGAAAAGGCGACTCGAATGGGGCAACAGGGAAGCAGAAATGTCTTGGATTAATATTGAACTTGATAAAATAAGGAATATTTCTAAGAAAATCTTACTTTAAGCAGGTAAAAAGTAAAGGGTTATGACAAAAGGTTGTGGCAAGACCCTTTGAAAAAATTAAAAAAAATAAAACTCATCTCAACAAAAATTTTTGTTTTTAAATATAGAAATTAAAGTTATTTTTTTACATAATTCTATGATAATTACTACTTAAAAATTCCCAATTTTTAATTTAAAAAGTAACAAAAAAACTATATATAAATATTTTTTTTTAACATTTTTTAACTTTTCTTTTAAATTCTTTTAATTATTATGATCTCAAATTTCTCAAGAACTCTATTTCCTAGATCCTTTTGCATCTCCTTTGCTTGTTTATACCACTGTGCATCCATGCCAGCTCCTCCATACCCATTCCTGGTTGCCCCTGGGGGCTCTGCTCTATTGCCAGTGCTGCTGCTGCTGCTCTGGCTCCTGCGCCTGCTCCTCCATTTATTTCAGATTGCTGCTCTCGTGGACCTGGAGGAGCTGGGAGTCGGTCGGGATCTGAACCTGAGACTTTGACTTTGACTTTGTCTGCGACTCTGCAGCTTCGACTGAAAACTCTGAAAACTCCGGAGCCTGTAGAAAGCAATTCACTGTAATTGCTTTGTGACTTATGGCCCGGCCCAAGTCGGCAGGTAGCCGCCGACTCCACTCAAAAGGTACCTCCTCCACAGGCACAGGCACAGCCACATCCATAGCCACATGCACATGTATAACCCACCTTCGCCTTCGCCCTGGCATCATCTCCTTCTGACTGCGGTCTCGGCCAAGCTGCGTAGTCTGGCCAAGTGGTAGTGGCGTCTTGACCTTGTCATGCCATTAAATAAATTCAAACAGAAACTGAACTTGGTCCAATGTACTCCGCCAGCCAGCACCGCCATGACAAGTGTCCGCCCTTCCCTCCAAGCACACACACTGCACACACACTGCAGGCGAGGTTGGGGTGATCCCACAGTTCCATCTCTACAACGTCTTTGCCATCTCTCCTGCCAGGTAACCGGCCATCCTTTTGGCACATAACGAGTTGCCATATTTTGATGGATTCGTCTCTGCGAGGTGTAAATATTAACCAACGGCCTGTGCGAAAACGTGCAGCATCCACAACACAGAGAGCGGCCTCTGTCGAGGATTGCCATGGATGCCGCCGCCCTCCTTCCATCTGGCTGCTGCTCTTCCTTTTCCCCTTCCCCCTGAACCTGAGCTGCCTGGAACTGGTTGCTGCTCGCTGGTTACTGCCGCAGCAGTTGTTAAACTTGATGACTGATGCTCATTGAATCTAATGCGAACGAAAGCCGCCTCGAATCGCACTCGGCAAGCAGCCACTTTTTTTTTTTTTAGCCGTTGAGAGATTGTCATCGAGAACTGAAGAGTTTATGTGTGGCTAACAAAGGCTTGGCAGGCTTAGATATATATATATCTAAGATATATGCACATTTCTGAATAACAAATTTTGTCTGTGAGATTGTATTTTTATTTGTTTTATTTATTTTGTTATGTAAAACCCCAAAAAGCTTTGTTAAATATAAGGAAATTCAACTTTTAATAAGCCTTGTAGTTTCAGCTTTATGTTGATGGTTATTAAAAGGCATTTATTTATTTTTTAGATCTAAATTGATAGCTTTAAAGGTTTAAGATACAAATAGATTAGCTTCCAGATACAAAAAGATCACCCAAAAAAACACTTTAAATATTTCTAAAGATACCAAGCTTTTTAAAAAACCTTCTTTGCTTTAAATTTATATTAGAACAGAGATTTTAAGAGGTTTAAAGAAACGATTTTGATCAGAGATTTTAAAGATTTGAGAGCTTAAAAAAAAGGATTTTTATTAGGGATTTAAAAGATTTGAGACCTTTAAAGAAAGGATTTTTATTAGGGATTTGAAAGACGTAAAGCCAAGATTTTGTTTAAGAATTTGATAGCTGTAAAGGCAAGATTTTTTCAAGGATTTTAAAGCTTAAGAAGCCAAAATATTGTTCTAAGATTTGAGAGCTTAAAGACAGTATTTTGAAAAAGAATTCGAGCGTTTTAAAGACAATATTTTGATCGAGAATTTAAGAATATTAAAGACAGGATTTTGTTAAAAGATTTTATACTTTTAAAGACAATTTTTTTATCTAGAATTTAAGAACTTCAAAGACTGGGTTTTGTTTAGAAATTTGAGAGCTTTAAAGCCAAGATTTTATTAAGAATTTGAGAGCTTCAAGGACTAGATTTAAAGCAAGGATTTCAGTGTTTAAAACACAAAATTTTGTTTAAGAATTTTTGTGGTTTGAGAAAGAGATTTTGTTCAAGGAATAGAGAGCTTCTAAGACTAAATTTTGTTCATAGTTGTAAGAACTTAAAAGACGTAATTTTGATTAAAGATTTTAACCCTTCAAAGACGATTTAATGATTTAATAATTTAATAATTCAAAAGCTTAAAAAAAACTATAAATTAACTTGAATATTTAACGAGTTGAGTCCCGTTTTGGAAGGTTTCAGCGACACTCAAGGCACCTCCTGTCGCAGGACATTCTCTTTCAATCGAAAGGTAATAATAAAGAAAGAAAAAAAAACTCAACTCGAAATTGCAATTGGATTGAGAAACGGGAGTGGAACCCTTGGCTAAACAATATATCAGCACGGAACTTGCGTGTCTGCGGTGACCCATGCGGTGTGGCAATTGCCGGCAGATAATGCCGCAAAGTGCCCGCCACGGGATGGATTGGGCAATGGTAAAGGCAAATGCGAAATGGGAGTGGGAATGGGAATAAGAATGGGTATAGGAATCGAAATCGGAATCGAGATGAGGCAGGAGACAACGAACGGCGACCACGGGCCAAAGTTGGCTCACCTGAGACACACTCTGCTTGGACTTGGACTTGTCATTAGCTCACCAGCTGCCAGCGTGAGATCAATTAGAGGCACTGGCTCCCCCCGAGACTGGTTCAGGGAGGGAGGCGGTTGGCAGGAAATCACTTGCCATTACAAATTGTCCACATCAATAAATGGAGTGTGTGGAGAGCGCGTTCTCCACCGATGGATGTCACCGGTTTTGTGGCCTTGAGCTGGGGTAACTCAGATCTCAGGACCTCAACCTTAACTATATATTTATAGTTTTTTGCCATGGCAAATTATATATTTCAGACATGTCAATTAAGGAAAGAGTATATAGAAAATATCCTCATAATTGTACAAACTTAATCTTGAAATATAAATATTATAAATTCCAAGAACCACAAAAACAAATCATTAAAATTTGAAAACCATTAGGCCATATTTTTCTTCCGAGATCTGACAACTTAGTCCAACTTTTTGTGGGGATTATCTCGTCTTAATCTTTTGTGAAGCTTTAATATTCCAATTATTTCTTTATTGGCTTGTCAAACATATTCACGTCGCTCTCCAATCATAAATTTCCCATCGGCCCAACTCCATCCCTCCCCCTTCCCCCGCTCATTTCACCAAGTGCAGGCCCGAATCCTAACTAATTGCAGACCTTGCTCCAAGCGGGGACATGGCCCTAGGGCCAAGGGGGGAGGTTCTGTCTGGGCAGGGGGACGATCGAAAATCTTTGACCCAAACAAAAAACATGAATGCCGGCCGCCAGCCTCTGGCCATCATCAGTGGGGCTCGTTAAAAGCGAGTCTCCACTGCGATCCAGCTTCACAAACTTGTCTTTGACTTGGGCTATGCACAGAAAGAAATTATGGTATAATTGTTGAGGTTTTAAGAAGCTTAAGATCAGTTGTAGGGTAAGAAGTTACATAAAAAAGTTAAGGTTAGGAGCCTAGAACTGAAAACAGAGAATTTTGATAAGAGAAAAAACCCTTTCAAGATCTTTGCCTCTCCAAAAATCTATATTTTATTTCTACATAATATATATCACAAAATTCCCCCCAAAAAACCATTATTTTTTAAAATTAAACATGTTTAAACATGTTTTCTTGCAGTGTGACCAAGCTTTCCTTGGCTACGTTCGCCTTTGCTCCATGGAAACTGTTTGGCATGCGTGATAATTTGAATATAAAAGCATATTAAAAACGCGGTGCATATCGCCGCACACAGATGATATGACGACTACATCAGCGCGCAACCAAGTCCAAACAGTAATTTCTCAAGCCTTAAAAATGCATAATTAATTCCCATTTCCATTTCTATGCCGTTGCGGGGAGCCCAAAGCTTTTCCCAGAGAATTGTCAACCGGAATGGGATTATTGCACATGGGAGCGGATTGCTCGGCACAATGATTTTCTTTTTGTTTTTTTTTTTTTCTCTTTTTCAAGAGCAATTAAACGCCAAGCACGCCGGGGTTTACGATGTGAAAAGAAGCCATTAGGGTCGCGCATGTCACAAATTAGCCAAAATTAAAAACATTTAATCTTTCGTGCCCAGGCCAAGTGAAGACGACAGCAGAGATATAGAGAGCCACCGCCGCCGAGAAAAACCCACAAAATATATACAAAAGCACAACAAACAACTGAGCCAGAATAGAGACAAAGCAGCAGCCAGCAGATAAACAAAGGCATACCATCGGTCATAAGAATAGGCCAGGCCTTAATGCTGCACTCAATTGCAACGAAATCAAGATGAAATTCATTTTAGATGCTTCAGATACTTTGATTTTGCGAGGAGATACTTTGATTTTGCGAGGAGATACTTTGATTTAGAGAGAAGATACTTGAAAAGATACTCTTTATTTAGGAAAAGATACTCTGCATTTAGCAGAAGATACTTTGCACTTGGTAGAAAAGATACTTTGCTTTTGAAAGGAGATATTGTATTTCAATGTTCATAACTATTTTAAATTAATAAATTTTATTGAAAATGACACTTTCCTAATAATCTATAATATTCACTCTATAATAAAGTACAGTTTGCACTTCATTGTGGACACCAAACATGTTCAAACACGTACTAAAATGTTCAAGCTAACCTTAAAATCGAATAATAACTCTCTCCACAAAGCCACAAAAAGCAGTATAAACTCCCAAGGAAAAGCTTTAAATTACTAAATAAATTATTTAATAATTCAAGACAAGAATAGACCATCTTACGACCTATTCACTCGCCCAGTTCTGTGCGATTTGGCCACTCACGCCACTCAATTGCTACAAATAGAAAGTTGACTTTTACGAGAGGCGAGAGCGAGAGGAAGAGGAGCCAACGCGGAATGAGTTGAGGGCAGCGTATGGATGGATTCCGTGGTATTTTGTTGGATTCCAGTGTTCAGATGGCGATATTACTTCCAGCCCAGATGTATGTACATACCTGGGTGGAAAGAGGAAGAGAGAGAGGGAAACAGAAGGCCACAAGACACAAGATGCTATCGATCTTAATCCAAGAAAAGCCAAGCTATGATTCGGATGTCAGTTTGATGTCTGAAAAACAAATCATAGTCGCACTTCCTATATACAATATATAAGGGAATGGGGTCTATTTTTAAAAACTAAAAGTATACCTAATTTTTAGCACTAAATATACTCAAGACAGTTATTTATCATAGCTTTTTTTACAATCTCTGTACTAGCATCTTTTCTCAATCTTAAGGCACACGCACATCTTTGCACATCTTGAAAATCTGAAAAGCTGACTCATTTCGAGTCATCGAACAGATCCCATCGACGGCAATCTCCGCTCTTTGATTTAGCCATTGTATCGCTTGATGTTTATTAATAATTGAGGCATGGTAATTATTTTAGTTTCCAACGGACCGACCTTGTCGACCGGCTGATCAGAGACGGACTTCTGTCAAAGGCCGTTCGACGATCGGCGATCGTTGCCAATCTCTCACGGCCTCGTGACGTGAATTGATTTCTGTGTGAGTTAAGTTATGTGTGTATATGTGTGTGTGTGTGTGTGTGTGTGTGTACTCTGTGTTCGTGTCAAAGAAGTGCGAGTTCCACCCACTTTCCGCTTTCCGTTTCGCCCCTCCAGCATCACCATCTCTCAGCTCCATCTGCCATGGGGCAATCATCAAATCCAATCCAATCCAATCGCAGATCGGAGATCGCAGATTGGAGGAGATTGGAGATTGGAGATCGGAGCCCCCCTTTTGTCAGCCGGCACAGACAATGGAAGAATTGTATTTCTCTTGAGACTCTCTGCCGGTCGAATAATAATAGAGAATCGAGTTTCTGAGGTGGACTAGGGTGTGCACAGCAGCGGTGAGAAGAGTAGGATTAAGGGGGAATTTAAATATAATTAAATTAAATTTTATTTGTAAGGAAAATTTTTAGAGAGATTTCAAGACTGAGAAGGGATATATTTTAAAAGGAGTATAGTTCTCATTAATATTAGTTTACTAATTTATAAAGTTAACTTTGTAGAACTGGTTTATATAATAAGTAAATTATTATAAATTCTGAAAACTCAAATATGTATTTTTAATTGAATTCTTATTAATTTAGGTTCCTTTTTATTAAGTTGAATTTTACTTTTTTGGGTTTATAATTCAGTTTTTAGTTTATTATTTGTTGAGTAATTAAGATACTCAAAAATAAGCTAGAAATAAGCTAGATCTTTGGCATTTCATAAATTTTATATACTTTATATTTCCTTAATATATATTATTTATTTATATATTGTAACAAATATATATTATTTATTATATTTTAATTTATTTTTTTAATTTTTTTTTTATTTTATTTAGGAAATAACCTAGGCAATTCTACTTAATCTTTCCCTTTCAAAAAGTTGACATCTTTGGTTATATTCTTTATATTAATCTTGACCGCTGGTGTATCTATTACTGCGGCTTCCACCTTGAACCGCGACCCCCTGCTGGACGGTGGGGTTTTTGAGATTGAGATTGAGACGGAGACGGACATGGAGCTGGAGCTGGAGATGGAGATGGCGATGGCAATGGTGATGCCGAGGGGAATCGCTGAAATGGGCGGGAAAACGATTACGATTGCGATTGCCCGACGCGTTGACTGACGATGTCAGAAGAAGCCCGTCCAGAATTATATACATATATATATACTTGGTTTATAGAGAACAATTCCATACACAGACAACATAGCAGCCATCATTTTAAACTGTTAATTGTTAATTATAGTTGAAAATATATAACAATTTAAGCAAAGAGGAAGTTGGAAAGAAGTAAATGAATTTAAATTTGGTTTAAAAAGAGGAAAAGTCTTGGAAATATATTAGTTTTTCTTGTATTATTTGTAATATTAATTAATAAAAGTGAAAGGACATATAAAGATGTAATTAAAACACTATTTAATAAGTCCGAAAACAAGTTTTATATTCTCTTTTTGAAATATTAAAAGCTAAAGTTAATATAATAATAGAAAACTCTTTAAATTAAATCCAAAAAGCCTCATTAGTAAATATTAGTTTGCTTTATTATTTATTATTATGAAATTAAAATGAAAAAACGTATAAATAAGTGATGATTTTGTTCACAGAAACCACGAAATTCTGGAATTTTCTTCTTAAATATTTTTTATAACAAAAAATAAAAGACAAAGAAAATTTTTAACAAATATTAAAGTATTCAGAAAACCAGTTCTAGAATCAATTATTTAAATATTTAATTCATAGTTGAAGTAAAAACTAAGTCCAAGTTTCTTTAATTTCTTCAGACTTCCCCCCCTCGACTATTTCCCCATCTGATGCCCGATAATTAGGCCCATATTTTGTCACTTATTTGCTTCAATTTTTTTTTGTTGCGCCGAGCGCCGGGCCCGTGCAATTAAGCGATTCTGTTCCTGTTTTCGGGCCATTTGCCGCATTCGTTATGGTTATGGCAGTTGGACAATAAGTGGTAAGCCGGACCTCTCTGGCCCCAGAGTCGGGTTGCAAAACGAAGCGGCAACAAAGCCAGCTAACCGACTCGGACAGTGGAAAATTCAATTTAAAGCAGGAGCAGCAGCAGCAAAACACGGCCAGAAAACAGCAAAACCGAAAACAAAATACAAAAAATATACAAAAAAAAAATAAAGAAAAAAAAAACAGACAACAGAAAACTGAAAACACCGCAAAGCGAGTGAGTGGCGAGTGCAATAAATTGTTTCATTCGCGGCACGACGCGCACCTGACACATAAGCTCCGAATTGTCGTCTTCATCTGCCCCAAAAGACAGACCGGGACGCATGCACCGGCCGGATTCCAGGCGACGATCCCAGCGGATCCCGATCTGGCCAAAACCGATCGGATGGGCCAATTCGCGCGGCAGATTGAACATCTGGTGGCTTGCTGTGAGCCAGCGAATGGCGGCGGCCTTTGGGACACAGTGGTTGCGATGGAGATATATATTTGAATGGAGATATATATATATATATTAAATTTTATCAAAATATATATCTTTATCCAAGTATAATTAATTTTATTTAAATATATATTTTCAACCAAGTTTATATGTTATTGGAATCAATGAATAAATGATTTAGAGTTGCAAGGGAATATTCTAGTGTTGTAATAGATTATTTCATTATCAATAAGCTTATTAAATAAGCTTGTAAATAGTCCATAATAATATTATTTATATTTAAAATGATAAGGATATTACTATTATTGTTTTTTTGTTTTTATTGTATATTAGTTAAGCTTTGTTTCCTTTTTTTTCATGATTTTTTGAATTGTTGAAATGTGACCAGGCATTTAATTGGTATTTTTATATCACTTGAATGTGAATGAGAAAAGGGTATAAATTATCGCGCTATGAGCATTTCTTGAAATATTTTTTAAATATTTATTTTAGAAATATATGTATTTCATTCTAAAACTGACACTAAATTAAGGTACAAAATAAAAATGTGACCATACCCCTGAATTGTTTTCATTATATGTAGACTTGTTAGTGTGCTGGCAAAAGACAGACTGAGAAATTATAATTAATATATAATAATTTAAGACAATTTTAATTATATTTGCCGTTAAGGATTACCCATTAATTCCATGTTTAAAGCATAATCACAATAGCAATATCTTTTAAAGTAAACTCAACTCAGAAAAGCTCAACCAAAACACTTTGTTTAAATCAAACAATCAAACACTTTTGTTCTCTATATAATTTAATAACTAACTAATTTAACTTCTCTTCTATATATTATTTATGAGACAATATCCAATATCCTTTAACCACTGTGCGCAATTATATGCCTTGGTCGGCGGGGGCGGTGGTGGTAGATGCAGCGGATTGAGCGGATTATACAAGTCGGCGCTGGGCAGCAACAATTACAATGACGAGGTCGGACGTGGATATGGATGTGGATGTGGATGTGGATATGGAATTGGTTGTGGATAGGGATGTGGCTCTGGCTGGGGGCTGTGGCTGTGGCTGTGGCGGGGGCTGTGAGGACAATGTCCCATGTCCTCCAGTCGCTGGCGATTGCATCTGCAGAGTCGTGTTGCTGCCGCTGCCGTTGCAATTTCATTTTATGCCACCGCGGGCAAGGGACTCTGCAGCTTCGAAGCGAACTTCTCTTTTTTTTTTTTGTAGCCTTTTTGCGGGCGTGCAAAATGATTGCAGTCCTGGCGTGTTTTTCTCCCCCCCGTTTTATGTGAGAGTGACAGAGATCGCTCGCCCTATCTGCTTACCCCTTGCAACCGTCACACGCCCCACGCCCCACGCCCCATTCTGCGCAGAGACCGCCCCTGGCCGGGCTTTCCACCTCATTATAACCTGACTCCACTCTGCTAATTCATGGCGAAATATGCTAATTAATAGCCGGCAAAGGGCACATGAGTCGAACGCAGAAAATGGCAGCAAACCGAAGCGGCGGGCGGGAACTAGAAATCCGGTGACTGGTTACTTAAGATGATGAACTATCTGGGGGATTCTCTCTTTCTTGACTCGAACAAACACAACAAATTGCGAGTATGATTCATTGAGTTAACTCGTAACTGAAGGAACTTCGTTTTGACAGATGAATTCTCATAGAATTTTAACAAATAACAAATTAAAAATATTTTATATTAGTATCTTAGTTACTTTATCCATAAGATTCTTATTGATCCAACCCTGAACTGAACCCTGAGTTAAAGTTACAGTTGAAAGTAACAAGTCACGGATGCGGCTAGCCGGGACAATCAACAAATTCATTTGCACTTTCAGTTAGCACGTCGCCGAGAGTCTCTCTGGCCATTGCACAATATCCCAGGAGACAAATTCACCTGGTCTTGGCCATTTTTTTAACACTGTTTACCTTGCGGTTAAGTCTGGAACGGACTGCAGATCGTCGCACTCGCGTTTCACTGTTCAAATTTTATGGACAGTTGAAATAACTGCCAAGAAAAAAATGTTTTTTATTTAATGTGAGAATTAACTTTAACAGAAAGATGACTTTTTTGGTTTGGTGATATTGCAGGTGATTTTAAAAATTCAACTTGAGTAGAATATTAATTATCTTTCAGTGATAAGAATCATTCCGCAAGTATTTTTCGTTCAGATATTTTACACAAGTTTAACAGGTACTTATGTAAATTTAACAGGGACTTCCGGAAAAGACTTTTTCGGCTCGGTAAAAGCACCCATGGGTGCTAAGCAGTGATATTATTATTATTTATATATTTAATTATATCAGATAAATTACAAACGCCTGAGAAAACTGACTAAATCTGGTACTTAAATTTAACAGGGACCTGGACTTTTCGAAAACACTTTCTCGGTTCGGTAAAATTACAGGAAATACTTGAAAAGTCCACTTAAGATAAAGATTAATTATCTTGCAGTAATAAAAATTTACTTTGTTTTTATTAATTGTTCAGATAAATTACAGGCACGAAGAAAAAATAAGATTAACTGCTACTTAAATTTAACAGGAACCCTAAGAAGAATATTTATAATATCAATTAAATATTTTTGGGAGAGTTTTTTAGTTGTTAACTATTCACTGCTTGCGATTTTCAGCACAATTTGTCGCTAACTCTGTTATTATTTATCTTTCAGATAAATTACAGGCGCCAGGCGATACCAGAGTTTTTCTGGTACTTATCTTTTTCGTTCAGATACCTATCTGGACTTGGGCAGTGCAGGCGGGAGACCGGCTGTAAGGCATTACCCTTAGCTCCAGTTCCGTGGCTAAAAAGCTACAGCCTCAGCTGGCGCCCCTCGTAAACGCCTGAGCGACAATCTTTGCCGGCAGCCAACCATGAGATACAAGTCGCTGGGATCTGCTGCCCTAAAGAGGTTTTCGCCTGTCACCTGGGTCTTTTTGTCGCTTGGCCACCTTCCACAGGTGCACTTGAAAAAAAGTAGCTTGAGATATTTGTTGCTTCTTTGGAAACTGAAGAAATTCTATCATAATTAATACCATTTAAATGAATTGAAATAATTTATTTTAGAAAATGAAGTGAAAAAAGGGGATTTATACTTTAAGAAGATCTAATGGGAGGTTGGAATAATTATTGGCTGAATTTTGATCCACAAATAATATAGAAGATTACTTAAACTTTTTTTCTTAAAATGTTTTATATTTAAATCCAAATACAAATATTTTTTAAGTGCACTCGAACAGTTCCAAAGGGAACGTGCAGAGGGAGGGCCCGGTGCAAATAACAACTGGAAAAGTCAACTGCCGTTCTATTGCTAATTATAAGCACGGTGTAAATTTACAATGCCTGTGTTTACAGCTCACGAACAAGCGATTATATGGCTATATAGTTATGGCCTCAGCTGTGACTTGCGCCCACACACACACAGTCACAGAGCTATATACAAAAGAACAGCTAACAACAATGGAATAGTATTGTTCTTTCAACAAATTAACGATATATATTAAATATAAGTCTGTGAATATAAGTTTCAATTATTAGACAATGCTTTTAAATATTTTATATGATATTTTTATAATAATATTTTAATACAGTTATTAATTAAACCCTTTTAACTTGTCAAAATATTAAAGAGAGGTCAAGCATCTTATATTTTTCACAAGTAACCATTAAAGACTTGATCAGAATCTTGACTTTTCAGGAACTAAACAATTTTAAGCCACTTTTAAAGTTATAATTTATTTATTTATTATTTCTATTTAATTATTATTTTTATTTATTACTGCCAGAAGTTTAAAAGTCTACAACAAAAGCCTCTTCTCTGTGTTTTTTTACCTGTATATTCGACTGACAAAAGGCAGAGATAAATGCGAAACAAAAGGCAAATGTCGTCGGGGGATCTGTTGTCAGGTTTATTCACACCAAAACTGGAAAAACCAATCCCATTTCCCTCCACTTGCTACCGTTCTGCGATCTCCGTTTGTCTTCATTTGTCATTTTTGGCGGAGCAAATGTTCAAATTTCATTTATTGTTCAACGCTTCTGCGAATCGGAAATCAATGTTTGGACCAGATAATATATACACAGATATACATATCTATATAGACAGACATATAGCATAAAAGCGAGTGTGCGGAACCGACCTTGAGACTGAATAAAAAAAAAAGAGAATTAATAAAAATAAAATGGCCTGTTTAATCCATGGGAAAATCCAGATGGAAGACAAGGCTGGGAAAAAGTGGGGAGCGAGACTCGTGGGGGAAAACCCAAGGCTGAATGAAAGAGCTTTTCAGCTTTGGAGAGCATTAGAATAAATGGGACAACAACAAAATAAAGTCATTTAATAATTATGAAAAAAGAGAGGGAAAAACATGAAATGAAAGCAATTTAACTTGGACAAGCTTTTTGCTTTATTAAGATTAACCCCAAGTCAGTTAATTTAATTTTAAAGACAAGCTGTGACAGTTAACTAAAGATTTTAGTACTAATTAATGGGGCTTTACACGATTTTCCGATTGATATGTATGGTAAACTGATCAATTAAGATAGTTATCTTAAGACAGACATTTCAATTGTGTTTATCTTGATGTAAGAAGTTGTTACATTTATTTTCAATTACTAGTTTCCTTTAAAGGTGTAGCTTTAATTATTAAACTTTAATTTAGCAATAACATTTTCTAGATAACTTTGGCTTTACTAGATTTTATATATATTTTAATCCATTTACTTTATTTAAACTGCATAGTAAGGAAATACTGTAAAAAAAAAAGGAATATAAGGTAAATGAAATTTTCTAGCTTTAAAATCAACTTGGCATCGATTTAGTTTCATTTTTAATGTTTTAATAGTTTAATTTTAAATGTTTAATTCGTTTTTTTTATGGTTTATCTAAGTAAATCAAATTTATTATTACTTTTTTTGTAATTAACAAGGGTTTTATACATTTTCAATACGTTTTTCTGCAGCTCTCCAATTCATTATGGAAAAATTAAGATCTAGGACTGCATAGTTTTTATTCAAGTTTAAGTAAATACCGTCGGCATGAACTATAAAAAAGGATCCAGATTCCTTCCCACAAGAAGAAAAATAAAATATAATTAGGATAAAGGCTAGTAAATGCAGTTTTAATTATGTATCAATAATAAGGTTATAAGCTTTACAAACTGATAACCTTTCGTTTTAATAGCCTTTTTCCAAGAAAGTATTCATAATTATATATTTTTTATCAGCATCTAACAATCTAGCCTGTTTCTAGTCTATTCGTTTAAAAAAAAAAAACCCATTGGTGATTTTCATCAAAGAAACCTATTCGAAATAGTTTAAAAAAATTTTGCTTTATAAATACATTTTTTAAGAGAACTTAAAACATAGATTTTCTTTAGAGTTTTGATCTCTTTGCCTCACCTGTGTCCCTGTGGGTGTGGGTCGTTGTTTCTGTTGTTGTTATTGTTGCAGTTGGTATTTAACTGTAGTTGTTGTTGCTGCCTTGACAGTATATTATTTTATGTATTTATTGTTATGATGATTATATTTATTAACTATTATTTTTTTGGGGGGCGTGTAGAGGCGCACAGCACACACATGCACGTACACATACGCGCGGACATGGACGCACACACACTGGCATCACTGCATCCCCACGAGAGAGCGTGTTAGTGTGTGCGTATGTGTGTGGGTGAACGCGATTGATTTGTTGTTTTGCTTTTGCTTGTAAGAGATGTTGTTATTGTTATTCCCGGTGTCGTTCATCCGGCCTCTTCCTCTTGCCACCGCTCCGCGTTCATTCCGCTGTTCATTTTGTTGATCGTGTTTAATTGCAACTAAAAAAGCATAATGTGTGAGAACACAAAAATAAAGGAGGACACTGCTTGGTTTCTCCTCGCTCCTCGCTCCTCGCTCCTCGCTCTCCGCTCTTGTTGTCGCCTGCTCTTTGGCTCCGGTTTTTCGGTTCCGTGCGAGGAGGACAGGCAGAGGCCGCAACGCCGCCGCTTTTGAGAACGGTTATAAAATCGCGCGACACCGAATTGGCGCTGCTTTTGGCCCGCCGCTGTCGACGTCGCGTAGCGTCGCCTCGCTGCTGCCTGCTGGCTGCCGATGTCGCCATTTTTGCTGGCCCAACTTTTATGCACTTTGCACTCGCCCTCGCTCGTTCGCTCGCGCCCTCTCTCTCTGTCGCTCTCGCTCTAGCTCGCTAACCCCCCTCATCGCACACATGCACATGCAGGCAGGCGCTAGTGCGCTCTCGCTCGCACGCCTACGACACAAACAAACGGGGCACATTCGCATTCGCACACAAATACAGCGAGACCCCAGGACCCGCACCCCACACCCACTCCCACACTCACCCACCTACAACAACAACAACACACAATCAAAAACCCATTCGGCTGCTTGGGCCCACGCCCCTCTCGGCCACCACCCCCCACCCCACCCGGGGCGACTCGTTCTAATAAAAAGGCGACACAAGCAGAGCGCCATCGTTTGCCTTTCGACCAATGACACTCAACGACAATATTAAAGAACGAACGAGCGAGCACACACACACACACACACAGAGGGCCAGGCACGCACACGAAACACACGCAAAAAAACGAATCACAAAAAACGAAATGTCGACGTCGTCGTTGGCAGCGCTGCCGCAGATGCTGGGGACACACACAGAACGGTGAATGGGAGAGCGGGAGAACGGGAGAGCCTCAAGGAGCTATGTAATCCAATTGAAGAGGGGGACATGGACACGGGCGAGGATGGGGGTGTATGTGACTGTGACTGTGTCTGTGTGTGTGTGTGCGGGAGGGACGAATAAAAAACGAAGCGGGGAAGCCAATCCAAAAGACGCAGCTGCGACGACGACGACGACGACAAGCGACAAAACGACAAACGACACGATGAAGGCGACACTTCTGCGGCAGAGCGAGTGGGACGGCGACACTCGGTTGGAATGCAGGCAGCAGCAGCAGCAAGCAGCAAGCAGTGGAAGCAAACGGAAAGAGGGACCAAGCGGAGAAGGAGGAGGGGGAAAAAGTAAATAGCAGGACACTCGCTGCGCGTATGAGTGCGGTGTAGGTGTGTGAGTGTGCGAGGGTGGTGCGTGGACCCTCCCCCCTGGTGGACCACGCTCCCTAGTGTCCAGCGAGGGGCGGGGCGCAGATCCTTTAGTGGTGGGTTCTCCTCTCACAACCGCAAACGGTTCACAGTAAAAACAGTAACAGTAACAATAAAAAAATATGAACGAAATTAAAAAAAAAATTTTGCCGCAATCTTGGAGTATTTTTTTTTTTTAAATAATTTTTTCTTTGCGTACTTATTCTTGTGTTTTGGCGACGGCAAAACGGAGCACGCGTTTCTTGTTTGCTTCTTTATTTTTGTTTCTCGTTTGCTCGTTGCTTTTGTATTTCTTTTTTGGTGCACTTATTGTTTTTGGCCGACCGACCGACCGATTCCCGATGCCGATTCCGATTACCGATTGCCAGCGATGCGGTGCGTTGTGCGGTGTGCGATGCGATGCGATGCGACTTGTTCGAACTTGTGCGGATTTGAAATCACGTCGCCGCCGCCGCTGCTGCTGCCGCTCTGCCGCTGCCTTCGCCGTCGCGGTTGCTGCTGCTTGGCGCTCGCGAGCAGCGAGAGGGAGCCAAGGAAAGCACACACACACACACTCGCGCGCACACATACACTGTGACTCCCCGGCTACTATGTACATGGGACTCTCTCGCAACGGCCACTGGTGGACACTCGCACACACACGCACACATAAACGAGGCGCAAAACACGCGAGTGCCTCCGTCGCTCACACTTCCATTACCGGGTGGCAGTTGTCCATTCGCTCTGTACGTGTGTTCTATTGCCGGCTCCCTCACTCTCGCATGCTCACGCCCAGCTCCCAGGGCAGCGCTGAGAGCCGAAAGCGGCTGGCAAGCAGTGCAAAGCGTTGGCACTGTAAAATTAAGAGAGCGCTACGCTCTTTCGCTGTCATCGCTCGCTCTTTACAGCATTTCTGTTTACGCACCCTACAAGCCTGGGCATATTCACGTCAATAACAGAATTTTTTAAATCGATTTGATAATTATAGTTTAATAATCGATAATTTAGTCTGTTTGCATTGTTAACTATTTTTTCGACAAATTTGTAATTGTTGCCAATTCTAATTATTAATATTTTTGATATTGTATTAATATTATTTTATGTAATTAATTTTCTGTTTTTGAATTAATATTATTTAAAATATAATAAATTTTAGCTAATATATAAGATTTCCAAATCTGCAGAAAAAAATTAATAAACTGTAATTTTGATTAAAGAGTCTTTAAACTTCGGTGTTAGATTTTCGTTAGTTGGTCTTTGAAGAACCTTTTAAGCCCAAAACAAGAGAACATTTATTATGATGCAGCGAAGGAAAGCTTCAATTTGGTGAGAATAATTAGAATAATAATACGGTTTTATATAGAAAGATATGCTTTAAGCCCTAAACCCATTAATTGAAAAACTATTTTCTTTAGAACAAGATTAAAACTTGAATTTTGTTTTTTGACTAGACTTTAAGTAATATAATCTTATCTAAGAAGTATGTATAAAATTTCCTTATTTTTAATGTTAATATCTCTATTTATATATCTTAAAGTCACAATTAATTTGAATACGATATTTTTAATATTTTTTATGGATTTTATCGGTGTTACGATAATAAAAGAATTTCTTTTTAAATTAAATCTTTACTTTTAAAGGTAAAATGAACTCATTTTATACAAGAATACAATATTTCAATGAGCTTATTAATTTTCGGTATCGATAAATTTGATATTTCTATAAATTATATAAGTAATATATCGATTATATGTATTTATTTACCTCCCCCTATAAACCCAAATAATGTACCCCCTTAGAATTTCAGGGTTATAATTACAACAAGTTCTTTAACGACTTGGTTGCTATATTTTCGATACTCCCGAATCAATACGAGGCCCAATGGCCAGGCATTACTTTTCCCATTTTTCCCGCCCCCACAGCCCGCCCATCCGCCGCGGCGGGGCAGGAGTGCGGATCAAGTGTGCACTAATGAAATAATTAATTACAAACACAGGCAGCAGCGGCGGCGTGCGAGTCCCATGCACATCGAGTGGCTCGCGGATGCCGCGGCGGTTCGTGGGTGCCTTCTCATCCCTCGAGGGAGGCGGCTCACTCCCGGGGCGTATCTGTATCTGTATCTGAATCTGAATCGGATGCTGGCTCTGGAATCTGGCCAGTGGTGCATCCGTGATGATGCCAAGTAGTGTGTCACTCCACCGGGTGGGGAGGGGGCGGTCGATCACCCAGGCGAACGGAGTCGCGCAATCGACTTTAATTAAATCGACTTTTCGGGGCAAATTGTGGCCCCTACTGGACCGTTCTGCTTTACGATTCAGAGATTTATTGAAAAATATATACATATACATACATATATATTCGGGGCCAAACTATCCCTAAATGCTCTAAGTAAATACTACAAAATTAATAAAGATACATTCAATAATTCCTTTGTTAATGTACTTATCTATGTTTATCTATATTTCCCTAATACTAAGGTAAACTCGTTTGTAGTTGTAATTTTCCATCTGGAAATGACTTTAAGCTTGGCTATCAATTCGTTGTAATTCCCCCTAAGCCCCGAAGAAAGCGTCTTCTGCAGAATTACCAGTGGAATTCAAATGTCAATTGGTTACAAATAGGATGCTTATATCCTCACATACCATATTTATGTGAATGCACTCGAAGAATTTGTGGGGTTTTTTAAGGCAAATAAATATTTAATATAACAAGGATAAATTTGCATTTATGTAAAGAAATAATGTTTAAAGAGAGCTTTCAAAGTAATGTTTGAAGAATTTTTAAAAAGAATCGATAAATATCGATTGTTTAAGAGATAAACAAAATAAATAGGTAAATATTTTCGATAACCCATATATTTTATTTTAAAAAAATTTTGAATTAAGATCTAAGTTATTTTGCTTGAAAGAAATGAAGGCTAAAGGTTTTTATTTTTTAAAGAATCAAAATTAATCGATAGTGTAAGGGATAAATCAGAAAAATTGTAGATATTTTCTATAATTTTTCTTTTAAAATTTTCATTTTGTATTAAAGAGCATTTTTTTTAAGTTTATTTTAATTTATATTCCTAATTTGCTTATGCTCTCCCTTTTATCTGTCTGTGTATCTTGATCTGAATGTGCATTTGTATCTGTATCTGCATCTGAATCTGCATCTGTAGCTGCATCTACATGTGCTGTGCTTTTGTGTGTTCTGGATTTTGTAGACACATTTTGTTTATCGGATGCGAAAGTAAATACGAAGACGGAGTTGTACATGGTTGGACCTCAATGGCTATGTACACTCGTACGTATGTAGGAGCATTTATATATATATATAAATAAAGGCACACAGATGTGTTGTAAACTATCTATCTATTGCCCCGGCAGTATCTGCAACTCTGTTTTGGGGCCTCTGTATCTCTGCATCCCTGCATCTGTATCTGTATCTGCGGCCAGAGTCTCTGTATCTGTGGCTCCGACGGATGTGGTGGTGGTGGTGGTGGTGGTGTTGGCGTGGGTCAAATCGAAAGGACCAAGGACCTGCCCCGACGGCCACCGGACGGTGGGCATACAGCGCTCCCGTTTCCCCGCACAATCGCACAATCCGATGACCGACAGAGTGCGGTAATCCTGTGGTGGCCTCAGGAGGGGCAGGGCTTAGGGGGGGCCGTATGGTTGGGTGTAGGGGGTGTGGGAGGGGCGCAGCATGTGACACAAGGAAATGTGTCCCCAGCCTGCACCACCACCACCAGCGCCACCTCCCCTGTCCCGCTCTTGCTCGCTCGCTCGCTCGCTCTCGCTCCCAGGTGCACCTACTCCCAGCGCACATTGGTCGAAAGCGGAATGGATGGCTGCGCATGGCCCGAAGAGAAAGTGTGTGTGCGTGTGTGAATGTGTGCGCCTCTCTCTGGGTCTAGCCCTCTCCCTCTCTCTCTCTCTCTCTCACTCTCTCTTTCTCAGTCGCTTGCTCCCTCTGGCTCTATCTCGTTCCCTCCCCGTCGGCTAAGCAGTGCACTGGCAGAGGCAGGGGGGGAGCAGAGCAGAGGGTCGGGAGCTTAATCAGAGTCGCAGCATTATCATTCGGATTTAAAGTCGGGAAATGTGCTAAAGCCCGGGCACTCCAAGCTGTCGATTAGCATTTGAGGCGCCAAGGATCGTCAAGTCGACAAGTTGGTGCACGTAAAAAAACAAACAAAAACATGCATGATATGGGGATCGAAAAGGTCCTAAGGATTCTTTTAAGAAGAAGATCGAAATGGGGTTGCTTCAAGTAACTAGATCATTCGAAAGGATTTTTATTAAAATTCAAGCAATCATTGTTAAATTTAGTTTATTAATTAATATTATATTTAATGTTGAGTATTTAAATTTATTAACTTTAGTATTTATAGTTTCCAGTTAATTAAAAAAAAATATTGAAAAAAAATCTAATATAATTTTAAGGGTTTTCTTTTGACGGTATCATTAACATTGATATTGAAAAATATTTCCATTATTTATTTTTGCTAAATGGTATTTCATATTATTTTATATTTCATATAATATTTATGTAGTATTTTAATTTAATAAATATTTTGGTATTAATATTTTTAAATTTATGTTTAAATAAATCATTATAAAAGTATGATCCTTTTTATGAGTTTTCCTGCTTGGTTTACTGACTTTTAATTGCTTTTATCTATAATTTTATTTTATAGATAACTAGCAAATATTCCCATTGTTAATTTTTGTTTATAAATAATATTTCAAATAATATATAGTATTTCAATTTATTATATTTTGGTATTTATAATAATAAGTTTAAGTTGAATTAAATTTTAAAGACAGCAAGCACAGAATTTAAGCAACTGAATATTGTCAATTTGGAGTCTAAAACTAACCACTTTTAAATTTAAAATTATTTTTCCAACTAAAAAATATTAAATTAGATATTGAAATATTTTTTAAAGATATCTAGCCACTACCTTCTATGTCTTATTCACACTAAAACAATTCTGAAACGATACTAAAAGTATCTTAAAAGTATTAAAGCAATTCTAAAGCACTTATAAAATTCCTTAATTTAAGGTTTATAAAGCTTAAATCACTCTTCCTTGGTCGCCAAAATAAATGCATCAAAAGGTGAATATTTGTACTACTAAATCATCTTCTTAAAAGCTATATGTTTGCCATATGCTATATGTTTTAAGATCACTTTCAGCCTGCACCTATATATGCTTCTATATAATTTGAAATTCGAAAATAATTTGCTAATCGCTGACCGGGCTCCCTGCATTTTTCCCGATGTAACGGCCGAAGGTGAGAGCCCTCCAAAGTCTCGTGAGATGATTACCGCGACGGGGGGTGAGAGGGTGAGAGGGTAAGGGCGAGGGTGGCGGTGTCGGTGGTTGGGGGGCTAAATGATTCCCATGGATGCGTGAACCGATTTCAGCCAAGGAGCGAAACATCCGAACAATGTGGCCAAATGGGCGACGGGACAATGAGGATAGAGGGGGAAGGGCAAATGGGGGGACGATGGGCGTGCGACTCAACGCCAGGCCCGCCCCTGAAATATAGATTTTTTTCCCGTCTTAACTATGAGAAATTGCTGGCCATCATCTAGATAACTGGTTCCAGGCATCATCATCCTGCGTGCAAGAGAGGTCGCAGACTTAGGGGGGGAGGGTTATCTTTTATAAATTTACATATATACTTCATTTATTTTTGTATATTTTACTAGATGTTTTTATATATAGATTTCTATACCTATTTTTATAGATATTTATATATAGATTTGTATAAATGTCTTATAAGAAGGTTATTTAATAGAGCAAAAACTGATTTAAGGTCAATATTATATTTTTTTACCACCTTAAACTAACTCTTCACTTAACTTTTGAGACAAAAAAAAGTACTTTAAGGTATTTAACTTGTTGTAACATCTTTAAAATATTTTCTTTTAAGTCTTTTAAAACCCTATATCATTAAGCTAGATGCCCTTGAGATGAACCTTTTTTTAAAATTTGGTTAAATTCTTAGCTTACCCCTTGGCCTTCACCGTTGCCACCCGTACTTGGAACCACCTGGGCGGTGAGGGGAGTGCCACCTAGTTGACCATCTCTGAGCTGCTGCGGGTTGGGTTACCGCCCCGCCATGGAAACAGACCTTGGGGCAGGGAATGGAAATGGAAATGGGAAATTGGGAACTAGAAACTGGGAACTGGAAACTGGAAACTAAAAACTGGGAACTAAGCACTGGACACCGAGCTAAACAGACCGGCGCTCTTGGCCCGGTCAAAACGAAATAGAAAGGCATATTGTTCAGTCCGGCGATTTTCAAGAGCGTTAATTTGTGACAAGAAGATAAATGTGCTGCGTCTCCCCGCCCCTCGCTGTTCTAATGTGGGGGAACCCTCCTCCAAAAAAAAAAAAAAAAAAAAAAAAAAAAAGGTGAAGGTGACTGCCGACGCGGACGCGGACATGGATGTGGATGTGAATGTGGCCTGGCCGTGGCCAATGATCAAAAGCCATGCCGAAATCCAAGCCCAGCGAAAAGAGGCGAGCGGATCGGCGACGGGGGAAGGGGGGATAGCGGGGGATTGACCGCAATTATGCGATAAAGATGAAACAATGTGGTGTCATTTTTATGGTTCTCTTTCGATCCCACACACACAAGGTCGGCGATAATCTATAATTGCCTTGGCTATAACAATTGTTCCTTTAATGCCGACAACGACAACGACGACGACAGAGAAAAGGGACACTGTGTGTCCTACTGTCGCGGAACGGAAGGCTGGCAAGGATGCACAGAGGGAAAAGTTGTGGCACTTAATTTATCATTTGAGATAAGTCAGAAGATGGTAATTTATTTAAATATTATAAGAATATTTGTTATATTTAAATATAATATTTAAAAATAATATATAATATTATATATTTAAATATTATTAGAAAACTTTTAAAGAATTTTTATATACTTTCTTAGGCTTTTAAATTGTTTTTGTAGATTATATTGTGTGTTTTTATATAATTTTTAAAGGCTTTTAAGTAAATATAATAAATTTAATGGAGGTTTATTTAGAGCCTTCAAATGGTTTTTATGATTAATATTTAATTGTAATAAATTTAATAGTTTTATTTGTAAGCTTCTTTGAGTTTTTATAAAATATTTTTTGAATAATTTTTACTAATTTTATTTATTGGTTTTGTTATACCTTTTATATTATTTCTAAAGGCTTTAAAAAAATAGTAATAATTTTATTATAAGGTTTCTTTGGGTTTTTATATAATTTTCAATATCTTTTAAAATATATAATTATACTTTCAGTTGTAAACTAGTATATGTTATATGTTTTAATATCCAAAAATCAAGATCATATTCCAAATCAGTTTAAAGCATTTTTATGCACTCGTTTTCTCATAAATTAAAATTTTTTTTACTAATTTTGTAGTTCAAAATAAGCAAAAAAAAAAACGTTAAATGAACGTGAAAAAGATACCAATCCAAGTCTCCAAAATTTCTCCCAGTGCTTGCGAGCATTAGGGTGAAGATTAAGGGACTTGGCCCGAACAACCGAAGAACGGAGAGGCCAAAGGAAAACGGAGATCGGGACACAGACATTTGGTAACACGTGAAACGAATGCGTTGACAGCTTGTAGTGTCTCCGAGTGTCCCAGGGTGTGTGTGTGTGTGCGAGTGTGCGAGCGTGTGTGCCTGCGGTGGAAAAGTGATTAGGGATCAAAATATCGTTTATAACTCATAATGACCATGACAAATATTGCATTCATTGGGCTTCGGTTCTTAGTGGTCTGCGGCCTGCGGGTAGATCGCAGGGATGTCATTTTGGTGGCTTTTCTGGCTACAAATTATAGCCAGGACCTCTTGGGAATGGTTTTTTAATGATTTTAGAAGGTATTTTATATTTAAAGATTAACTTTAATATATTTATATCAAACTCTTTATATTAATTCATCTTTAAATATATTTTTTCTCCTGAAAGTCATAGATTTTAACTCAGGAATATATTTTTTAAAATCCTGATATTTTGTATTTTCTCTACATACCAAAAAACAGCCCATTTCAGTCAGTTTTACAGATCACCAGAGTGATTTTAGTGTTCCCCAGGACTTGGCAACCCCAAAAAGTATGCTACGATTCGCTTACAAAAATCATAGCCTATATTTTGGCTTTGCTTGTGGAGAAATTTCTGTATTTCTACATGTCCTTTGCTGCTCAGCACTCTCCAAGCAGCAGTTGCTGCCGTGTCCTGCCGACCAACTGACCCTCTTGGGTGAGGCGAGAAATTGAGGAAGGTTGAAGAGTGGAAAGAAAGTCTGGCCAGGGGCCTAGGTCCTGGCCCACATGGCACATGGTTCGCGGTCGAGAGCTGTCAGCGCATCTGACGCTCCCCAGAAACGCTAATGAAGGAAGGCAGAAGGAAGGAGGGATGCGGTCCGAACAGAAGGGGCCATAGACAGGGACAGGGACAGGGACAGGGACAGGGACAGGGACAGGGCTAAGGCCAGGCGGTAATCGTTTAATCGCTTATCAGAATTGCGCCCATTGTCTACAAAGTATCTCTCGACTCTGTATCGGTTCCACATTAAGCACAATTAGAACGGTTGTGCCGGCAATTAATTTATCTTCTGTTAATTTCAATTGACGTTACGGCAAATGGACAATAAACAGTGGTTCCCGGATAGTTTCTTTAGACAAGGTTTTAAAAAATAATAAAAGATAATTTAAAATACTATAAAAAAATATAAATTATATAAAATTATAAAATATTATATAAAATTATATAACATTATATAAAATTATATAAAATTATATAAAAGTATATAAAATTATTTAAAAATATATAAAATTATATAAAATTATATAAAATTATATAAAATTATATAAAATTATATAAAATTGTATAAAATTATATAAAATTATATATAAAATTATATAAATTATATAAAATTATATAAAATTATATATAAAATTATATAAAATTATATAAAATTATATAAAATTATATAAATTTATATAAAATTATATAAAATTATCTAAAATTATCTAAAATTATAAAAAATTATAAAAAATTATATAAAATTATATAAATTGATATATAAAAACTAAAAATATATGAACAAAAGTTGAGAAACCCTTTAAAAATGTGTCTCAAAATTATTTCGTGATGTATAAATGATTTAAATTCATAAATTTATATGTTAAGTTTGAATTTTATGGAACTTTTTGGTATAATTTTAATATAAATTTAAAAGTAATAGTACTTTTCGTTAGTATTTTAATATATAATTGGAAATCAAGGTTACTTTTTAGCATGATTTTACAATAAATTTGATTTAAATGTTACTTGATAAAATTTCTATATATAAATTTCAATTTAAAAGTAGTTTTTGCTAAGATTTTTATATAAAAGTTGAAATCAATGACACTTTTTAGCAAGATTTCCATATAAATTTGAATTTCCAGGTACTTGATAAAATTCCTATATAAAATTTAATTTAATAGTTATTCTTTTATAAGATTTTAATTAATTTTTCTATTAAAAATATATATATATAAAAATTCCCTCAAATATTAAACCACAGTGCCGTCCAGGGCGGAAGTGCGTAAAGCGCTGTTATCACAAATTCCCAATCAACTTTCTCGTAAATTTACCAATTGCTTCAAAACTTAAGGCTATCGGAGAGATACTCCTCCAGCTCCAGCTCAGAGAGTATCTTAAAAACCATGGTAATAGGTTTAATTTTAGATTGTAAAATCCAGTAGAGGGAGGGAACGAGGCCAGACGCAGAACCTCTCCTCTCTGGCTTTATTTTGTGTTTATTTTCTGGTTGATTTTTAGCGATGTCACCTCATGGGATTGCGCACTTGACTGTGACTGTGACTCTGAGTGTCCCTTTGACTTTGACCTGCATCAGGGGAAGATCTTGGTCCACGCAGTCAAACGAACAAAAAGGATGCGCCACCGGGGCTGGCAAAACAATGAGATTTCACATTTTTCACAGAATGCCATCGTCGTCGACATCGTGATCGTTTTATGTTTTAATCCCTCTTTGTGTGTGAAGCCAAACATTTGCTGGATGTCAGGTTGGTTTAGGGGCTCTTGAAGCGTACACACCCCCGATCCGAATCCCGATCCCAAATCCCGATCCCAGGTGACAGGCTAGGTGCCAGGACACTGGGATTTGTCATTTGTCGTTTGCGGCCAAGTCAATCCACGGCTCAGACACCTGACATGCCATTATCCCGCTGGAATTATCTTCTGGGCCCAGTTAATGTGATTTGGCTTACATGAGGGAGTGGGGAGTGGGGAGTGGGGAGTGGGGGCTGGGACCGCTTTGAGGGGAGAACTGACATCGTGAAGCGGGGACACACAGCGGACGCAGCGGCGCAGATGCTATCGAAGCTGGTCCAGACGGAAATTCAAATCGCCGCGGGTCATCAGCTGCATGGAACCACGGCCCCAGCCCGGTCCACCTCCACAGCAGCCCTCTGACTTTGCTCCGTGCTCCTCCTGCTCCTGCTCCTCCTCCTGCTTGTCCTCTTCCTGCTCCTGCTCCTCCTGCTTTAAACCATCCCCCGCCGATGAGACCCGCCGATAAATGGCACTCGGTTCGAACCGATCGATTTGGCCCTAAGAAGCTTGCACCTGGCCAAGTCGCCAATGACTCCTCCGCGCGGCAATCGGATATGGGGAAGGGGAAGGGGAATGGAGAAGGGAGAAGGGAAAGGGGAGAGAGAAAGGGGAGCAGGAACGGGAAAGGAAACAGTCCTCTGTTCAGCTGAACCACCCACTGAAGCCGCTCAAAGGTTTCATGTTTTCGGAAACAGTAACTTGATTAGTTGTCAAAGCAACTTTAATATATTTATAATAATATTATTCATATAATAATATATGAATATTTTTAATATAACCCTAGTCTTGTTCTATTTATTTTTCCCCCAAAAATCCCTCCAAGCTCTCTCCTGGTCGCACCTCATCCGGGGGCAACTTCCATTATTGAAACCTCTCGCTCACATCTGCCGCCTCCCCCCGACTGCGACTCAGTCACTTGTCGATCGTGGGAAAGCCGCTTAATTGATTTCCACATGCTTTGGCCAAGTTGGAATCGAAGTTGAACGCCAAGTCCAAGTCCAAGTTGGAGTCGCAATCGAGTGCCACATGTGGGGCAGGCTTTGGATTGCACAAGTTCAGATGCCACGCATGACCGTCACTAATCCGATGTAATCTACGCAGCGGTCGTTCTAAATGCAAAATCGCTGAGATACAAGAATTGGAAACAGTTTTCGAGAGAAGATAGTTGCGGGTTTGAAGAGGAAACTCTAGAACTTAAGGAAAATCCGGAAATTACTAGAAAAGCCTTAAGGCTATAAGTCATTAATGTAGATTTAATATGGAATAACCTCCTTAAGTTGAGACTAAATTGTACTTGTTATTAAGTCTTTGCCTAAAAATATATTTAAATTTTATATTTATTAAGTCTTTGCCTAAAAATATATTTAAATTTTATTTCTTTATAATCATTACTTCTACAATAAAAAAAATTAATACAAAAAAGGCTCTTAAAATCAAGTTAAAATCCCTAAATCCCAGCAAATAACAAAATAAGATCTATAAGATATTCTATCTGGTTTTCTTTAGATTTCTTACTAATTATTAAATGCATTTTTCTATAGAATATTATTTAAACTTGGCTTAAAAACCTTTAAAAATTGTATTTTTATATAAAACTAGTTTGAAAAAGTACTTGAAATAAAGGTAAAACCCTTAAAATAACCAGCAAACAAGGATCTAAACCATAAGACCTTCTATAATATTTCATTGTTAAAAAAAATCGTAACTAATAATTCTATATATTTCTAAACAACTTGATAAATAATTAATATATTATTATATATTATATTACATTAATTATTAATCACATTTTTAAGAAATATATTAATTTATCAATTTAAACTTATTCAAAAATACCCAATACTGTTTTCCTTATCACAATTAAATAAAATAAAAAAACACCTAAAAGTTCTTGTGTTTTTTTTAACCCGATGACAGATGTCAGTAGCCCCAATCATCTTGCAGCAGCAGCAGAACACCGCACAAAACACAGCTCCAGAGCCACAGTCTTGGCCACATTTACTACATGCACTAAATGTGGCCAAGACCTTGCTGTGTGCTTCCCTCCACCACCCCCTCTGACCCTGACGAGCACTTATAAACACTTTTCGGTGGAGAGCTCGCTCTGGGGGTGTGGAGGCATCTGTGTTATCTGCCAGGAGAGCCCAGCTCTTGGCCCGCGGCATGTTCTGGCAATTTTTTATTATTCGAACTCCCTAAGTGATCGATCGAAATTAAATAAGAAAAGTAAGCAACGGCGAGGAGGAAAATGCCGGACTGCCGAGCGCGATGGTTAATGTGCGTTTAGATACCAAGACATGTAATTTCCCAGCTCCAGCTTCAGTTTTGTGCCTTCAGTCCTCCAGCGATGGAGGAGCGCATTTCTGCCTCTGCCAGACAGTTGTCAATGGCAGCCGG
The DNA here is from genome assembly GCA_008042675.1 of Drosophila seguyi. NCBI lineage: Eukaryota > Metazoa > Arthropoda > Insecta > Diptera > Drosophilidae > Drosophila > Drosophila seguyi. The sequence goes on along the minus strand of VNJU01005980.1, from coordinate 134,701 downwards.
GGCTTGGGAACGGTCAAGGGAATGGACATGGGTAAGGGGTAAGGGGTAAGGGGTAAGGGTATGGCTTTGACTTTGGCTTTAACTTTGGCTTTAACTATGGGCCATGGGAATGTAAGCGGGAAGCGGGTAGAACGGGCTCGGGGACTTAGATGATCCCACAATGCGGGGCGGTCGACAGTTGGACATTTAGCCCAGGGAACTAGCCCGGCTTGCACTGGGAGAAAAGTTCTTCTAAATACATATTTCGCTTGTAATATTTTCATATTACAGTTACAGTTTTACAGTTGCAGTTGTGTATTTTTCTCGAAATTTAACGTTCGTTTCTATGGCAGCTTTATGATATAATCATCCGATTTGCACAAAATTGAAACCAAAATTCAGAAATAATGCCTTATGGCTATATCTTTGAGCTGATTAAAATAGGTTGAAAAACAGCGACATTATCATTTTTTTTCTCAAAATTTTTTGAATATTCTTATAGCAGGTATAGGATATAGTAGTCAGAATTTGCTAAAATTAAAACCGAAATTCCAGAATAATAAAAAATCGCTATGTCCCAAAGTATATGGAAATATGTTGAAAACTGACTAAATTATAATTTTTTTCCCCTAAATTTCATGAACATTCCTATGACAGCTATATGATATAGTAGTCCGATTTTAATCAAATTAAAACCGAAATTCTAATATAATACAAAATGGTTATATCTCAAATTATATGGAAATATGTTAAAAACTGGCTGAGTTACAATTTTTTTTACCTCCAAATTTTTCGAAAGGTCCTAAGGCAGCTATATGATATAGTTGTCCGATTTTGATAAAATTAAAACCAAAATTACAGAATAATAAAAAATGATCACGTCTAAAATTGTATGCAAATATGTTGAAAATTGTCGAGCTATAATTTTTTTCCTTATAATTTTCCAGATATAAAAAAATATATAATAAATAAATATATAAAAATTTACTACAAAAAACAGAAAAGAGTAAATAGTTTGGTCTCACTCACATTTATAGATGTTGTTGCTGCAGATCCCAACGTCGATTTAGGAGACGATAATAAATAAATAAAAATAAACCTTCTAATTTTGTAGAAGGTATTGCTTTTTTTTCACTTTCACATAAAAAAAACAAAAAAATGTAATTTCCAAAACAAAGCTTTGGTTTAGAAACTGAAAAAAACAAAACAAAAATCGCGACAGCATCCTGACTGCCGTTTTGGGATTTTCCAGGCCTTTTCCCGAACTTTTCGCACTTTTTTACTTCACTGCGGAAACTCAACAACTTCCCACACTTTTGGGTACCGCATTTTTCGCACTCGCGTAGGAAAAACTCCTTTAAATTTGATTTTTTAACCGCCGCGAGGATCTCCTGTACGGAGACCTGATTTTTCGCGTCCGTTCCGTCCGAAAGCGCCAAATTTTATAAAAAATGAGAATGAGTGGATTGTATTCCTTGGCTCCGTGGCCCTCTTGTTCTCAGGATCCACTTTCCAAGTAAGAGAGTAATAGAATTTTGCTTAAGGATACCTGGAGAAATGAAAAAAAATACAATAAATAATAAATTAATAAAAAGAAATAAATAATAAATAGATAATAAATCAATAATAATTAAATAACATGAAAGAAAGCTAATTTCGGCATGCCGCAATTCTAATAATATAAGATATATAATATCTTATGGCTATATCTCTGAGCAAATAAAAATATGTTAACAAAAACAGCGAAATAAATTTTTTTTTCAAAAAATTGATTGAAAATTCCTATTACAGCTATAGTAGTAGTAGTCCGATTTTGATTAAATTAAAACAAAAATTTTGGAATAATACAAAATGGCCACGTATTAAATCTTATAAAAATATGTTACAAATTGGCAAAGCTATAATTTTTTTGAATTCAATTTATTTTCAAAATTTACCGATCGTTCCTATGGCAGCTATATGATATAGTTGTCCAATCCAGCATCGTTCCGACTTATATAGTAGTGAGAGCATATAGAAGACTATCTGCAAAGTTTCATTTAGTTAGCTTCCAAACTGAGGGACTAGTTTAGATTAGAGCTTAAAAAATTACCCTTATTTTTCTGATACTTCCTATATTTTATTATATTTATTTATTTTCAATATTTCTTTCAGTGCCTCTCTGCCTGGGCAACTCCTCAGACGTCGTCTTCGATGACGGCATTGATTATGACGGTCCAGCTAAGGACGCCTTCGCTGCTTCGAGTTGGAGTCCAGTCTCTGGGCCAGCTCCAGTGGAGGCTACTACTGCAACCGGGCTCATGGCAATGACTAGGATTCAAAGGTGGACTCCGAGCCCAGTTACAGATGTTACATTCGCGGAGGCATGGCCAGAATCACGCAAGCTGCATTCGGCATCGGCTTCAACCTTATCGCTCGGCATCTCGTCAGTGTCGTTACCTTGTGTGTTATGTGTTATGTGGCCATGTCTTGTGTGTGTAGTATAAGCCCCGGAACAAGGGGCAGCTACACCTGTGCCTCCTCTACCTGTAGACTGTTTGGGGCTTGCAACTTTCAAAATAAGACTGGTAACAAATACACTTCAAACTGGTGTAAGTTTTGAGGCCACCAAGGAAGTTCTTCAAATGGAGATTAATTTAAGATGATAATAAAATATATAAATAAACCTTAAAAACTTGGTTTTGGAGTTTCTTTAAGTCCTATAAAATGGTACATAAAATACTTCTAATCTTTAACTTTTATAACCGTTCAAAAACTTTATAATTTTTGAATTTTTTCAAGTGCTTTTAGCTTTCTCATCTTTCCGTTTTCCTTAACTTTTTATCAAAGCTTTTGCCTTAATTCTTTGTCTCAAATTATTAAAACTTTTTTGGAATAAAGAAAACTCTAACCAGAAATCAATTTCCCATCTCGTTCTTGGCCTGACAGTTTTTCCTGCTGGTTAATTAACGAATCGCCCGATCTCCCAGGGAGTCAAATTCACACTTTGCCCGAGACTTTCCCAGACGATACTCTCGTCGAATCGAAAAAGTGGGACTGTGCAACCTGGCCTAGACCATCACAAATTGTTTACAATTCGAAAATTGTTTGCCGGCTCCCGCTTATCGGCGAGTGCATCTTGGCGAACACACGCAGCACCTGAACCTGGAGACGGGAGACTGGAGACTGGAGACTGAGGGAATCTCTGAGCCTGGTCTGGGCATCATCCATCGTGGCCCCAGCCCAAGTGTCATGCAATGCATTGGGCCAAGAGACCCTGGCCGCTAATTACAGCCTCTTGTGCGCGATGCCCTGGCTCACGTGATGGGGTCTTGGAATGGGGATCGAATGCTATAGATCATCGATCGGGGCTGCTCAGCGGGTGATGGGAGCATCACTTTGGGGGTAATGGCAGCTACAACAAATAATGTAATTTTACTTGAAACTTTAGTTATAGATTCTTGATTGCTTTACACATTTTTTGGGGGTTGAAAAAAAAGTTCTAGTTTAGTTTTCATATTTTTAAGATTTTTGTTAAGGAGGAAAAGATATTTTCCCTGTTTCCCTAGGCTCCCTTTTCATGTGCATAGTTATAAACCCAACATGCCACAGATAAACCCCCTTTTCCCAAGAGTGGACAACTTGAGAACCTCCAGGAACCATCAGAGGAGGAGCTCTAACCCGGTGGCAATGTTTCGCTGTCATGCGAACGCAGTTGCCGTCGCAGTGCGTTGACATTCAAAGGGTTGGAATGGGATGATATGATGGTGATGGTGATGGTGATGTTAATGTAGATGAGCTTGCCCAGCGGAACCTTGCGACTCCCGTCTTCAAGTCTGTCGCATGGTCATAGTCGGAGTTATATAGTCTCAGTCATAGTTATAGTCGCAGTCATCGTCACCGTCATCGTCACAGTCGCAATCGCAATCGCCGGAGGTAGACACAACAAAGAGATCTGTTCGCGACAACGGCGATGTCGGGCGGTAATACTTGGTGGCGTTTGCGTGTCGAGCGACATCATTTGCATAACAATGCTGGGGACGATTCAAAATTTTTGGTCTCCCAGGGCAATTTTCACGACACACAAACACACACATACAGCGCGACGACATCGAGGCCGCGACTCCCTGCGGCACCTGTTCGTACTGCCACCCGGTACCTGGCATCCACATCCACCTTCCACATCCACATCCACATCCACGCCCCATGCCCTGCACACATCGCGATTAAGCGGTGACAGGAGCGGATTCAAGACAGTCGAGGGGCGGTAAAAATAACTAATAAGCTTTTAATTTTTAAATTTAACTTGGGGATCGTTATATGAATCACAAAATTGAAATTCCAATAATCTAAATCTATAATAAAAATATTTGTATGTTATAAAAAAGTATAAAAAGTAATTTAATAGCAATGAATTTGCATTTTCAAAATTATTATGATGTAAAATTTCAAAGAAATAAAAATGTTGAAGGCATTTTGGTATTATATTCGAATTTGAAATATTCTTTGTAAAATTGTAGGTCAAATATTTGGCTGCAGGTTAATCTTCTCAAAAATAAATGTAATTTTTATATTTATAATAAACAATAAAATACGAAATTGTCTTGGATATTTAAGGTATTTCACTAAAGCAACTTTTATTTTATTGTAAATTTTTAGGTTACATTTTACCGAAAGTAAAAACCATGAAAAAAGCTTTTAAAAATAATGTATAAAGCCCCCTTAGTCACCTGGAGCCGCTCCTGTTGCAAGTGTCTGAACGATTTTCAGCCTAAGCCTCGGTCACAGTCACCATCGTTGTCGGCTTCACAAATCGCTGGCAAATACCTTAACACACACACACACATAACACACACACACATAACACACACGCATATGCATATGACATTATCCTACACACACATGACCACGCCCCCACCAACGCCAACCACTGCGCTGGGAGTAGGCTTAGACTTGATCTAGAGATGGTCATAAATTGTACAATATTGTACATCGATATAGATCGATTTTTATGATTTTTTTATCAATATTTTGCATTATATTCTCTTATATATATTTTATATTTTATAGAATTTTAAAGGATTCCTTTTTCATTATATTCTTTAGTTACTACCCATATAAGTCTTCCAATGGCTTTTCCAAGTATAATGCTTATCTATATTGTTATTAGGATCAAGTTAAAGCATATAACTTCATGTTTTTCAATGAATTTTTATTGATATCATGGCAGAGATCGATTTTCCTAAATCTTAGCATTTTTTAGCTACTATTTCCTATGCTCTCCCAATGGTATTCTCTCAATTTCTTGAATGTAAGATCAAATTTCCTAAATTTATTGTTATTTTGAATCAAGTAAAATTCGTATATAACAAAAGATCAAGTAAATTACTTACCTTACCTTCCGATCGATTACTTTCGATAACTTGCCCTTCGATACTTGCTCCGACCGATATATAAAACCGACGCACTCCGCGACACATATATACAGACGACGATCTCGATGTCTTGGGCCTCGGCTGCCTTGCGTCGCCAATGCGGAACGGACCGAGGGTCGAGTCGAAGTCTCGAAGTCGAAGTCAAAGTCGGGAATCGCGACTCCGAGGGCCGATCACCGAGGCCAGATCGGCCCCACAGACCACACCGGCCTAGCCAACCAGCTGTTGAATAATTTATGCGCCACCTTCTCCAAAGCCGGCGAAACACCACCTCCTCCAAAGAACACTGAGGGAAATTAGGCTGTGAAAAAGATGAAAAATAAAATACAATATAATTTAGTAAGTAATTTAAGGCCTCAAATTATAAGGGGAAAGAAAGTGTTATTTATAAATTTAACATATATATAAATATATATTTTCTATAAAATTGTATAGTCTTGATATATTTTCCCTCTCTGTAATCCACGTAACTTGACTTCTCCATGGGGAGAATTATTTGCGTTCGCCTCCTTGCGTTTTCTAATTAAGCGAGAGAAATATTCAAAACCTTTGCCATTGTTTCAGCGATTTTCAAGTTCAATTTACATAACATTCCTAACCGCCGTCGCCCCATAGCATTCAGCCAGGTTTTTTTTTTTTTATTTTTTATTTTCATTTCACATTATGATCGCTTGCTGTGCAGCTGTGACTATTTTTTTCCACATTTTTCTACAGTTTTCCAACATTTTTCCACATTTTTGCCAGATAGTGTGGTGGTCTGGCTCAAGGGCAGACGGGAAAGGTCACCCCCCAAGGGAGGAGATGTCGCTGATGATCTTTAAATGAAACTGAAACTGTCAAGATGATAGTTAAGAAAGTGCTGAATTTTGCTTACAATAGCTTAATTATGTCATTTTTATTTCATTTATAAAAAAATTATCTGCCAGGACATCTTAAGCATGAATTTGTCAGAGAATTTTAATCATAAATCAATGAATCTTTAAGGAATAAAGCAAGTCTAAAGGTTTATGAAAGACTCTGCTGAATTCTACTGAATTCCTTGAATATTTAAGGCTTATTCTTAAATATTAATCATAGAAAATAGAATCCTAAGATCTAGTTCAGCCTCCCCGCTGGATGGTTCTACTCTCCATTAAATTTGTTTGAGATCCTGTGAAGTATAGTCTCTCCATTACAACTAATATTCTTTAAATAATCCCAACAGATGCCTAAGCAGGATCCCTGCGATCCCTGGCATCATGTTACCCTGTCAATCAGAGCACATTCCCAGCTCTCTCTCTCTCAGGAGAGATGGTCACCAATCCTGTCAGCAAACTCAATGCTGCCTTCTGTTCGAGGGATATATATTTCCATCTATATATATATTTCTAGTATCCTGGTTGGGCAAACAATCGACAGACAGACAGACAGCCGGTCTGCGGCTCAATCAAGGAAGCAACTGTCTCGATTCCCAAAAAAAAAAAATAAATAAAAAGAGGAAGAAGCAAGGAGCAAACGTTGAACGATGCCCCGCCCCCGTCCCACAAAAATCGAACCGATGAACCGATGAACCGAAGCCGAAAATGCCAGACAATGCATCGCCAGGACGGCCTTCTCACAAATGATAATAATTTCTGTAAATAAATATTGTGTAATCATCGCTGCTGCGGCCGTCGTTCCAACCCCCTGGCCTTATTATTATGCTGTCATAATTTCAAATAGAAAGAAATCCCAATCCGCGATCCGTTACTCGAGCAGGGAGCAGGAGCAGGAGCAGGAGCAGCCCTAATGACGAGCATAATGTGAAAGACAGCGCCATCTGCTTGACTGGTCCTTGGGCTCAGAGTTCAGGTTCGGTCCTTGGTCCTGGTCCTAGTCATAGAGTGCGAGTACGAGTGCCAGTATTTGTATTATGTACCTAAGCGCTTTCCCATTGTGTGTGCCCTGCCATTGGCCTCCTCCATTGTTTAGGCACTTACGCAAACTCGGCTAAAGGACACCACGGTTCTTTAGGGATGTGCCTGGCATATCCTGGCCGCATTCAATGCGCACATCAGCATTTCATTTATATGGTAATTGTCAGGTAAAGAGTGAGTGAGTGAGTGTCCTGCTCTAGATGGGGAGCCTGTGCAAGGGTTTTCAGGGAAAGAAAAAAGAAACTGAGGCCATTTTTCTAAGGAAAATGGTGACGATGAGACAGGATAATGCATAAATTCTATATATAAAAGCCACAAAATAATAGTATAATTAAACAAATTAATACAGAAAAATGAGCCACAAAATTATAGTATAAAATTATAAAATTTTGTAGAGAAAATTAAGCCACAAATGAATATTAAAAATATATATAAAATAATAGAGAAAAGTGAGCCACAAAATTATAGCACATCATTATTTATATAGAAAATAAAGAATAATAAATTATATAAAAATATATAAATTAATACAGAAAAGTGAGCCAGAAAATTATAGCATAAAATTATTAATTTTTGTAGAGAAAATTTATATAGAAAATAAAGAATAATATATTATATAAAAATATATAAATTAATACAGAAAAGTGAGCCAGAAAATTATAGCATAAAATTATTAATTTTTGTAGAGAAAATTAAGCCTTAAATGAATATTAAATAAAAATAGAAAATAATAAAGGCCCACAAAATTATAGCATAATATTATTTATATAATAAAGCCAAGAAATAATATAAAAATATAAAAAATTAATACAAAGAAGTGAGCCACAAAATAATAGTATAAAAATACAAATACATTTCAGACTTTGTATATATTTTTTAAGGTTTTTATTAAATTACAAAACCTAGAGCTTTACAAAAAAATAAAATATAAAGAAAAGAATTTCTCTGTTCTTTCCCATTTTCCCCTAAAAAACTGTCAACTTTAATCAGCCTAATTTCAAAAATTAAAAATGTAATTAATTCCCACACCCTGCTGGGGGTTTTATTTTATTTTTTTTTAGGGCAGAACTTCAATGCTGCCGCTTTGCAATTGAAATCGGCAAATACAAATCAAAAGTAAACGACTTTCAACATCCATTGTGGCAATTGAATGCCCTGCCGTTTCCCTGCCACAGTTTTTTTTTTTTTTTTTTATTGTTCGGCCGGGGCTTTTATCTGGAAATGAATGGCCATTTAAGCGACTGAAAATGGAATTCAAATTTGCTAATCCTTTTTTATGGCACGATGAATGGCGCCCCCCGCAAATCGTATGTGTTTCGATCGAAGGGGGGTTCCTGATTCTCAGAGATGGTTATAATGTATCTTTAAAAGGGTATACATTGTATGCTTTTTATTCAGGATTTAAGCATTTATATATATCCTTAAAAAAAACCCATCAAAATCGGAGTAATCTGAGTTATATTCTGCAGCCGAAAATTAGCTACTTTTTGGGTAGCTTAGGGATAACATTAAATCTGGGTTTTATGTTGGAGTTAAGCCTTTTGGATGCTTTATTCCTATAAAATTATGATAATATATTTACCAGATTTGGGTTATAAAACTATATTTTTGATATTGAAAAATTAAAGTTTTTTAAGTTTGAAAAGGCCTTTAACTGGAGTGACTTAAAATACAAAATATTTAAAAGGAACAGATCAGAAATACATATAAAATATTTAAGTTTAAATAGAAGACACTTTTTAGACTTAATATTCACACCATAAACATATATATATTCCATCTAAAATCTGTATACTCACTTTTGATAATAAAAATATTATTTATTTGCTAAAAAACAAAGCAATTTAATATTTAAACAGGACATTACTTTTGAAAGCTAGTTTCTACTTAGAAATATGTATAAAATATTGAAGTATAAATACCAGACACTCTTAAGAGTTATTTCTACATCTAAACCTTATATAAAATGCTTAAAAATAGTTAAAAAAAAACGGAAATCCCCCAAAACGTCAAATAGAAATCGTTTTCATTTCGTTTTTGTTTTTTTTTGAAAGCAAATCGGAAAGGAGAGCAGTGCTTGTGTGGCATGACAAAGACATCGCATTCGAGCATTGCCACCGACATGCCAATGATAGTGCAATGACTATAGGAACCATATAGCTTCCCCCCCCCCCTTATATAGCTATATACCCATCCCCCAGCCAGGCCAACAACAACAACCTCATCCCTCCCCCTAAGCACTACGTATCTAATTAAGTAAAAATTTATGCGCGTGTTCAGTGAGGACGATGAAACAAACGGCAACTGCAGAGCCCAAAGACGTTAGTTTTTCTTTTCTCCGCTTGGGTTTTTCTTTTTGTTGTTTTTGTTTTTTTTTTTTTTTTGTTTTTCCTCTTCTCTATTTTTTCTATTTTTCATTCGCTTAGCGCTGCTGTTGAGGCTTTAATTGCGACTGGCCAGTGTAATAACTGCGACTACGAAATCGTTGTTGGCCGCTGTTGAGTGACGGCGGCAGGGCCTCCTCGTGGGAGGGGGTCAGTTTCGAGGGGAGCCACCAGCAACCAGCCACTGGCCACTGGCCACTGGCCACTGGCCACTGGAGAGATGAGTGAAGTAGCCGCACGCCGCTGACAACGACAACGCCAACGACAACGATCCTTGTGGCCGGAGCAGCGGCACAGTCATTGGCCACTGCGCGCTCTATGGGCGCACGACCATTGGAGCGTACCACTGGCCACACTGGGCAAAATGGGGAGTTAGTTGTGATTATTTTGTAGAATTTATAATTTTGTATAGGAGGAAAATATATACATATTTTTACAAATTATTAAAAAAAAAGTTTTAATAGAATTTTTTTTTAGAAAATACTACTTCTCGATTATATATTAAATATTTTTAAATTAATTGTTTATATTTAATTTGCTCTAAAATATATATATGTAAACCGAACATTTAGATTCATATTTAAACAATTTAATGAAAATAAGTCTGTAAAAGTTAAGGGATATTAAAAAATATATATAAGAAAATGAAATATTTGAATTTGAAAATTTTTTGTTTTGTGGCTATAAAATATAGAAATAAACCCATTTTAAAATTGATTTTTGGTAAGTTAAAGATCAAACAAAGTGGCCAAAACATAATTTTAACACGAAAGACACTGGATTTAGTTATAAAGTAAAAATGTTACCGTTTTGTGGGGTTTAAATCCATTTTAAAATTAAATTTCGGTGGGTAAAACATATAATATAAGCTAAAAGATGCTAAAACATAGTTATGACCCATAATTTCTATATTTAAATAAGTTATATTTAATTTAGTTATAAATTTATAAAAATAATGTGACCGTACTAAAGTGTTTTTAGCATTATGTAGGTGTGCCAGCTAAAGTCAAGCAGAGGAACTTGCAAGTGTGGCTTTCTTAAGTTAATTTAAACAAGACACAAATATATTTACAGGTAAAAGTAGGATATACAACTGTTAAATAGGGATATTTATATATAGTTACTCATCAGTATTCAAAGTTAATTAATTTTAAGTTAGCAAATCGTTTAATAAATTAATATAATTAATAAATAATAATTTTCACTTTCCTTTAAAACCTCTTTATATATTTTTTTTAAACCTATATTTTAAGCTTATTTCTTTTCCCATTATTTTCCCCAGTGCATCTCCGACCAGGGCACCGACTGAGGCGCAATCTCTAGGCATAATAAATCCATTTAATATATTGTATTAAAACCGTTCGTTATGATCTTCGCGCTCGCTTCTGCAACGCCCTGATTGCTTCGCTATTAATGCAACGGCCGGCAAGCAGGTGGAGCCAACTGGGGGCGACGACGATGACGACGACCATGCCGGGCTGCGGCTTTGGCTATGGCTTTGGCTATGGCTTTGGTTATGGCTCCGACTGCGACACCCGCTCTAGATCCCAGATCCAAGATCCAAGATCCAAGAACGGCAACCACTCGCATCGCACATCGAGTCCACGTCTCCGAATCGGAGTCGGAGTCGCACTTAGTCACGCTCAAGCGCATAGCCGCTAACCGCTCACTGCTTTTCTGATTAGAGGACGAATGTGTTTTGTTTTTTTTTTTTTGTTTTAAGAGTAGCCCCTGCCCCTTGCCTAGATCTATACCTAAGAACACTGCAAACAAAAATGATAGTAAAAAAATATTTATACCCAAATAAAAATAAATACATATTTATACTTATTTTCTAAAAATAACAATTAGTTGTAGACTAAAATTTAATGTTGGTTAAAGAGCCATTGCAGCTGGGTTCTTCATCTTTAAAATGACTTTTAAAGGAACTATTTAATTGCTTAAAAATTATATTATTAGTTGATTTATTTTTTTAATTTTTGATTTTCAAATAAATATACTTCTAAAGAAGATTTTTGCCTTATATATTTATTATAATATTTAACATGGCAAACATTATTTTGAAATAAAACTATCTGGCGTAAAAGAGCAACCCATATAACATTTTATATATATTATTCAAATGGCAAGCTTTATTATATTTTATTTATATTATATTATATTTTAATTTATATTATAAAATATACCTTTCTCTTGTATAGTTTTTCTTCTGCTTTTTACTGAAACTATAACACCCTCTCTTGGGGTTAACTTATAAAGAAACATATAATAAATTGAAGCATTTCCCTTAAATGTTTGCTTTCTGTTTGTCTTGTGCCTCTATTTTTCTTTTTTTTTTTGTATTTGTCAGGGGTAATCCTTGCGGCTGAGGCAATCAAGGCAATCAGCTCACAGTTTTTTCTGTTCTATTTTTTTTCTCTTTTTGGGGAAGTCCGGACTTTGGGCGGCACTTGACGTTGCCGGATTGACAATGGTAATTGAAACGCGGACGGTGAGAGTGCTCTCCGGGAGCTCGCTTATCGTAATAAACCACTTAGGGAACAAATAGTGGTGCCATGGCCTTAGCCCTGGGCCCCTTTCCAGCCAGAAACTGGAAGTTGGGGAGTTTGGGAGTCCCGGACTTTTGTTTTTAATCGCATCAAAATGAAACTAATGCGAGTATTATTATTGAAACGGAAGCCAGAGATACCCAGAGATACCCAGATGTTGCGCGAGAATGGTCTGAGAATGGGGTTGGAGTTGGGGATGGAGCGGGGGGACGGGGCTAATGAGTCGCTTCGAGTGTCGCACGTGCGTCTACTTTGCCTCTTGATTGCCCGGCCTACTTAAAGACCTCCTCGATTCGGCCAATTAGGCGAACCATTAAGTAAATGACCATTCCAAGAGTTGAAAAATTTCTCAGCGAGCTGCAACTTCAATTTCAATTCTAGCTTTATCCACTGATAAGGAGCAGCAGCACCCCCGAACATGCAACATGCTTCTGTTGCATATCCAATGCAAGGCTCCCCCTCTCCCTTGGGCCCATCGTTGTCAATTTTTCCTGGAAGCAATTTCAAATTAATGATGTTTAATGCTACACGCTTCGCGGGCCACATGCCTGCCACAGTTGCAGCTTCAGATACAGCTCTAGCTCCTCTGGCTCCATGTGGTACTCCTGCTGCAGCTTCTCCTGCTCCCTCTGCCCCACCTCCTTCACCTCCTCCCCCTCCTGCAATCATCTCGCTACTAATCCAAAAATGTCTGGCCAAGCATGTAAATGAATGCGTGTAGCACAATGCACACAATCCTACAGCAGCGGCATTCCGATACCGAATGGTTATCCGAGTGCAAACACCAACCCCAACCACCCCTTTCATACCATTCGCCCCTCCTCCTAACCTCTCCTCCCCCCCTTATATATGTCCGCCCAGAAATCTGTGCAAAGTTGGACATTAGCAGGCAGTCACGTTTCCCGTTTTGCGGTTAGCGAAACTTTCAAAATTTCATATTTCAAAAAGGGCTGTCAAAGTTTTAGACAAAAAATATGTATCTTTTGAATTTTATATAAGACTTTAAAGGAGGGTTTCAATTAATACAAAATATATATAGTTTTCATTTTAAATAATATCTTTTTATAGATATAGATAATTGAAATAAAAAATGTATATAGTTTTTAGTAGATAAAATAAGGGGTATTTTAATAAAATCAAATTTGATTATATTTTTTATTTATTTTTGAGCATAAAAAATCAGTGGTTCTAAATAATTTCTTCTAGATTTTAAAACAGTTTAAATCCTTTTGAAAATTACCTTTTAATAAGTATTCAAATAAAGAAGAGATAAGTAATATTTAAGAAAAAAGAATTCTATTTATTAATTAATAAATAAAAGCTACTTTAATATCAGAGGTGCTAAAGAATTTCTTCTAGATTTTAAAACAATTTAAATCATATTGAAAATAACGTCTTAATAAGTGTAAAAAATAAAGAACAGATAAGAAATATGAAAGAAAAAAGAATACTATTTATTAATTAATAAATAAAAGCATCATAATTAGAATTATCAACTAATGACATCTTCTGAAATTATTTATTATTTTTTTTCTCATAAAAATTTAGTACAGATATCTTGTTTTTATTAAAATAGAAACATTCTCATTTTTTTTTTGTTCAATCGATAAAATATATATTTTTTTAAGTTAATTTAAACAATTACCCTATCTAAAACAAATTATATTTAATTATTTAGAATACAACTTTTCTGAAGGTACCCAAAATTCGACTCTTTATAAACTCAGCCTGACCACAAACTCGAAATAATATTATATAGATTGAGTGTTGCCCCCTCTACCATTCACCCCCTTATTATGTGTTTTAGGTTTTTATGGCTTTTCCAGAAAAAATCTGTAAAATCTGTGATCCAAAGTCAAATCCGCCTGCCTGACATTCGCTCACACATATTAGCAAATCAATGGCAGAGTGCCTCGGTGCGGATACCCAGGCCCACATGGCAGAAGGCAAATTGATTTTAAGAATTTTCGCGCGTGCATTTGTTCATCCCTTCAAGCGTTAAGTGAACAACTCTGCGCTTAATGATCGCCGGGCAAACGCAACAACAGCGGGCGCGGAATTGCGGAATTGCGGACTTGCGGTCCCCCGGCTCCTGGCTCCTGACTCCCGACTCCCGACTCCCGACTCCCGACTCCTGACTACCGACTCCCCACTCCCAACTGCCGACTCCTGGCTTCTGGCTTCCGACTTCTTCTGGCCTGGCCGCCTGCAATTATGACTATTTGCACTGCACATTGCGCATTTCGCATTTCGCGCAACTGCCCTTCGTCATATACAGAGTCTTCCTTGCTATATAGCATCTGCACAGCGAGAAACGGGGGAGCCTGATACCAAATATGAGTAAAGGAACTGTAACTCTAAGTTTAACAGAAAAATTGGTTATCGATAACATAACAATATGTGTCCCGAAAGTCGATAAATCTAACGATATTTTAAAGTTGCATTGTAAAACTTGTAAAACAATATTTTGTTTAATATTTTAAGGCACTAAATTTACATAAATAATAATTATTTAACATTAATAGAAAATAATATATATCGATAACTTTAATATTAAATAATACTTTTCGATAAAAGTTCGATATTTTAATGTTCAATTCAATAGTTTTCAATAGCTACAATTAAGATAAAAAATGTACTGTATTTTTGATATAATATTTAGAGTCATAATTAAAAATATAAAATATTTTTAATATGATTTTAAGGCCGATATATTTGTCTTTCTATCGATAGAAATATCGGTTTCTTTTTTTTATCTTTTTCTGAATATCTTATATGCTTATCATTTTATATAATTTTGTACCATTTTCTTATTAATTTAAAATTTTTAAACTACCTATCAAACTTGTTTCAATAAAAACCATTAAATTTATAAGAATCCCGTAAATTCCGGTTTAAAACCAAAGTATTTCTCTCAGTGCCTCCCCCTCTCGGTGCTAAGTAGCTGTGCAGCGTTAGTTGAAGCGGCTAACAGGGCCCCGCTGGCTGGGCCTGGGTTTATAAATACACATATTCACACTTTCACGTTCGAATTGGGCTAATTGAAACGTATCTGCATAAACTGCATTGGCAGCGGCAGCGGCAGCGGCATATAGCCACTGGCACAACCGCAGGTTATGGCCCGCAGTAAAAGTCAGTGTCATGGTCGTGGGTCGCGGAGATGGTCTCTCCCTTTATCTTGTGCTCCCCTCTGGCCCCCATGGATTACTCCGCCCAAGACAAGCACTTGTGGGTTTCCTTATTTGCAGTTGTAGTATTTCAAGTACTTCCTATTTGTGTCGGGTAATCGGGGAACTGAGAAAAGGCCTCCGCGCTCAACGAGATGCAGTTCATTCATGTCCTCAAATTGTGGTTTTTTTTTGGAGATAATTAGGTACTTTTTAAGCTCATAATTTAGTTTAGACTTTGGAGGGAATATAAAGTTAAAGAAAATCATATTTATATAAACAAATATATGTAAAGAATATAAGAAATATATAAAATATATTTTCTTTTTTATTTTAAAAGTCAGTCATAAAGAAATGGCGTCAAATTGAAGTTTTTGAAATTATAAGATACTTTTCAAACTCAGAACCTAGTTTAGATTTCGAAGAGAATATAAACTTAAAGAAAATCATATTTAAACATAATTTAAAATATAGAATATAAGAAAGTATACAATAATTCTATACTATTATTTTTCTTGCACTTTAAGAGCTCTTCTTTAGGCCCTCAAATTATGGTTTTTAAAATTAAAATATACCTTTCAAACTTAGAATTTAGTTTACACTTAAAATATATATACAAAAATAAATAATATATGAAATATATATAAAATAAATTTATAAATTTACAGAAATAATAAATATATAAAAAATCATATTTATAAGTTAAGAATCTGAGTATTTTTTACTACAGATTTCACACTTCCTTTTGAACTTAAATTGTATTTCAGAATAAAACCATCTCAAGGATTTAAAAATATTCACGTTTATTTAAGACTTTTCTTTACATTTTTCGTATATTTAAGGAGTAATTTTAACTTAAGTTGTAATCCTATTTTTTGTAAGACAAATTACCCAGATTTCCTTGGTGATTACTTGACATGACATTCCTCTGCCAAGTGATTTACTTAATCCCAATTAGTTTTTAGGTTTTTTGGGTTTACATCTAGAAGGGTTTTTTGCGGGGAATATTTTTCTGTGGCATCCTTTATTTTTTTGTGCTTAAAAACAAGCTGCTTTCCTCAGGAAAAAAGGGGTCCTTAATCAGTCCTGTTTTGGTTGCATTTGGCAGAAATAACACGGCGAGTCCAGTCAGCGTTCTTTCAAGGGTCAAGCGGCAGGTCGGAGGGCACAACGCTGGAGTTCTTGGTGGATTCCAGTTTCCAGCTCCCAGCTTTTCCTGCTCCCAGGTCCCAGCTCCCATTTCCATGCCCTTTGCTCCATGTTTGTTTTCAGCGCGATGGCGATGGCGATGGCGACGGTTTTGATGTTGGGCCGCTTGTAGTCAAATTGGTTCGCCTTTTGTGTTCGGTTCGGGCCACAAAAGGTCCGGGCGAGGCCAACAAATACAAAAAAAAAAAAATAAAGAAAAACAAGAACAACAACAACAAAAACACTCAAATTCAAAACTCAAGCGGAGCAACAGAATAAAAACAGGAAAAAAAAGGTAAAAATCCACAAATTACTCTCATTTCGTTAAAACGGCACAAAAGGCATCAGCGGCGGCGGCGGCGGCTTCAGCGGCAGCAATAACAAAACGACATAATCATCGTCGCCGTCATCTTATCTGTGGCTAAAAAAATTAATAATTTAAATTTATGGAAAACGGAAAGAGAATGAAGCGACGAAGTCATCGCCAAAACAACTTCAAAGCTGTAGTCTATTATAAAGCAACATGACTCGAAACGGACGACGAGGTCGCTGGGTCTCGTCGCAGATTGGATATGTCCATGGATGTGGATGTGGATGTGGATGAATGCGTACACTGAACGAATATAGAGGGAACTTCAGACACAAGGGTAAACACAGCCAACTCCGTTAGCTTAATCCCCATCGATGGTGGTCTCAGACGAGATTGGTGTTTATTAGAAGCAAATAATTGGATTTTACTTGAAAGTTGAGGTATTTTTAATGAAAGTTTTTAAAATATAGACAGTGCGGATTTAAAAATAAAAATAAAATAATTTTAGATCAAATTTAGATCATGTGTAGGCCAATTTTCGATCGTATATTGAACCATTTTAGATCAAATATGGTATCAAATTTAGATCATATGTGGATAAATTTTAGATCATATAAAAATCAATTTTAGATCATAAATAAATAAATTTTAGATCATAAATGGACCAATTTTAGATTATTTTTAGATCCCTTTCCGATAAAATTTAGATCACATAAAGATTAATTTTATATCATAAATAGATCAATTTTATATTAAACTAAAATGAAAGAAAGATTATATTTAGATCATATATAAATAATTTTTAGATCATATATTGATCATTTTTAGATCAAATTAAGATCATTAACCCGCGATTCTCACGACAACTGCATGCACATAGAGTACAAAAGCATTTGATCTTAGTCTCTTTTGATCACTTAAATAATATTTAATAAATTTTAAAAAATATAGAATATACAAAAAAATAAAATAAAAAAAAAAACATTTCCTTCTTATTTCCTTAATTTTAAAAATATATGTATAAAATAGAATATAGAATTTGAAATAATATAAAATAAATCCTTCCTCTTTCTCCAATGTCTCTTTCAATATAAAGCAGTGGTGCCCAAGGTCCCTTCTCATGAATCGCCTGATATTGATGGGTTCTAATTTAATTAAAATTAATTTTAAATCCAAAACCAAACCCCTTTTTTCTCTCCGTGTCCCTCCATGCAGAAGGGCAGTTCGCTGCGTGTGTTCGTGTGTGTGTGTATGGGTTATGGACATTGGACACTGGACACTGGGCATTGGCCAGGCAAAGAGGTTCCCGCCAGCGGCTTCCGCTAGAGCCCCCCAAGAGGGCGGGCGAAGGGCGCGGTCTGGCGATGCTGCAGCGACGATCTTGTGCTACATAATTTGGAGCGTAAAATCGAAAAAAAAAAAACAAAAAACAAAAAACCTAAAAATTGTTCGCCCCTTCATTGTACGGTTAGAGCCAAAAACTCATTAATGCCATCATTTCGAATACGCAGCAACAACATCAACATCGTGGCTTATATAGTATAGTTAAAGCCCCATGTCGATCTCTCCTGACCTGAAGCCGCCGCATGACTAGCGATTGCTTTTGACCCGAGATTTTGTTGGAATCAATTCCATGCTAATTACAAATTGTGGCCACGAAATGAAAGGGAGTTGGAACGGGTTTAGTTTTGGGTTTGTTTTTGGATAGAAAAATTTACCTTTAAAGAGGTTGAATTATAAGGATATATTCCACAAATAAAGTATCTCTTTCACCCAAACAAATAACAAAACCTTCCTCTTCACGATTAGATACGATTGTGTTTGCTTTTTGGGGTCCTGGGAAATGACAAAGTCACACGCTTTGATTTCACAGGGATTTCGGAGGAGCAAGAAAAAAAAAAGCTCAGCTCGAAAAGAAATTAAAGAAAATGATTAATTGGTTTCGACGAATCAACGCAAGGGCTACCAATTCCAATTTGCTCAGCTCTCCGGTCTCCGGTTCCCCGTTCTTCAATCCTGAGACCCCTTTCCCCTTTCGCAGTTATGAAGGCTTAAGACAGCATACATAATGGGAAATTGGGGGAACCTCTAGACTAATTTTCAGCAGAACATCACAATAAATTAACAAATAAAAGTCGGGGGCTTCCAAAATGGATTTGTTTCGTGAATACCCTTAGCTTTCTTGGACAATCAAATGAAGGCAAATTTGTTGCCAGTCTTCGCGAGATCTCCCTTTGCCTGGCCTCCTTCTGGCCAACTTGATTATGGCCAAAACATTTACTGTCGCCACACAGACACAGGATCCTTTCAGGGTCTCCTCCGAGTGTTATTATATTATTCGCCGCTTTTTAGGGACTCCATTTAAAATAAGTGCTTAATTTCATTTCTTTTCGCCGCTGCCTGTCAAGTTATAAGTTACAAAAATCGCCAAAATGGATGCCTAAACGTCAAATCGGCCGCTGCAAAACACAAAAAAACAAAAAAAAAACCCAGAAATAAAAACTAAAAACAAGGCATAAAAAACATGCCTCGACAAAGGGACACAGAAACGGAACGCTTTGGCCACATCCTGTCCCTGTCTGGGCCCTGAAAAGATATCAAAAAAGAGAGAAAGGAGACCTGGGCCAAGAAAAAAACCGCCCTCGGGACCTTTCGGGGCTTATATAGAATGAATCTTAATGAATTTCGATTCGCAGTATGCAGGAATCAGCCGGTGGGTGTTACCTTCTGGCTGTAAAGTCAAAAAGTGGCATCTAGAGGAGCCCAGACAGATAGGTGGACACAGTCCCAGTCTCAGTCTCAGCTTTAGCTTTAGCTTTAGATTTTTTTCCTTTTCTGAACACATCCTTTCGGTGTGCGCCTTTTGTGGCCTTTCTTATTGTTATTGCCCGTGTTTTGGTTGTTGTTTTCCTTTATTTTTTAAGCCACTCCAGAGGCTCGTAAGCGCCGCCGCAGCAGATCGATGCGTTGCGTTGATCGTTCCTCACATTCACACGGGCCAGACAAAAGACAAAATCCAAAAAGCTGCTCAAAAAAAAAAAAAAAATAACAAAAAAAAAAATCCTCAACCAAGACACGCACACTTGAGCCAAAGATCTCTTGGCCAGTTCGCGCCGCGTCGCTTTTTTTGCGGCCAACACTCTTTTTTCGGCCACAAAAAGCCAAAAGGCAGCACGCACTTCTTGGCTTACTAAGAAAACTAAATAAAAAAAAAGGAATAAAAAGGGACAAAAAGAAGACAAAAAGGGGACAAAAACAATTAAATTAGAGGCTGGTCACTCTGCGCATATTGGATCTAGATCCACGCCTTGGAAAGCTGTCTTCTATTGCAACTAAGAAATTCTTGAAGCATTTAATATACAAAAAAATATATATATTACATTATAATATATATAAATAAATAGTTTTTAAGAGTTAAAAGTACCTGACAAGTCTAAAAATCTTGACAACATGAATTCTACGAGTTGCTGTTCTTAAAAAGTAAAAAAAATGTATAGAACCTTGGCAGGATTTCAATGAAAAAGTTATTTCTGAAGCTCTAGGCATATATTATGAATGTAAATATATATATATTATTTTCTATATAAGCTCTTAATTCAATATAAATATTTATATCAGTAAATATTAATCAATAATAATATAATAATATCTAAAATAAAATATATAAACCCCAAATTTCCTTTTTAATTCAATATTAATATTTCTATCAGTAAATATTATTCAGTACACATATAATAATACCTAAAATAAAATATATAAACCCCAGCTTTCCTTAGATATCCCATAGTTTCCCTAGCATTTTGTGGAATCTGTTCTCGAATCCTACAATTTCTGTGTCTTTTCCCCTTAATAGTTCAATCACAAATCACTCGACTCTCTGGACAGATTTCCATGATGAATGGCGCATTCCTGGGATTCCAGCCTTACATGTGTGCTGCTGTTCTGCGACGTTCAAAGTGGCCATTCCAGGGACCTGAGACTTGGTAGCATCATTTTCGGTGGCATCATCATTTGGAACTTTTGTTTACACACCCAGGGATTGATGGGTGTGTGATGGTTGCGATTGCCAGCAGTAAATGCCAATCTGGTCAGGCTCTTTCCGTGCAGCTCCTCCTCCTCCTTCTCCTAATCACTCCACCTCCTCCTCCTCCTCCACACGTGAAAAATAGCGGTCCAAAACTTGAATGCCTACTACACATTTTTTATTTCGATCTTGGGTAAACATTTAGCTGGAAGTAAACAAATACAAGACACTTAAAGGTATTTTTGGTAGTCGGTACTTGTGCCCAAAAGTAGACATTCGGCGGGGCTGCTAGCCCGTTCGTTCGTTTTGTATCGTTACAAATCGTTTCGGTAGCTCGTTTATATAAAATGCAAATGATTTCTTATTTCTTTTCCTTCTCGGTCTCTGTTGTTGTTTTTTGTCTGTTTATTGATTCAAGGAATAAGTTGACTCATGCGCCATTAACACTTCAAATCCTACTCGTGTACACGACCCGAATGAGCACCAAGAAACACACATTTCTCCAGCACCTATGTTTGTGTGTGTTTAGACCATAGATAGTCGCATTCACTAGAAGTCAAGGGATTGCAACATATTGCAAAGAGTATCTTCATACTCTGAACTTGCCTTCAGGGGATCATCTAAGGAAAGGGAAAAGTACAAAGTACTGGGAAAATTTCATGATTTCTTCAGGTATTTGAAGGATAGAAAAAAGTTTGCCTAGAAAAGCCTTAAAAAATCGATATATAAATAATATAAATAAGGCAGCTATATATGTATATATAATACCG
Source organism: Drosophila seguyi (assembly GCA_008042675.1). Taxonomy (NCBI): domain Eukaryota; kingdom Metazoa; phylum Arthropoda; class Insecta; order Diptera; family Drosophilidae; genus Drosophila; species Drosophila seguyi. The sequence goes on along the minus strand of VNJU01005980.1, from coordinate 113,021 downwards.
AACTTTACAGAAGTGATATATAAGAAAAGTTACTCGTTTCTTAAGAACAGAAATTTCATGTGCAATACTTGCTATAGAGTCCCATTATTTGTGTTATTCCTTGAGGAAACTATGTATTGTTTATATCAATATGTAAATATAACAGAAAATAAAATTTCTTAAAGATTCCCCATCAATACCTGAAACTAAATCATTTTTAAGCCCTTGCATTTTACATATTATAATATTAGTTAAAAGCTTAAAACGCAGTGAAGGAGTCATTTTCAACCCTATAAATCATATATATTCTTGATCAGCATCAACAGGGGAATTTATCTAGCTATGTCGAAAAGAAAAAAAATGTTTAATTTTTTTCAAAATTTTTTAAGGGGTTACATCACAAAAATAACCAAAAATTAAAAAAAAAAATCGAAAATTTAAACAGTTTTCATTCAGTATGCAAATTTGTAGGCCTACTAAAAACTAGCACAGAACATTTGTCCGAATTAAAATCAATGCATTTTTGGCCAAGTTATGATTTTTTAAACCCATAAAATTATCATCTCGAAATATCCATTTAAACTCTCTTTAATGCACATTTTTGTAGGTTTTCGTGGTGGCATACATATTTATTTAAATTCGCCTTTAAAATATTGGTTATAAAAAATACAATAATGGAAAAATATTAAAAATAAAAAGTGTCAAGCATTATTTTTAAATTGACTTAGTTACGCCACCTTAAAAATTTTAATTTGCTTAAAAAAATACCATATACCGAATTATTTTATATTTTATATTATATATTATAGTTTTTGTCACTGAAGGAGTCATTTCCGACCCCATAAATCATATATATTCTTGATCAGCATCGACAGGGGAATTTATCCAGCTATGTCGAGAAGAAAAAAAATTTTTGAAATTTTTTTCAAAATTTTTTAAGGGGTTACATCACAAAAATGACCAAAAATTAAAAAAAAATCGAAAATTTAAAAATTTTATATTTAGTATGCTAATTTGTAGGCCTACTAAAAACTAGCACAGAACATTATTCCGAATTTAAATTAATGAATTTTTGGCCAAGTTATGATTTTTTAAAACCCTGTTTTGTGCCATAAAATTATCATCTGGAAATACCGATTTAAGTACTCTATAATGCACATTTTTTATGTTTTCGTGGTGGCATACATGTTTATTTAACTTTTCCTTTAAAATATTGGTTATAAAAAATACAATAATGGAAAAATATCAAAAATAAGAAGTGTCAAGCATTATTTTTCAATTGGCTTAGTTACGCCACCTTAAAAACTTTAATTTGCTTAAAAAAATACCATATATCAAATTATTGTATATTTTATACTATGAAAAATAATTTTAGTCACTGAAGGAGTCATTTCCGACCCCATAAATCATATATATTCTTGATCAGCACCAACAGGGGAATCTTTCTAGCCATGTTAAAAAGAAAAACAATTTTTTGAATTTTTTTTCAAAATTTTATAAGGGGTTACATCACAAAAATTCAAAAAAAAAAAAAAAAAAAATTGAAATTTTAAAAATTTTATATTCAGTATGCAGATTTGTTGGCCTACTAAAAACTAGCTCAAAACTGTTTTCCAAATTAAAATTAATCAATTTTTGACTGAGTTATGATTTTTCTATTTAGAAAATAAAAATCTATCATGTAGAATTATCGATTTAAATTATAAATTGTAGCACATCTTTTATGTTTTCTTGGAGCTTTATGAGTATTTTCCATATATTTCAAATTTCCTTAAAAATATTAATTCTAAAAACAAATATGGGGAAAAATATAAAAAGAAATAGCTAAGGATCTTTTTTTTTAATTTTATAAGGTGTCATAAAAATTGTAAAATGTTAAGAAAAAAATTAGGTTTAAAATGTTTAAAAACTATATAATGAACCGGACTGGAACTAATACAAAATCACGTTGTGAATTGAACTAAAAAGGCCTTCTTTGGCTTAGTTATGATCTCTTAAAAACTTGAATTTTCCCAAAAAAGAACATATACCGAATTATTTATTTAAAATAATAAATAATACATTATTTGTTTTATGATTATAAATCTCTCAGGTGAGCATATCACCTCTCACTTGTCTTTTAATTAAAAAAAAAAACGAATCGATTTATCGAATTGAAAGATTCAGTTGAAAAACTGCAAAGGGCATTGCAAACCTACTAAAATTCTTCTTGCTTTTTTTTTTGTTGATAATTTTTTTACCCCATCACATTGGCGCCCGAGCATTTGAATTGTTTCTGTTTATCCTACGATATTTTGTGTTCCCTCAGAGCTATGCAGAATTGCCCAAGATATATACATACAATATATTATTTAAATTATATGGCCTTTTTTATTTCCCAACACTCAACCGAGTTATAATTTCTATCGCCTGTCGGCTGATGAACCGTTCGATTTGTGGTGTTCTCGGCGCAAGGTGATCTCTAGGCCCTAGTCATACGCAATTTCCTCCGATTTTTCCAATGTTTGTGCCATGAAGTATAGGATGTTATGTATGCTGCTGCTGTTGCTGCTACTTTTTTTTTCACTAGAAAAATGGTCTTGTTTTTTAGGGGGGGAATGGAGAGGAATATATAAACATATCGGGAATAGATACATTGCGATAGATACAATTGCGTATTGCCAGAATGCTGGCGGCAAAGTATGTACAATGACTTGAGGTGAATCTCCATAACGACCAAGGGATGGGGCTGGTGCCGAGGAGGCACATGTGGCATGATCCCGGCGAGAGATCACTGGTGGGCTGCTGCTGCTGTTGCTGCTGCTGATGATGATACTATTTGCGGGGCTTTGTTTGCTTATTCATTATTGTTATTAGAGCACATTTTTCAGCGTAATTTCTTTCACGCGAAATAGTAAAAAATAAAGACTACTAAAAACGTAGCCCCCACCGTGCTTTAGCTCTGTTGATTTTTTCGCCGTGTTATTGTTATTGTTATTGTTATTGCTATTGTTATTGTTTTTTTTAGTGTGTGTGTGTGTGTGTGTGTGCCCTGATGAGTGTGCGGCATTTGGTACCAACGGCCCATTAATGTGGTGCGTTGTGTGTGCGTGTGTGTGTATTGTTGGTGGTTTTCGCGCCTCACCGCTTCTACGATTTTTGATATCAAAATATATATATTATATACTCTACTATATAGTGCGACCTCGAGTGTATTTTATTTTGATTTTTTCAAATCCAAATCTGAATTTAAAACCCAATTCCAATCCTATTCCTATTCAAGTTCGCCTCAATCTCTCACCTACAACTCGATGTGCCATGTGCATATATCTATATATCTAAATCCATAGTCAGGGTATCCGTAAATACACACACACACTGCACACTGCAGAGAACAACAAAAGACGGCCCAGAAGCACAATACTTAATTGTTAAGTATCAACAAAGTATAAATCTGAGATGCAAAGCAAAGCAAACCGAAGGCGAAACCAAAGCAAACCCGCTGGCGATTAAATTATTTGAAATCCACGCATAGTCCAACAATATCGCTGCCTCGAAAATAAAAACAAAATAGACAAAAAAAAAAAAAAACATTCAGAAACCCCGAAAATGTATACAAAAAGTAAGAAATTACCATTAATATAGGGCAGCGCGCCGACAGAGACCAAGTGCGAATGATGTGCAACAGATGGCCCGCGGAATTCTCGGTGTGAGAGATGCGCCGTTGCTTCAGTTGCCTGTTGCCTGTACACTGAAAACAAAATATATTACTAATATTTGTAGTTCAGATACTCCAGGATGTGCTCTATCCGTGTGGGGTTTAGCTGTAAAGCCAGAGGTTTGAAAAATTGTAAAATGGAGATCTTTTGAAAGGCATCATTTTGGGAAAGTTAAATTTCATATAACTTTCCTTTGACAAAGAAGTTAAGGGTACCAAAATTATTTAAAAAATTAGCTATTAATAGCTTAAAGTATAGTTTAAATATGGCTTAAAGTACGGCTCTAATAACCCTTCAAATAACATCCCTAAATACTTCTCAGTGCACTCCTCGAGCACAAGATAGGGGTGATCAGTGATTCGAGAGGCGAGAGTCCGGCCTGCACTCCGCCCAACCAATTGTGGATATGAATGTAAATGCATATAGCGAGTGCTCGAAGATATGTACATATATGTATATCTGATGATACAAAATCCAAAGAAAAAAGAGCAACGAAAGGTGGAACCCAAGCACTTAGACACTTGAGTTGTCCAAAAAAGCATCAGGGAAGTGTGTGTTGTGTTGTGTTGTGTTGTGTGTGTTCGAAATGGATCAGGACTGTTTCATCTTGAAATGCTCAAAAGCACAGCAGGTTGTCCCCAGTCCCCCAGAGAATCGGATGCAGATATAAACATTCCCGGTTCCCCACTCCCCCCCCCCCCCCCCCCCCCCNCCCCCCCCCCCCCCCCCCCCCCCCCAATATCCCATTCCCGTTGAATGCTGCGCTTTTAGATACAAATATAAAAGGGGAAAGGAGACCAGGAGGGTCTATGTGTGTGTGTGTGTGTATACATTGTGGCGTAATTAGATGGGTCCGGTGTGTGCGAGTGTGCCACACTTGGGGCATCATTCAGTCAGTTATCCATAAAGCACTGTCAGCGACCGGAGAGGGCTCTGCCTTTGCACAGAGTTTAACAACTTTCCGACGATTAAATTAGATATTAGATCATTGACAGACCATGTCCAGAGCCACTGAGTGGTGCATTCGTCCGACAAGTTACAACATGAATGCAGATTTATTTCGCTGTTGAATTTCGGAACGGAACGGAAGATGCCGCGGAATATGGCGTGCAGGAATTTTCAAATTAGGCAAACAGATCAATTTTGGTTTCGAAAAAATGTACAAGGGACAATGGGTTTGGGAAACGAAATTAAAAATATTATTAAATAAATTTCTATAAAAAAATACCTAGATAAGCGAAGATTTTTAAGGAGTTTTGAAATTTTTACTAAGGCTGCAGGTATATCGAGATGTATCGATTAAATTATCTAAAATATCCTTAATTTTTAGGTTTCAAAATTTTAAATATAAATATATAGTATAGTTTAAATACATAGTTTAAATATATATTTAAGTAATTATATGTTTTATACACATACAATTTAAGGGGTTTTGTCAAGCTGGACATGTGTTTATGCCAAGATTTATCGAAATTATCGATAACTAGATGTCTTGAAATTGTATTTATTAAATTACACTTTTTTTAGAGTATCGTTATTTGTATTATTTATTATATTTATCAATTAGTTGTTCCTTTTTCCGATCATATATCGGATTTATAAAAGAACATATCGATTTACCGCAAAATTAATATATCGATTAATCGAATTTCCGTTTGAATATCGATACAGTATCGATTTATGTAAATTCCTTAAATGTTTTCTTATATTTCTTTAATTTTAAAAATAAACTAAAGATTAAATTTAAGCCTTTAAGAAATTAAGAAAACTTTATAAATGATTGGAAATTATTTAATATTTTGTTATCAAATTTTCTTTTTCTTATTTATTGAACATTTTGTAGTGGCATATTGGCAAGTATATAGTAAACCGGCGTCAAATAATAATAATAATAATGTCTTATTGATTAACGCATCATAAATTTATGGGTAAGGGGACAAGGGACCCAACCCCACTGCCCACGATTGCTGCTCCTTTGTATCATTTGTACCAACAAGGTTACATTCACACCGACTTTAAGGGCCCGGAAAAATCCAGCAAAAAAAAGAAGAAAAGCTTAGGGAATATTATGGCACTCGTGTATCGGAGCGATATGCACGTACATATGTGCATATGCCTCGTGGGACGCCTTGTCGGAAGGCAGGAAGGAAGCGCCGGGAAAGTGACGTGCCACCGCCTGGGCCACTCCTTGGGTTATCAGCTCCTGATTTATGGCGCCGCCTGCGACCAAGCCCAGACATACACAGTCGAGGGGTGAATTTCTTCGATAAATATTAATATTTACTAATATTTTTTTTTGTATAACTATTAGTATTAATATTAAATTTATTGTAGTCGCAACACAATTGCCTTCGAATTTTATTGTTTCTTTACCATAATCTCCGTTATTAAAGAAGGTTTTAAATGATCTAAAGATCTGAAAAATGTAAATAATTTATTTACCAAAAAGTACCATAAAAAGGCTCCACATTTTTCCTTTTCCCTCCAACAGATGCGAGCATAATCAGCTGTGAAAATGTGAAAATGCCAAAGACAGAAAGAGAGAGAGGAGTCCATCTCCATCTCCCTCTTTATGCCCCAATCCCAGCCCTTGACTTGGCCAAGACCCAACAAATTGACTTGATTGATCGCAGTAGAAAGCGGTATGAAAAGCAGCGGCGGTAACAAGCACGGTAATCACAAAATAGTTTCCACTGATTTTGAGTTATGGGAAATTTTAAATATACCAAAAAAAAAAAAAACAAGAAAAAAAATAACGAAATTACAAAGTTTGAAATACGAAAATACCATTAAGCGGGCATTTGAATGCCACATCCCAGTTTCCAGATTTTTCAGGTTTCAGGTAAAGGGTCCCCAGTGCCAACACTTAATCAACATCAACATCAGCAGAGGCATCAGTAGAGCTCTCTCTTAGAGCTCGGGGTTTTCGGTCCATTTCGGCCATTAAATGTAATGACAAAAATACGGTTCATAAATAGTCCATGGTCCAAGGTGTACACCGCCTTCTCATCCTCCTCCTCTTGCTCCGAAAAAGTACATTAGAAAAAGGGCTGCTGGCAGCTCAACCAGTTAATTAATGGGAGCAAGAGCATCCTCCTTAAAGTTGGATGAACCATATTTCTACAGGGTTCCAAGTGCAGCCAAAATGGGAGTTTGGTTTCATTAAAAATTTATGTATGTTTCGGAAATATTTCTAGGGGAGTTTATAGGGAGATGTGATATATATTCTATGCCTGAAATATAACTTTGTTTTTAGCAAAAATTTATAAATTTACAATCACAATTCTAGTGAATGCTACATGTGTATTTAAAGTTATTTTAAATGCAAAATTTGTATTTACAAATCTATTAAACAGTGACTATTAAAAATATATGTCAAAATATATATCTATCACTAAGCTTTAGATTCTGCAACAGCAACTATTTGTCTTGTTTATAAGAAACAAATTATAATATCGGGGAAATTTTACAACTTTAAGGCTTAGTTTAGGTTTATTTATACTGCCTTATCTATATACTTATAAAATTGAAAGTTCTTTGATTTCTTCTAACTAAAAGTCTTGTCTCCTTAAATATATTCTTAAAATATTATTAAAATAATATCCTGAAGTCCTAAGAAGTCCCTTTAAAAAGCTTGTCAGTTTCTTTTAAATATAATACCTAAATATATACCTTTCTCCCTCAAACCCCTTTTCTAACCCAGATTGAGGAAGACTCCTTCTTCTCCTTTTCCACCTCCTCTTTCTCAATTTCCTCCTTCTCCTCCTCTTCTATATTTTTTTTTAAAGCCAACTTCTACCTGCCAAATCCCGATGCCTATCCCGATATCCCGGACACTCTTGACGTTCGCTTGACAAAAAACGGTCGGGACTTAATAACCTTGTAATCGCCGGTAAAGTGCATGACTTCCAGTTTTTTGTACATTTTTTTTTTGGATCTCGGTTCCAAGATCTCTCGATTGTCGCCTTACCAAATCTCACTCTCAAAAAACCCGGCGACGACGCATTCACTGTGACTTGGGGCTTTAATTATTTTGTCACTAGCTTATCGGCGGTGCCATCGACAAATCTTGACAAAGACATGACATGGAACAATTTGTTCCGAAGCGCCGTGCGATTGTGACAAATTATTGACAAGAGTATCGGAGGAGACCAAAGGGAGGAGATTTGAGACTGGAGACAAGAGACCCGCGACCGGAGACCCGAGACCGGAGACCATCAACCGAAAGGCGCCACCAGCCCGAGTCTTTGTCGATGTGTTCCCACTACCAATCCCAGTCAAAGTCAAGGTACAAGCCATCAATCTCAATCTAGTAATGACGCCGCGAAGCGCCAGAGTGTCCGATACACAGGGGAAGGGAATCGGAGGTCGGGGATACGAGTCCCGAGATCTGAGTGCATGTGAAGCGAATCTCTAGGCAGAGATGGTGGATTAGAGAGGTCTAGGGAAGGTCCTTAAAGTTTAATTTATAGAAATATTTAATTATAAAAATGTTATAGGAAAAGTAGAGTTAAAGTTGAGTTTATCATAATAATAATATAAGAAAAGTAAAGCAGTTCTTCTATAGATCTCATTAATATGTCCTGTTTCCCTGCTAAAAACTCATCTCTTTCTCAATTAGTTTTGTCGGAAATCTGGCCATAAGTCCAGCACTGATTGCCACAGCTACTGTGGCACAAACAGGACCGGGTCGGAAGATTCTTTTACATAATTATTACGTTTTTCCTTTATGCGGTAAAAAGTGCTCGTTCATACACACAAGAAGAGCAGGCGGAGTTGGAGATGAAGTTGGAGATGGAGCCAAAAACGTAGACGCATTTCTAGAGCCAGACACAAGGCACAATGGTACTGATCCATGTGCGCCAAAAAAAAATATATAAATATAGAGAAAAAATCAAACACAAAAATAGTAGAAAGTAAATGCCGATGACTATGGACTAATCTTAGAAATGACGGGAAAATGTCAGTCACTATCACAGATCAAGCGTGGAGAAAATCATTAATTTAAATTGTGACCATCTACTCGACCTCGACATCGACATGGCCATCGAGCACGGCCCAGAACATCGAATGCTGACCGCAAGGGGCCAGCTCAGCAGAGAGAGAGGGGGAGAAGGGAGTCCCCCCCATTTGGAGAAAGGCGAACGTGAGTGAGTCCAATTCCCAGACCGAGTGTGAATGTGATTGGCAAGCCGTGGTCAGCAGCAGCAGCAGCGGCGTGTCCCATGCTGCGTCTGCTGCTGCGGCCAACAAATCCACCAAATCGATGTCATGACATCAACGCACAGGCACCAGGAAAAAAACCAAAAATAAAAATATTAAAACTATCTGAAAATATCATCTGGCGGGGGGAGTTGGTGGTATATGATAAAATCTTACAAAGAAAACTCATTTATTTGTGAGTGGCAAGGAAAACCACAAGTGCCTGTCTTAGAAGTCACCACAGATAAGGCCAGAAGAGCAGTAAATAACTTAAGATATGGCAAAATAATAAGCTAATTTTACTGTAAATGGGTTCTTTATAGACTTTTAAAGAAAAGTTTTAATAATTTTGTTTAAAAATTTGAAGCCAACAAGAAGTGTAGTTTTTGGTGTATTTTTTTGTAAATTTGTGGTGTTTTTTTGGTGTCTTGTATTTGTATTTGTGGTGTTTTTGGGGTATACTTGTGGTGAATTAGTGGTGTATTTTTAATGTATTTTTGGTGTAATATGTGGAACATTTTATATGCAAATGTGGTTTTTTTTGTTATATTTTTTAGAATTTTTGTATATTTTTGGTGTCTGTGTTTGAGGTGTATTTGTGGTGTCTTTGAGCGAATTTGTGGTGTATTTTTTGAGAATTTGTGGCGTATTTTTTGTGAATTTGTGGTGTCTAGTATTTGTATTTGTGGTGTTTTTGGGGTATACTTGTGGTATATTTATGGTGTATTTTTTGGTGTATTTTAGGTATTTATGGTGTATTTTTGATGTATTTGTGATGTGTGTTGCTTTTTTTTAATATTTTTTTTTAGAATTTGTGGTGTAAATATATTTTTTTAATTATGATACATTTGGAGTGTATTTGTGGAGCATTTCTGGTGTATTTCAGACCTATTTTTGGTGAATTTTTAAATTTTTCTTTCACCAATACCACTTTTTCAACGGAATCTAAAATTTATCCTGGTATTATTTTTTAAATTTCTTGTAATTTGAAATTCATGAAGCGTGTGTTTTCTAGAGAGTTTGCTAAGGCACTCTACTTGTGGTTCTCATGGATTTTTCTTAACACATTTAATTAATCATAATTTAAATATAAATAATATTTATTGTACATATATATCTAAATCCTCCCTGACTAACTTAGACAAGAATCGAAGAGTCCTTTGACTTGAACTTGAATTAGTTTCCCCCTTGAGACCCATGATGATAAGTGACAAAGCCCAAAGTTTGTCTGGGAACTGAGGGGGCATCGAAAACTTGAATAGTGATGGCCAGAAACTTGGCTAACTACACACACACACACACGTAACACACACACACACATAGCCCCGTATGAGTTATTGTTCGTGGCGAACGCAAACGAACGGCAAACTGGGGGACGGTGGCGATAAAACATCAAACGAAATTCCGAAAGAAACGATTAATCTTTTGGTCATTTTCATTTGATTGACGGATGGGAAGTAAATACGAGAATGAGATGGAAATTTAAATGAAATATGCGAGATTTCAAGAGAGCCAAAGTAAGACATAATGGATTGGATTGACTCGGTTACTCGTCGGTCAGCGGTATAAGGCCTGATTGCTCTCTGATGGGGCATATGTATATGGAGGAGATGGGGCATCTATAGTTAGGTGGATACTGGATAGTACCAAACTGCAATATAGTTACCTGAGGCAGCGGAACGAACGAGACACTAAAACAAATTCAGGCCCCAAAAAGAGCGGGGAAAGACGAAACGCCTACCGCGGAAGCAGACGTTTGAGCCTCAGTTCGGCCTCAGTTCCAGCCAGAGACTGGGCCCGGTCCCTAAACCGGCAATTATCCAAATATGTGCATTAATAATGCGTAGCGGAATGAATCAGCTGCCGCTGTCCCAACGCCGGTCGCGGCGCCAGGTGAGGAGCGGTGCGGTAAGGTAAGGTGAGCTGTAGGGACTTAAGCTGTGACTGAAACCGAAATTGGGAGAGAACAAGGGAAAGGTAAGGGAAAAGGTAAGGGGAAAGGTAAGGGAAAAGGTAAGGGGAAAGGCAAAAAGGGAGTTGGAAATGGTAAGGGTTTCAGTTAGGGACTTCCAAGAGACCATCCTCGAGGGGTGGACGACGTCACCGGCATCGCCTTAGCCCTGGGTCACGCCCCGCATGCAGATTGATATCCGTTAAGGAAACACTTGAGAAAATTGGGTTTTAAAGACATAAATTTAAACACAAGTCAGTGACAAGGTCTAAGACATTTAAGTTTGTATTAACTTTAAGAAAATTTATTTAATTTGAAAGCGGAAATAAGAATTAAAATAATTTTGGAATATCCCAAAGATGCTTTAAATATTTTTGCTTAGTGCACTGAAATCTGCCCTGGTTTTTAACTTATGAAGGGTTAACCTTCACAAATTTGCAGCAGGCATTTGGAAAGACCCCAAGGCTAAGCGCCAATTAAAATTGTCCTTCGACCAAGGACTACGCCTTCAAATTCGTCCTCAAAAAAAACCCTGATTGAAGTCAACTTCAAACAGCTGAATTTAAGAAACTATTGCAGCTTTTGAAACAAACAAACTCAAATTTCTATAACAATTTAGTAGACAAAAAATCAAAAGCTTAATTCGTTAAGCCCTTGGCCCTTGGCTGGATCCAGATCAAATATTAATAGTCATCGAGCCCATCAAATCAAAATGTCTTCAGATGCCGCGGTCCCTTGGCCAATTTAAGATTAACCCCGGTACCACAACCCCTACTGGGCCATGATTCATGTACTATATAGTGTACTGGCTCTCGCTGTGGTTAGATCATTTACTCCAATGGCCATCGGATGACAGCCCCCAAAAAAAAAAATCAAAGGAAAACGAATTCTACGTGAAACCAGCGAGTCATGCGGGCCCAGGCTCTGGCTATGACTTTGCCTCTGCCTCGGCCAGTTGATAATGTGGTAATGAAGTGAATGATTAATTTCTTGAATAATTCGAAAAATCACGAAAACGTAATGAGAACAAATTATGTGGCATGGTCTTCGGACCAGCCATCGTGTACACCATGGCTGCTGAGTGGCTACAATACAATTCTAAGACCAAATAGAAGACCAATTCAAAGCCCAATCACAATCCTAATTCCAATTCAAACATTTATTCAAAATCCAGGTTGCTTGGCGAGTTTAATATGTAGATATATGGTGTATTTTTTGGTGCCATTGGTGTACATTTTTGGTATATTTGTGGTGTAATTGTGGTCTAATATGGGAGTGTTTCTGTTACATTTACAGGCACCAATATACGAATTTATGGAGTACTTTTGGTGTGTTTGTGGAGTAATTGTGGTGTGTTTGTGGTGTATTTTTGGAGTTATTGTAGTGAATTTGTGGTGTATTTTTGGAGTAATTGTGGTGATTTTGTGGTGTGTTTGTGGTGTATTTTTGGAGTTAATGTTGAGAATTTGTGGTGTATTTTTGGACTTATTGTAGTGAATTTGTGGTGTAATTTTAAAGTCATTATAGTATATATCCATAGTGTATTTGAGGTGTAATTGTGGTGTATTTGTGGTGTAATTGTGGAGCCTTTGTGGTGTATTTGATGTGTATATTTGGTGAATTTCGGATGCATTAATGGTGTATCTATGGTGCATTTCTGCTGCAGTCTTGGGTAATTTAAAATCTGTTTCTGATGTCTTTCCTGGTTTATTTCTGGGGTCTTTTCTGTTATACAATTTACTCAGCTTAATTTTTTCTTTAAACTGCAGAAATTGTGGCCTATTTTTAAGCTTCTCTAGGATAGATTTCTACCTGATTTTAAATAGCATTTAAATACTACAAAATTAAGAAAAAGAAAGCTAGTTTTCAATCCAATAAGCCGGATTGCTTAGGTTATATTCCCCCTCCCCCACCGAAAAGCATTTCCCCTAAACAGGAGCGGAACGTCTTTGGGCTGATTACGAATATAAATTGCTGGAATTACTTAATATTTGTATTTATCGAGCGTGACCGAGTGCACCTGCCCCTTTTTAGAAGCCAGAACAAGGGGACAATGGGTGACAAAAGTCAGTTTCTTAGCCGCGGTTTCGCGTCGCGCCGCATCGTGTTGCATCTTGGGTCTGTGTCTGTGTCTCCCCCTCTTTGCTGTGGCAAGTGCACAAGTCTCGAGGTCATTATCCACACATAAAGAGCCCGTGAAGATGGGACTGCCTTTGGACTTGTGGAGGGGTTGACAACCATCCCGGCATCGGACGTAGCTCCTGATTATGTATTCATGCATAAGTTAATATCTGCGCCGAGCGTGTGGTTCGAATAAAAAGACGTTGCAAGTTGCAAGTTGCGAGCTGTGAGTTGCCAGTTGCCAGTTGCCCAGTTTGCCGTTGCCAGTTTGCCGTTTAGCTGGAAATGTTGCGGCGTAAAGCGAATGCGCGAACTACTGCGGCATGAAATTAAATCCAACCCGGTATCTGTATCTGTATCCGACGCTATCTTGCATATCCAAGTGCGGGTTGCGGCGAAGATACTCGGCTCGGACTGGGTGCCGATGCACCACATGCATCCCGAGACGACTCGAGTCGAGTCGAGAAACAAAGAAAACTCTTCTCTGGGCGTCCAAGTCGCAGTTGTCCAACCGTGCCATGTCCATGTGCATAGAGAGGGCACTTGTTCACTGCCCCAGAAACGAACGGAACGCGAACGCGAAGTTGGACTCGAAGCCAAAACGCTGTAACGCTGAAACGAGCTGAAACGATGATCGCCACATTTTCTTCATTTTCAGCTCTTTTCCTCCGCCTCTCCGCCTTTATTAATGAGCATCGTGAAAAGTGCGACCAAATGTGACGTTTAAATATTCATGAATCAGCGACTATAACGCAGTGCCAGTTGCTGGTGGCCAGTGGCACTTTTTAGCCAGAGTTTCAGTTTGGTTTTGTCCATCTCAAGACGGAAGTTCCCTCACCCTTGAGAGTTTTTGGGGGAAAGTGGGTAAAGTTAGACTCTCTTTTGGTTTTTTGGTAAACTCTATTAAACCCCTGGAAGTAGGTTTGAGAGATAAGATAATGAGGTTTAAGTTAAGAGAGGTAAAAGAGGGGCATCCTTGGGGGAAGGAGGAGTTTTTAAAGGGATTTTCTTGGTAGAGTTTTTAAGTAACTTTCTTATATTTTAATTAGTTAAGTTTAGGAAATACCTTTTGGTACTTTTAGATACAAAAGATACCAAAGAATAGGTTGTAAGATACCTTAAAGTTAGTTGAAAATCCTTGAAGAAATACTATATACTATGTAATATATAATACTATGTAAAATATATAAATCACAACTCCATAAGCTTCAGAACCTGCTTTTCCTCTACACATAACTTAACACTCCGTTTTCCTTTAGCTGTCATTTAAGCAAAACAAACAGTCCTTTGATTGCACTAAACATTATGCACCCCGACCATGAGAATTTATAAATACCAAAGGCAAAGGCTCAGAACCAGGCTCAGGCTCAGGACCAGGCTCAGGCTCAGTTCAGGCTCAGTTCCTGGCTCCGTCTCAGTTCCCAGTCCCAAGTCCCAGGCCCCTTTGGCTGGCCTAATGACTGCGGGTACCGAAAAGCGCCCAAATTAAACCATCATAATTTGAGTAATGATTGAAAACCCAGGGGTATATGCCGTGCATATACTTACACACACACTCACCTTGCAGCGTTCCTTATATTTTTTTCTCATATATATCTTTTTTTTTTTTGTATTTTTTGGGGGGCCCCCCCTGTTTCGGAAATTGATTTGCATATGTAAATGTGCGTGGTGCAACGGCTTTTTGAAGTGGCTGGCAGGATCCGCACTTTCAGCCTAAAATGAATTTCGCAATTTGCATCGCCCAAGTGTTAAATAAGTCGTTTATTACATATTAAAAGACAGCCAATTTCCATTAAATTATGTTTGGCCAGAAGCCAGGTTAGCTGGGGCTAACGAGATGATGATGGATCATCATGATGGGCGGGGAAAGTAAACAGTATTTTGCAGGGTAATTTTTTGTTTAGGAAGGTGTCATTGTAACCCTAGGCATTGAACCAATAGTTGTCCAGTTTTTCGAAACCTTTACAACTTCAAAACACTATCTCTTTTTGCAGATCTTGGCCAATAATACCACCCTTTCCTGGCGTTGGCCCAACTCTAACGATTGCGTTTTGACTCATTTGTACAGTTGGTTCATTCGTTCATTCGTTCATTCGTTGAGTCGCCTATTCGTTTATCCACTCATTCGATTGTGCCGCATTGCCCCACTGATGTTGCAGTGAAATCGCTGCAATAACTGCAATATATGTTGCCAAGTTGCTGACGTTTGTCGATCCACTTGAGTTGCAGCGGACACTGCAGTTGCTCAAGCATGGCTCTCTGTCCAGCTCTCCAACTATTCAGTATATTTATCGTATTATATCCCCTTAATTTACAGACTGGAGTCTGTGTCCTTTGAGCAATTAATCCTGGCTAAATCTTCCACCCACATCAAGTGTAGTTTCATCGAAATAGTTGCCTTTGCGGAATTAATCATGGCCGTGATTCAGCGCTCGCATGTGTCAAACACAAATGTCACATTTGATGAATGATTATCGTAATTAAGCGGATAACGACATCGGGGACTCTGGCCGGTATATATTGACTTGCCACTGAACGGTGACACTGCGACATGTGCCAGTGAATCCAAGAACTCCGGCTGTTTCTTCGTCTTCAATCAAAGGTCACAGATTGTGAGCCAAGTTTTTGTTTTTGGAATTAACTAAGACTTGGTCTTAGCCTTAACCTGCATATAAATGAGAGTGTCCAGAAGGAAGTCGAAAGTTCAGAGAAGTGTCAGTGACAAAGCCCTTTCTTTGGGGGGCATAACCATCTGCAAATTAAATTGTAAATTCTCAATGCTCTGGGGACAAATTTCTATCTTTTTATGTGTTCAACCGTCTGCGGCAACGAGTGGTTAACGAATTATGGCAGCCAGGCAGGCAGGTCCTCAAGGCAATAGACTTTGAACACGGCAAAAAAAAGGTTAAAGAAAATTTTAAATCAATTCAAATTTAAGCAAAGAAATGGGAGTTACTTGAAAAGAGTTCTAAAAATTCAACAAAAAGTTAGCTTACTAAAGGAAGTAAGAGCTGAGTATCTTTATAAAAGTTCGATTAATAATTTCTCCTTAATTTCTCTCTCTGCATTCTCTTAGCTAAAATGCATTGTCTGGCCTCTGGTCTGGATCTCTGACGGCATCTGGCGGAGTAGTTAGTCGCCTTCAGACCCGTGGAGCCACAGCTATACACAAATCCGTAGACATCTGTATATGCCGTGTGGGTGCATTAATCGAGAACGACCCGGGCGTAGATACATACTATATATGTATCTGTACCATGCTCAGGAGCTGGTGCCGCATGAAAATTATGCTCCAACATTTGGGCGCCAAGACTATATCTATGGAGGGGGCCCCATAGAAGAGTGGTAAATGTTTATGGAATAGTCTTGACATTTGACAGTCTGTTTATTTTATTTCGTCACATTTTTTGTGATGATTTGTAGGCGGTTTAGCGCCAATTACTCCACCAAGCTTTTACAATCCAGACTGTAAACTGTAAGGTCTTTAAAGAGATTATGTTTTGGCGCCAATTTTTGTACAGTTTTTAGGAGTTTTGGGAGCTTTTACTTGATTTAAAGGGAATGAAATTAATGTAAGATTTGAAAAGGTTTTAATTTTAAAGGTATGTTGGTGTATTTAATGCTTGGGTTTTATCTTTTAAAGAAAGAAGATGTATCTTTTACCAGTATTTGAAGTAGTACTTTAATAGTATTAATATGATATTAATTTTTATTTAAGGAAATAAATATCAATTCCCTTTTTTGTCTAAAATTATTTTTGTTATACTCTTTTTTCCCATATATTATAGGCCTCACCATAAGTTAGAGTATTTGAAAAAAATTCTCGAGTATTTTTCCAGAAATTCCCCTTTTCTGTTCTTCTCTTTTTTTTTGGGAAAATGTAATGTAAACACAATTTTGTATACACATACGGAATATATCGACAGGCGACGGGCGACGCACGACATACGGAAAGGCCAGGGACAAGCCAGGGATGGGGAGTTGGGAGGAGTAAACATAAATGGGTTTAAAATTTTTTAAAATTGTGACAATGAAGTCGGGGTTCTATTACTTAAAATCTCTGTTTTAAGCTCTTAAAAAATATATTCCCAGACTTTATAAACTCTTTAATTTTTGCTTTATAAATTTAGCTTCTGATACCCCCAATTTTTAGATACTTTTCCTAACATTTAATAGCTTCTTTCCCATTTGTGGGCACACAAGTTTATTAACCGTGCACATAAATGGTCGATTCGGTTAAAGCCAAAACGCGTTGCCGTCTTGGCCGTCTGTCACAGAATCTTAATGGGAATTCTGGCGGAGATTCAAGGGAGATTCGGTGGAGATTCAAGGGAGATTCGGTGGAGATTCAACAGAGTTTCGTTTTCAGCGGTGCCGAAGGGGGCACTAAGTTGTTGCCATTTTGCTTAATCCACCTTAATGTGGATGTAACCCGGGCATGGGCGCACTTGATCGTGTCAATTTAACTGTCAAACGCGTAGTCGTTTAATTTTCTGTGACAGAAACGCGATTAGTAACGTTCCATTGAGACGGGCATTCGTATAACAATAACAGTTGTCAGAGCCCGAGTTGGCCTGGCCAACAGCCAGCCAGAATCGGATGGGGTGACATGGTCAAAATGCCTTCACGAGATGCTTGTTCAAGGCTAATTCTGTCACCTGTCAGCGCTGTCTGAAAAGGGGTGCACAGAGCGAAATAAGTTGGGTAAATTTGTTGGTTAACTTCCAGATAAATATTTCTATTAATTTATAGAACTTGTAGTCTTTGTAGTATTATCTTTTCAATTTCTTTGTTTATTTATTTTATTATTAAATTTTTGGGTGTACTTCCAGATAAATATTTCTATTAATTTATATAACTTTTATATTTTAAATTGTAGTATTTTCTTTTCAATTTCTTTGTTCATTTAATTTTATTATTTTATTATTCAATATCAAAATACTTTTCTCTCTGTGCACACTTTGTTGTGAGCCAGGTGCTTGGCGTTCGAGTGGCGATTCCGTAAATTGTCACCGCTGGAAGACTTTTGACAGAAACGACCCAGCAATTGTCTCCGATCCCGTGAGTGGCAGTGTGGAATGCCAACCGGGGGCGAAGGCACGGCGGAGACAGTGCGGTTCATGAACGCAAGACACTTGAGGAATTTTGTATAATATTTTTAATAAGGGTGAAACCCCCAAAAAATGTTCAGCTCGAACAAAGAAATAGAATTAAAGCTTTTAAAGTGGTCTATTAAAATGCTTTAAATTGGGTTTTAAATCAATATAAAATTAATATTTAACCTTTTAGTAAAGAGCTTGTGATTTATAATATATAAATTTAAACAATTTTAAAACTCATAAAATTAATCATATAAAAAGCAGAATATGCTGAGGTAAAAGAGTTACAAAATTGAAATCATGCTTTCTAGACAATTTTTGATCATAACTTGGCTTAAAGTCAACCAATTTCAGTCCGGTTTAGTTGTTTCTTTTTGTTTTTTAAAGGAAAACAATTCTGCATTCAAAAATTTGATTTTTAAATTTTTCCCAATTTTTTTTAATTTTGACGATGTAACCCCTTAAATTTTTTTTGTCCCAAAAATTTCATACCCATTTAATGGTTTTTTGGTCATAACTTGGCTGAAACTCATCCGATTTCAGACCGGTTTGGTTTTTTCTTCGTGGTTTTCAAAGCAGAACATTTCTGCATTCTAAAATTTAATTTCTAAATTTTTCCCAATTTTTTTAAGTTTTGACGATGTAACCCCTTAAAAAATTTTTTTTGTCCCAAAATTCGCATACCCATTTATTGGTTTTTTGATCATAACTTGGCTAAAACACAACAGATTTTAGTCCGGTTTGGTTTTTTCTTCGTGGTTTTCAAAGCAGAACATTTCTGCATTCTAAAATTTAATTTCTAAATTTTTCACAATTTTTTTTAATTTTGACGATGTAACCCCTTAAATTTTTTTTGTCCCAAAAATTTCATACACATTTAATGGTTTTTTGCTCATAAATTGGCTTAAACTCAACCGATTTCAGTCCGGTTTGGATTTTTCTTCTTGTTTTTCAAAGGAGAACATTTCTGCATTCAAAACTTCATATCTAATTTTTTGGACCAATTTTCGAAAATTTTGATGATATAACCCCTTAAATTTTTTTGAAAAAAATTTTCAAAATTTTTTTATTGCCGGGCATAGCTAGATTGATTCGGCTGATGATGCTGATCAAGAATATATATGGTTTATAGGGTCGGAAATGACTTCTTTACTCAAAATTCCCTGTCAAACTGAGAATATCATACTTTTGGGCTGTTCTTTTGTTCCAACCTGCCATAATTTATTATACAAGTTATTACAATTAGTTTGTCCTACAACAACCACTTTATTACAACGACAACAATTTTACAATAATATCTCTACGAAAACAACTTTTTTCCATACAATTTGCTGAAAATCTGCTAGCAAATTGTCGTCCATTTAAATTCACAACTCGATCGGGCTTCCTTTTTTTGTGAATTTCATAGCCATAAAAAAAAGCCTCTTCCATGGCTCCACTACTGGCCACCATTCCCGCTTTCACTGGAACGATCAATCGCATTTATTTGGCAGCTGCTCACGGAATTTAAAATGTGCCAATAAAGCATCTTTGTGCGTAATATGCCGAACCATCTCCGACTCCGATTTCGATTCTGAGACCATTCCGAGTGTCCATATCCGTCTCCGTCTCTGGCAATCTGTGGTCAGGCCCGGCAATCCAATAAGATAAAAAGCCACTGGCCAAGATGGAGGCGGGTTTCGAGGTGGACGGAGGCGGGATGCTGGCGTCCTCCTCCGACTCCAAGTGCTCCGAAGTCCGAAGTTACGACACCCGTGGGAGCAGCCAATAATTTCAAATCGGACACACACACTCGCCGCACACCCGCACCACACACACACACACATGCTCATAAACACTTAGGCACACGCACATCGCCATCCCCCTGGCCAGGATCCCATGAATCAAATGGCACACATCCTTGGACGGGACGGGACTCCAGTTTCGGCATCCGGAGGACGTAGGCTGAATGCAAGATTTCACCCAGTCACGTAACGTAGCCGGGTTTCAGGAGTACCGCGTCCTGAGTTCCGAGTCCTGAGTCCCGAATCCTTGGCGTTCTCTAATGCATGCCAGCATGCGGATGATTTTTCAATTGAAATTGAAATCGGTTTATCAAAAGTTTTCATTTATAAGTACATACGTTTCCCTTCCCCTCGATTTATTTTATATTCCACGTTTCCATTTCAATGTATCGATTATCGGTGGGAATGGGAAGGGGAATTTTCCTTGATACAGGAAATATTAACAACTTTGGATGGGGAATGTCATTATGTGGCATGTGAGGAACAGTTTGACAGAGTTTAAATTAAGTTAATTATATATTTTATATTAATTTAAATGAATTAATTGTAATTATATATTTTATATTAATTTAATTGAAATTTTGTCTTTATATGCTAGCTATATGTATCTATTTATCTATCTTTATCTATCTATATCTATCTATATCTATCTATATCTATCTATATCTATCTATATCTATCTATATCTATCTATATCTATCTATATTCTAGTTTCTAAAACACCAACTAATGATGCTCAAATTAGATTTTAATTCGTTACCCAACTAAAGTTCAACTTTTCAGGACTTTTTCCTGGACATATTTCAATCTTATTTTAATAATTTAAATTTATTATTATTATTTTGCAAAAACCCCACAAAGAGGTCACCATTTCAAGTGGGACTTCACCTCAGAAGAGGCTTCACTTGAGTCCACAAAAACTGTGGCTTTACATAGATGCCCTTGGTTATATGTATGTACATATATGTACATATTTAGATATATATATATAAACAAAAGGGCATTGAGTGGGCGTGGGTGTCTCCCGGAGGTAACGAGTCATATCGTTTGCTGTTTTCCGAACCTCTTTTGCGGCGTGGCGTCTGCGGCTGTGGCTGCTGCCTTCGTTTTGTCGTTACACCTTTTTCTTTCAAGCGAAAAATAAAATAAAATATTTGAAATGACCAAGACTCTTGGCTATTTTCCGTTACATTATGGTAAAATATGGCCCTTGTCTGAAGGGGGGGGGAAAGTCTTAGCTTTTTGCACAGAGAGAAAATAAGAAGAGACAATAAAATCGAAATTATATTAAAATAGTTTCAAAAGAGTTTAGAAATGAAGAATTTTTTGGTTGTTAATTTGAATTTCTATTTGTATTTTCTCTCCCTTATTTCTCTGCGTGCATCTTGGGCTCGTGTCCAGCTGCCGAGCGCTAGAGCGGAGCGTTCTCCAGCCCAGGGAAAGCGTGAAGCGTATAAAGTCATAAGGGTTTATGCATGAATTGATTGCAGCAGAAGGGCTAGGGCCAGGGGGAAGACGGGGACTGCTAGCAGTGTAATAACGAAATAAGAATTATATGCCTTTGTGCTACACAATTCGCTTTAATAATCTATGAAGTGGTTGGGAAGAAGTTTGGCTTGCTCCAGAAGACCGGCTGCGGTCTTGGCCAGTTTCTGTGGCTTTCCAGCTTTTCGGAATATATCTACGAATTTTCTTGACTTTCCTGACTTTCCTTTGTTTTCCTCTGAACCCCAGCAGGTCCCAGTTGCATTGACATGTGAAATATTTGACATAATTAAATTTTGATACAAGTCCATAACTATTAGGCATTCCGCACGACGGACACTGGACACTGGACACTGGACAAGTTGTACAAGTTGAGACAGATTTACTTGGGTCCTGTCTTCGGAGACTTTCCGGAAATCTCTTGGCTCACGTACACGTCCACGGGACAGCGGCATTCCACTTGTCATTAACCTTGTTATTAAAACACTTTTGTTTATGACCATAACATCTGATGTCCAAAAGGGCGTTTTCCCCCGCTTGACTGACTGACAATCGGTCAGCAGGGGGGAGGGGGAGGGGGGACAAAAGTCCAGCAAATAACTTACGTGCCGCTCATTTGTCTCTTTTTGTCCGAGTTCGAGTCTGAGTACGAGTATGAGTCTGAGTCTGAGTCCGGAGTCCCGAGTCACGGGGATGTGAATGTGCGAAGTGGATGTGGCCAGCACTTTTCCTTGGCAGTGCTTGACCGGCACGCAAAAGTTACACTTGGGGAAAATAATAAAAAATTTGTAAAAACAAAAAAAAAAAAAAAAAAAAAGGAAAAGTATGCCATTTTTTAGAGCCTTTAAGAGTGTAAGTTACTTAGGTTATATCAGTCAGGAGCTTATTTTCGTTAAAATTGAAGAATAAATAAATAAATATATCAATATATTATATAATATATATATGATATATAATATATTAAATATTAAATGTATTTCAAGTTCAATTTTAATATTTTAAACTTAAAAATGTGACCCTTTTAATTTCTTATAATAAAATTATAAGCTTTAAAATATAAGAAACTGGTGTAAACCCTTTCAACATATTCTAAATTGTTTTTTAAAAATTAAATTATACATTTTTTCGAACCCTAAAGATGAATTGGAATGTTAGAAATCTAAAATGCAATAAAATGGGATTTTAAAATCCAATAAAATGCAAATCTAAAAAGCAATAAGCTGACTTTTTATATAAATAAAAATAAATAAAAATTAGCAGCTCCTTTAAACACAATTAAATTGTTATAAAACTAAAAAAGAGAGTAAATAACAATATTTTTAAATTTTAAATAAATAAAAATGAGCAGCTTCTTTAAGCACAATTAAATTGTTATAAAAATTAAAAAAGAGAAGAAATAACAATATTTTTAAATATTTTAAATAAATAAAAATCAGCAGCACCTATAACCACAATTAAATTGATATAAAAATTGAAAAGAGAGTAAATAACAATATTTTTTCCAAGTGCACATCAATTTCTGAGTGTTTACAAGATTCTGAGTATAGGACTTGGCCACACTTGTCCCTGCTGGTGGCTAGTGGCACTAGGTACAGTGTCCACTGTCCAGTGTCCAAAGTCCACTGTCCACTGTCCACTCTCCACTGTCCTGGTTCCCCCCGTACATAAAAGGACGTGTGGACGCTGGCTTCCATCACTCGAAGAGCTCCAAAGGCTCAGCACTCGCCACTTGTAACTCCCCTTTATTCCGGCCACCATTTGTTTTCCGGTGATCATCGCAATGTAAGCGAAATGAGTTCAATTTGTTAGCGCCGCAGACACACACACGTATTAAACACACTAATTTGCGGCATCGCTTCTGGACATATCTGCAATTTGTATCCACCAGCTGTCCCAGGACTTTTGTCCTGTTCAAACTTGATCCGCTGACCGTTGGGCCAAAGCACACACATATTTTCACAACTCCTCACCACTCCTGGCACTCGTCACCCGCCAGAGCAAATTGACAAAACCAATAAAACAAAACAATTTTGAGGCCAGCAGCGGTCAGGTGAGGAGTGGGGTGGCTCGAGGTTATTAAATGGGCAAACACGACGTGCCAGGAGGGAGGGAGCAGAGTCCTGGAGTTCCAATTTGTGGCTACCAGCCATCCATCCCATCCATCCTCTGGGTCTGACTGGGTTTGGACTCCAGGAAGGGTTTCTCCTCCGCCTCCGCCTCCGCATGCTGCTCCAGATAAAGGAAAATATTGTCTCTTTGGCCACAGACAATGGGACGAGGCCTGAAATCGGAGACGCTGCACGAATCCCAAGTCCAGGAGCTAGATCTGGGATCGGTAATGGGACTGCAAATGGGAATGGGAATGCGACAGAGCCAGGTCACACGAATGGACAAGACAAATCGCGATCGAGCGAAGAGGGAAATACTCTTTGAGCTTTGGGTTATTATAATTAATTCCTTATTTAAAGTCAGCTTAAATTATGCTTAAAGTCAGCTTAAAGTCTGCCTTAATCAAAGATGAGAAAAAAATTATTTTAATTTTAAAATATTTTCCTTATTTTTATACACTTTCAGGGTATTTTAATTTCAGTTAAAAGCTTGAAAAGCACTGAAGAAGTCATTTCCGACCCTATAAAGCCTATATATTCTTGATCAGCATTAACAGGCGAGTTTATGTGCATTAAAAAAATAATACAAAAAATTTGACAAAATTTTTGAAAATTTTCAAAGGGGTTAAACCTTTAAAATGTTAAAAAAAATCGAAAAAATTTTAAAATTCCAAATTTGCAAACTTAATATGCAGATTTTTAGTTTAAATAAAAACAAACACAAGTCAGCTTTCCAAACTAAAATTAAAGCCTTTTTGGCTGAGTTTCAGTCTTTTCAATCTTTAACTATACCACAAAAAAATACTCGATAAATATCGACTTTTAGGTACTTTAAAACGCGATAATTAAGGTAATCAAAATATTAATTAAAAGTCAATTATGCTTGAATTAAACGTTGAAAGCTAAATTTACTAGCGTTAAAATAGGGAAACATTTAAACAAATGCAAAACAATAAATTTAAAAAAAAATATATAAAAAAAATATATACAAAAATATATAAAAAAATATTAAAAAAATATATAAAAAAATATATAAAAAAAAATATATAAAAAAAAATATATAAGAAAAATATATAAAAAAATTTTATAAAAATGTATACAAAAAATAAAATATAAAAAAAATCACATTCTAAAAGGGGTTACATCATCAAAATTGTCAAAAAATTTTACCAATTTAATTTTTGAACATTTTTAAATTGAAAATAAAAAAAAAAATAACTAAATATAGAACTTACTATAGTTATAGATTTTTTATTACGATTTTTTATTTTCAATTGGAAATTTTTCAAAGAAAAAAATGTTCTGAAAGTTGTATATTTTTTATTAATTTACTATTTACTAATTATTTACTATATCTAGTTGTAGATTTGTTACACAATAAAAAACTTAGTAATGTTTTTTGTATTAAAAGAAATTAATTTTTTAACTTTACTTATTACCATTTAAAAGTTTGGCTTCTTAAAAAAGAATAATATATATAAAACTAGATAAATATCGTTTAAAATATTCAGAATATTGTAGTTATCTAACCCAAAATTCAGTAAATATATATAAAATATATTTTAATATTTTCAAATCACTTCCTGAGGGCCAAGCAACCCGCAGAAGTCAGGGTGCTGCTGCCGCTGCTGCTGCTGCTCCGATCTAATCTGCGACATGCAACAGTTGCAACAGTCAAAACAGCGGCTGCTGCAGCCACAACGGTGGTCTCATTTGTTAGCGCCTTGTGCCAGGGGGGAACCCAGGTACCCAAAGACCCAGGAGAAGCTGAATCAAACCGAGAGCAGGTCCCGCGGCCAGGTGTAATATGATTCCGGGGCTCCGCGGACCGGCAGAGTGACAAATCAGATAGCTAAGTGGGTCCGCACGAACCCTCACGAATATGACAATTTGCTGGGAAAAAAAATGAAGGTATTTCGTTAGCTTCCAGCACAGCAGCTTCCCCCTGTATTTATTTTATATTTTTTTCGTGTTCTTCCCCCTCTCCCTGCCTTTGGAATTATAATTTGTGTGTCCTGTGTGTCCTTTAATAATTCCGGCAAACGAAATTGCGTAGAAACTCATTAACGCTCTCGCAAAGGACTCCGGGATCAGACTCAGCCGGGCTCAGGCTCAGAGCTGCGCCGGCTCCAAATTGAATTCGTTGTTGTTTATGCAAGGAGTGCTTGGAAAATTATTTATGAACCCGATGGGAAAAGGCGGAAAATGTGTCGCAATGCCCGCCCCATCGTGCCAGCCAGGGCTTACCAGGGTGCTCTGTTCCAGCTTTCCGGACTTAGTTCCAGGGTTCCTGTGTTACGGGTTATGGGTTACGGAATACAAGTGGGAATACCCCGAGAGCACGACTGCAATAAACGAAAGTGTTTTCCGATATGAGGAGCGCTTTAGCTTCAGCCTATAATGTGGTAATCGCTCGCGTAAAAGGCGACAAATCATTTAAGGACCCGGTCCAACCCTTCGCCCTCAGACTGGGCAGCTTCCCAGCTCCCCCCGGTACAAGGGTGACAACATCCTGAAGAGGATGAAGAGTGAGCTGGGGGAGGAGTAGGAGGAGCAGGAGCAGGAGCAGGAGCAGGAGCACTCCATCCCCCGGCTACTGACAAATGTATGCACACGCCAACCCTTTGAGAACGGCCCCTTAGGCTGCTCGGAGAAATGCTAATGCCAAGTGCCTGGATATTGCGAGTCCTTTGAAATTGGGCATTATCGCTGGTAGCATCAGCATCGATAGATGCACGGTGAGAAATTTGTAAGGGAAATAAAGGGGGTAATAAGTGAAGGGTGAATAAGAGAAAGCTAAAACCAAACTAAATTTTGGTTAAGAATTGAGCGTTTTAAAGGGTTTTATAAAATTATAAATGAGTTGAATTTTTGTAAAATATATAAATTAAAAGTTGAATTATAACTTGATCAAACATAAATAATTTTTTTTTTAAAGACAAGTGCAGCAGGTTTTTTTTATACACTCAACATAACGAACTTTTAAAATAAAATGTCACCGAAATCCCACTTGGGAATTTTAAGAGCATTTCTAGCAACAATTTTAAAGATTAACAAACAAGTTTTAACAAAAATAAACCCAAAACAAGATTTTATAAATAATACTAACCAAAAGAAGTCATAAACTATTTAAATTTCTGAAATTTAAAAAAAAAACGTCAAAGAATTCCAACTTGGGAATTTTTAGAGCAATTTCTAGTTACAATTTTAAAGATTAACCACAAAGTTTTGACAAAAAATAAACCCAAAAAAAGATTTCCTAAATAATACTAACCAAAGTCATAAACTATTTAAATTTCTGAAATTAAAAAAAAAAAAAAGTGTCACAGAATTACAACTTGAGAATTCTAAGAGCATCCTTTTGAAGGTTAACCACCAAATTTCTTTTATATATTTTTCTATAGAAATATTCCCCAAATAAACCAGCCAAAGAAAAATAATATACTAGATTTCTGCTAATATTTTTTTAAAATTAAAATTAAATTTATGTTTATTTAGGCTTGTATTTCTGCTTATATTTTCTTAAATAAAAATTAAATTTATGTTTATTTAGTCTTGACTTCCTCCCCCTTTTCGCTCAGTGTCCCATCGAACACCGTACACTGAACACCCCAATTGCGATTTGTGCTCAGGGCCAATTCGAATGGGCCATGAATCTTTTCCGCCCGGTGGCCGTGCCAAAACATAAAAGTGGAATTTGTTTTTTATGACATCTTTATTCGGGGTCCTGCTAAATAAATACAAAGTATCGCCGGGTATACTGACTGACTGACTGACCCCTTAACCCTTTTTACTGGAGCAGGAGCACTGCCTCCACTGATTAGCAGGCCGTTCATAATAAATAGACCATTTAGGTAGTTATCGTAATTGCGGGCTAGCTGGTAGTGTGTAGTAAGCAATCCATTACCAGGATCCAGGATATAATATTTATATAATAAATGTGTGTCCCAGATATTGGAGCATGAACAAGAAGGAGTATAAATCAACAGCAAATTGGATTCCCGATGGAATTAAGCCTTTTAAGGCAACTAAAACCAACTGGTTTTGGTTAAATTATTAACTGCTATTAATCTTTTATATATTCCTATTTATATTATATATAATCCTGGTAAAAATTTCCAATTAAAACCTATAAAAATCCCCTGAAAACATTGCCTTCCAAGAGCAGAGTTGTCTGGCTGCTTTTCTAGTTTGTTTTGTTTACCATTTGCCACCCACAGATGTGTCCGGGGGGAACATCTGTCACCTTGTCTTCTGGGATGCCTAGAGATCTCCTCCACCCCCTTCAACCTCCAGAAATTAGCGCCTAAAAATAAACATTAAAGAGCGACAGCCTACCTCCTATAGATACAGATGTCCATGGATGTTGCTAGTGGAATCTCTGGCTTTATGAATTTCCGATTAATCAACGGGGCAGAGAGCGGGCAGCGATGACATACATCTGACAGGATGAGGAATGAGTGTACAGGGGGAAGGAGCAGCTCGACAATTTCATTTAGCGTTAATTTGCATGTTCAACGCAAAGGTCGTGAAATAAATGGCGACAACAAATCAGAAACAGGCGAGGAGTCGCCCCGGGTAATTGCTCTTCTCGAGGTCCTGATCCTGGGACACGCCCGTTATATATACCGGTTACAGAGTGAGGAGTCCCTTGTCCCTGGTCCCATGTGAGCAGTGAAGTTTTTTAATCAAGCCGCCTGTCAAGTGTTTGCAAAACAAATACCGCGCTTATCCATCAATCAAAACACGCAATATGGCAGCGTGACTTTCCACAACTAAGCAACACTCTTCCTCTGGCAGAGCAGCAAGTGGTTCTGGCACTTGCCTCCACTCCCAGTTACAACCTCCTCCTTCTCCTGCACCAAGCCATATGGAACGAAGCGGAACAATAAAGCGACACTGTCAAGCATATTTGCATACACGACACCAGCTCTGGAGTATGGAGTACACACCACCGTGGAGTCCGGGGAATCCCAGTTCGCAATCCACACACACTCCCGGAGACTCTCACGCAGATTTGTGCAGAAAATGAAGGAGGAAAGGAGGAACACACACAACAGACACACCCAAACAGGAGGCGTTATAGCCCTGGCATTCGGTTTGGCAACTGATTGAATAATTTAATTTAATTCTCATAAATTTATGATGCCCGGCTGATTGAGTTTTCCAGGTGCCGTCACACAGCACACAGTGCACACAGGTGGGGCAATTATGACTTAATCCACATGCGAGTATTACATTTATTAACAAGTAACAAGGAGACAAGAAGAGAACACACCTAGAAGTTGGAGCTTAACTTGAGGAACTATTAACCTGGTTTATCTGCGATTTAACTTGGGATTTTCCTCACAAAGTTGCTGTAAAATACCTGGAGTTTCAACAATTTCAAGGCTTAAGAAGGCTTTAGAAATTAGGTTTCCTTGAGGAACTAACAAATCTGAAGTATATTCTCAAGAAAATTCGACCCGGCTCGAAGGACCAAAAACTTTCATTGGTTTTTAATAGAAATTCAAATAATTTCCAGACTATTCAAGACAATAACCAAGCACCTTTTTGGGCCGAAAAAGTAATGTTTTTACTTCCAAAAAGAATTCAGCATTGTTGCTTTTTTACATAACAAGAAAATGAAATAAATTTTTAAGGATTCGGAAAAACCAAAGAGGACCATTTACAGCTTACGGCTTGATTCTTCACAGGTACTACTTGGCATAATTATTGATTCCGGTTTAATTTCTGGCTTAATACTGGCTTCCTGCTTAGTCGGAACAAGGCAGAGCTGAGCATTGGCTTCATGGATGCAGGCAGTGCACAGACGCCGGTACATGAGGTAATCTGGCGTGGGATTTGTTAAGGAGTTGCTGGTGGT
Organism: Drosophila seguyi; assembly: GCA_008042675.1. Lineage (NCBI taxonomy): Eukaryota > Metazoa > Arthropoda > Insecta > Diptera > Drosophilidae > Drosophila > Drosophila seguyi. Next base: position 83,728 of record VNJU01005980.1, on the reverse strand, counting down.
GGCTTCACCCTTTCCCTGACGATGAAACTCCCGGTAGTGCCGCCGCCAAGCCTGACACGGATGCTGCGGTTCACGGCCCAGCAGAAGCAGATCCACCGTCTTGATCCACTCCTCGGCCACACTATTGATGCCGGCCACAAAGAAGGCAAAGGAGACGAGCAGCTGGAAGGATTCGTAGGCTCGGCCATCGGCCAGCCATTCGGCCATGCCCGGGATATAGCAATAGATCCGAAAATCACTGCAGCCCAACGTCTCGAACATGTCCCGATAGATGCCCAGAAAGGGTTGCCACACGATGTTGTCGTTGAACTCGACGATGCGCAGCAGGAGCATCACCTCAACGGCCAGGAAAAGCAACTGAATGCGATGCTGGCACCGGCGGACCCAATAGCAGCGAAACGGCAGGATGAAGGCCAGAAGGCCACCGCCAAAGAAGACATCCGCCAAACGGTAGTCGGTACTCTCACGTACCCGGTGGTGAGCATCCTGGAACTGGAGTGGCACATCCAGCTGGAGCAGGCGATTCCAGCGAACGAACATGCCAACGAACATGATCAGCCAGCCCTCGTACAGGTCACGGATCAGCTGCTCCTGGCAGAAGAGTATACGGAAGACGGGCATGTTTTCCCGGGAAAGAACGAGTCTTAGAAATTACAAAGGACAGAGAGAGGGACGAGAAGAGTTTACCAAAACTTTATAAAAGTGCCGGAGAACAATATTGAACAATTTGAAGTCAAATTTTTGGTTTTTTTGAAGCCTGAAGGAAGATCGTGTTGTTGCTCGTACGAAAGTGTAAATGGTTGTGAGTTAGAGTTGGACTGGAGAGTTGAGACTATCAAGTGATTTTATGGGTAAGGCCTACTTGGAGCTCTAGAAATTTAGATTAAAAGAGATCTTATAGAATACTCCTTAAAATTTACATTTTACCAACCGAGTAAACCCCTTTACCTGCACAGCAGGACTTCCCTCTCTCCTTCGCAGGGGTTGTTAACTTGAAGGATGAGCTGGCTTCCAGGACAGGCACAAATGCCATGTTGATACTTGTTTTGTTGTGTTGGAAATTGATTCTTAAACGCTGTGTGAAGAATGATGCGAGATTGACTCTCCCAATCCGCCCAACCCCGAAGGGGGAAGATGGAACGGATGCTGCCGGAAAGCAATACGCTCGGGGATGGCTGGTTGGATGGTTGGATGGATGGTTGGATGGATGGATGGATGCATGTCAGTGTGGGTGTACCCACTCCACACTGAAGGCCATTAAGCGTTAGCAGGATACAAAAATTTAAATGTGTGTGCGGAAAAAGGATTCAGTTGCGGATGCGTATATACACACAATATTGGCACAAGAAAAACAATGTGGAAAAAGTGGCCACAACACAACAGTGACCAATGGCCCAACCACAGGAAAAAAAAAAGGGGGAATGAAAACGGTATGGATACGGAATATATATACAATATATATATACGCTTCCGTACAGATGTGTAAATGTCGGGAGAGTCTTAAATGGCATTAACTCATTTAATGATGTTCAAATTGAGGCTGGCTGGGTGGTCGCGCCGGGCTGTGGCGCCTCTGAGACCACCTCCTCCTGCTACCATTCCCCTCCTCTCAGGGCACTTTGTCACACCAACACCAGCGGCACCAGCATTTACCACACACCCCCAGCAGGTCCCGGGGAGTCCCCCCCATCACTTTAAATTGCTGCTGTCACGGCGACATGCAGATATCGGGGGGTGGTGTGAGGGGTGTGAGGGGTGCTGCGGCCCGACAAACTATTTGTCATGTCTTGTCACACTACCGTACATCTTTGTCAACACTATTTAGAAGTTTAATAAATTTTCACTTTGTTTGGCGGCGTAACGAAGGCTGCTTGTCAGCGTTTTAATATCCACGCGTCAGCCAGCGGAGGAGGAGAAGGAGGCGGAGGAGGCGGAGAAGGCGTGGTGTCATCAATTAACAGTGTCTCAGAAAAAAGTATGCACAGTTGGGAATACCCTGTAGTAGCTTAAAGGGGATAATAAATTCTAAAGGTCAACAGCTTAAAGATATAGAGTTCAAAATTTGCTTTGAGTTAGTTTGTTTTAAGCGGAAAATGTTCATTATTGGAAAGGAGAATCATAAAATCGTTTCTTGGAGTTAAATCCTGATTAAAAAAGAAAATATTTAAGGATATATCATACTAGGTTTCCTTTTTCTACTGCAATTTTTAAGGGCTTGCGATATCTTTCATGTTATTAAACATCAATTTTCAAATATTTATTTTCCATATTTATATTTTCTATATAAATATGTATTTTTTATATTACATTTTCTATACAAATATTTATTTTCTATATTTATATATTCTATATTTATATTTTTTATATAAATATATATTTTCCATATTTATATTTTCTATATAAATATATATTTTTTATATTTATATTTTCTATATAAATATTTTTCTTCATAAATACTTTCATTATAAATATTTCCTTTATAAATATATATATTATAAATATTTTCTATATACATATTTACTATATAAATATATTTCCTATACATGTATAATTTTTATAGTTCTATATTCTATATAAATTATATTTCCTATATTAATATTTTAAAAATCCTTCACATATTTGACAGTTTAAAATAATTCATGTTTTCCAGAGTATACTTTGGCACCCTTTATCTAAAAAAGTTTTATAATATTTTATCTTTAAAAAAAATTAGAAAAAAATTTTACATTTAAATAAATTACAGATAAAAAATTAAAATTCCTAAATTTTAAAACCTTTTCAGGAATTTTTTTCAAAAAAACAATCTAAAAATCTGTCGACACATGAATTAACCCCCCTTAACCTGTCTCCTTGACACACAAAATCTGGCAAATTTAGATTTCAAAATAAAACTAAACTCAAAAAGATTTCGAAAACAAAATTTTCCCATACTCTTTGGCGCGTCAAAAAATTTGATCGAAAAACTGCAATAATGGTTTTACATTCGCACTGAAATAAGAGATCATAAAATCGAATCCAAAATACACAGAATTTTGCGCCGCAAATGTCGGATTATTGGGGACCACCGCCGTCTGGGGAACACACGCTTCGACGGGGTCCAGTGATAAATCCAAAAATAAATTCGTTCGTGACTGGAAGGCGGCTATAGATCGGGGAGATCGGAGATCCCTACACAACCCCGCATCTGTCCAAAGAGTCACGCTCTGAAGTAGTTGGGGATGTCCAGCCCGCATTTTGCCACTGGACCACCGCCGTCGGCGAGAAGGAAACATTTAGTTTACAGAGTAAAGATTTTTTCAAAAAATATACCAGTTCAGGTTCCCAGATTCCCCCAAGATTCTAGATTCCAGTTTCCCTGATTTCCAGATTCCAGAGCACTCCCCCTCGAGTCACAGGTCATAAAATCCGAAACCGCACGCAGTTTTGAATTGACCAGTTTTTATATATTTATTCAGGCATCGCGTTCCGCAAGAACTCCGCAATTGGTGGTCTGCAGTACCAGAAATACTTTCCAAAGTTCTCTGTTCTCTCAGGCCATGTGTGCCTCAAAAACGAGGCATCTAAAATCGGAGACTGCCACTGCGACTAATGGAAAAATTCATATTAAATCGATTATATTGACAAGAAGGGGAGACTCTCTCTGTGTGTGTTTTTGTTTGCTGCCAAAGCGTAATGGCAAATCATAAATTTATAAGTTATTAACACAAACAAATTGGAAATTGGAAATTCTCTCGAGTTCCCGGTGACGAAGACATCCCTCTGCCGAGGTGGCGACACTTTGGTAAAAGCCGTCTGTCAACTAGAAATCGCTTGAAAATAACAATTTGACAACTAATTTCTTGAGGTGGCAACGACAACGACGAAGGCGGCGACACCTTGCCCCACAGCTTTCACCCCCTCTCTCTTGCCTCCCCCTGTTCCCCCTACGTCCATGCCAACATCGCCTCGCACTCGCACTAACTAAACTAACACCGCAATCTAATTGTTGTTGGCAGCATCCGCGGTTCTTTAATTGAAGACATCAACACTAGCTAAAAATACGTTTGCTGTGTGCGTGGCAGTGCTCGTACTCGTACTCGTATTCGAACTCACACTCATACTCACACTCGTATTCGTTTTCCTATTCGATGCCGCGGTTAATCGACGAAGATGGAGGGAGTTGTGTTACACTGAGAACTTGGTAATGAAACCTTAAAGCAATATCTGGGGTTAGCCTAGTAAACTTCTAAGATACTATATCCAACTTCATTGTCATGAAAGATATTAACCGGAATAGTTCGTTTTCCATTAATTTTCTTTCTGTGTAAAATGTGAGTCGAAGGAAATGTATGCCAACGGTGGCATGCGGCGGAGATGGAGGATCCGGGACTCTAGACTCCGGTCTATCGATCCCCAAGCCCCATCCCTCCCAACCCCAAACCCCAATGCAATAAACTGATATTTGATGTGGGTCGGTCGGTTCCAGATGCTTCACGTTTTGTGCGATTAACTGCACTGACTTGCCAGGCTCACTAGCCTGATACCCTGTACAGGGAGAAAGAGGGTATGAGAGTGGGTATATTTCACCTTTTAAAAGGGGGAAAAATATTTAGAAAAATATTTATAAGATTTATGTTATATTTAGGCACAAAAAATCACTCTCCCCAATACTTTTTATCCCAAATTTAACCCCACAAAACTTGTCTATCTTAGAGATACACTTAGTTATCTGCTTTTTAAGTTTAATATATTTTTATATATTATTTTTTAACGTGTTCCTCCCGTTGATGTTGCACACACGACAACACCAGCCACAAATGTGACGCACGGAGACACGGCGATATTTGTTTTCGTTGCTCTGTGTCATGTTTACATTCCCGGGGCGACAATAGTTTACATTTGCTGCCATCTAAAAATTAAAAAGGTGACAAATCATAACAACAGACAACGGAGATGGGCAACAGTCCCGGGGACAAGGCAATAGCAGGGCAATGACTTTACCAAAACCGAAGCGAAACTGATAATTTTGAGGCTAAAGAAAAGAATTTCCGGATGGATTTTGGTCTAAATTTGTGCTTAGGTAAGGTGCAAGGGTAGCTTATAAGGAAGTTTCTTTTAATAACTGGAATAAATATAATTTAGTTATATATTAACATAAAGAAGAAGCCTTAAAATATCATCAATAGTTCCTTTATTTTCTCCTCCCAAATCCCAAGCCCAGATACCTCCTTTACCCCGATAATCGCTGCATAATAAATGGCATCACTGTCCCCTCAGAGAGATCATTATCACCGCGAAACTACCACTAAACGTCACTTCTTTTAAGATCAAAGTGTTGTTTGCGCGATTCAAGTATGCGCGCACGCATCTTCAATTAAAGGCACATGCTGATATCCACGGGATCGGTTGAGGATTGGGAATGGGATGAGGAGCTGGAGCTGCAGATGAAGCTCAAGCTGAAGTTCTGCTGAAGATGCATTGCATTACCAGTTTTTGAGGCTGCAAAAAGGGAGCAGCTACCAAGATCAGGCCCAAGAAGACCACCAAACTCGAAGATCGGGCATCAAACTCCACTGACGACAAATTAATTTGGCGGCTTAAAAAAAACCAATGCCTTGAAGGCCAAGAACTGCAAACCAAATCGAAAAAAAGCCAAACCAAAAGCGTAAGCGAACGTTGCTGTATGTGTTATCTTAATATTGTCATTGTCACAAATTTGCAAAAAAGTTACGCTAATGGATTACACGATTTTCGCATTATCGCTTTGTTACCGCGCCGATCGCAATCGCATGCGATCAGCTTTAGCTTCGGGTCCATCTCCAGGTTCAGAGAGAGAGAGCCCCCGGTAGTAGCATTGGCATTGTATGTAAAACTACTGCCGCCCAGTGCCACAGTCACTACTCCTGCCTCCCGCCTCCTGCCTGTCCCCCAGCTACGTGCCGCCGTGGTGAGATTAAGGGGGCATCCATCCAGACCCAAACACAGACCCCAAACCCATACCCAGGACGGGGCATTACAAGCAGGAAACGCTGCCGACGCTGTTCGGCTTTCAAAGTGGCCACGAGCATTATGCCAGACACTTTGTCTTTGACAGCACCAGCAAGAGCACTGCATCCAGGCCAGCACCAGGTCCAAGATCCACAGCATCCACAGCAGTTACCAGTTCCGAGTTACCAGTTCGCTTGGCCTCCTCCGCTCTTATCAGCGGCGAACTCAGCACGTTCCATTGTCGCTCCGCGACAATCTAATCGGAAAAACTGAAGCCGTTGGATCCCGGGGCCGGGCTTGATCTGTCTTTGTCGGTTCGCCTGGGAGGCAACACGATCGTAAACTAGCGATGGCCGCTAGCCAGAGAGACTCCATGTGTCATATGGATGCTACACCTCAATGCTCTATATGTTCTAGGAAGAGGCAGCCCTGATTTTGAGCGTGATTTAAGGCAGTTGTTTGTTTGCTGTTTAGTAAATACTCAATCAGCTTATGAATACTTTATATAATAGTAATAACTATACATATGATTAATAATAAATATAATAATACGATGATATGATATGATAATAAAATAATTAAAAGATAATGCCATGCTTTTTTCATGATTTCATTTATATTTCAAGCGTTTCTGCAAGAAAGAAAGCTTCATCTTCTTAACAGGTACTTTATCTTTCCGATAGAATTTTGTTAAAATTGTTCTGTTATTCTTAACAGGAACTTTATCTTTTCGATAGAATTTTGCTAAAATTTTTCTGTTATTCTTAACAGCAACTTTATCTTTTCGATAGAATTTTGTTAAAATTTTTCTGTTATTCTTAACAGGAACTTTATTTTTTCGATAGAATTTTGTTAAAATTGTTCTGTTATTCTTAACAGGAACTTTATCTTTTCGATACAACTTTGTTAAAATTTTTTTGAATAGATAAAGTTCCTGTTAAGAAAATTCTGCAATGGATGATTGTTTAAATTCCTCGAATAAATAAAGTTCCTGTTAAAAAGATATTGCTTTCTTTTTTGTTACTGTGAAAACTAATATTAACAAGGAACCGGACTTTCTGTCAAGGGTTTTTTTCGGCTCTTCAAAACTAACTGAAGCTAAATAAAAGACTTTATTAGCAGTCTTGAGTGTTCTTGCGCCTTACAGCACAATTGGTTGCTTAACAGCACTCTGTTAAAGTTTTTCGTGAGGATAAATTACAGAACTCTTAATAATTGATTTGCTTTTGAGACAAGTTTAACTGATATTTATATTTTTCTGTCACTTAACTAAGGAAAAACTTTAACTGGAATTATAACAGGATTAAGCTATTTTTAACAAGGACCCGAAGCTCCTGTTAAGTCTTTTACAGCACCAAAAAAAAAACAATTAATATCAGATAATCATAGAAATATAGCAGAGATTTTTGAGTAGGATAAAGTTGTGTGTGCAACACTAATCTGAACTTAACAGCACTTTGTTAAACTTTTTCCTGAGGATAAATTTAATAGAATACCCAATCAATTTCCGTATTTATTTCCTTCGGTTTGATTGCTATCAAAAACTCTAAAAGTAACACTTATAACCAGCAGCTCTTTGCCTAGTAATAGTTCTAAAATCCTGACTGACTGACTCTCAGCTTTATCCCAAATTAAATCAAATTAAATTCTGTGGCAGTGCGTTGCCTCATTTTATATGCGAATGCAACACTTTCCGATGGATGCCCGGCATATGGACCGGGCTGTCGAATATGGCCATTTTATGCTAATGAAGCCACGAAGAAGGAACATGAAGGGGTTGAGTAGCATCCACTTACTCCTTTGACTTTCTCCGGCTAATCGGTTAAAAGCCAATTGAAAGGCACTGACATGAATCAATTGCCGGGAAGGGGGGTGAAGCGGAGTGTTTAGGATGATTAAATTTGTGATAGAAATGATTTTCCAGTTCTTTGTTCGCCACCCAAACCCCGCCGAGTGTCTGTTCTTCCTCCACTTTAATGTTGAAATAAAATATACAAAAAATATACAAAAAATTCAGAAAAATAAAAGAAAAAGGGGAACACACAGTCGCAAATACAACACGGGGCGAAAACAGCAGTAATCAAGTGTAAGCATACAGGGGACCCGGATGTGGACCCGGGAATGCCAGGATACACAGGAATCCCAGGGATAAGGATAATGGGTAATGGGTAATGGGTAATGGGGTGGTTAACGCATAGGTCGCCACCCCCCAGTTGTACATTTGTTTCTTTTTTGTGGTCAAATACTTTTGCATGTAAATGTTAATTCATTGATTTTTATAATGCGAGTCCCGGTAGTCCCCTTGAGTCCTTTGGTCCTTTTGGTCCATAGTAAGGGGGGGAAATTCAGCTTGGTCCAGGGGCAGGCTGCTTCCCGGTGGCTGTGCAAACATTCGGAACAAGCAAACAACAAATAGCAAATAGCACGGAGGGGGAAGGGGAAGAAGGCAGGACGAGGACAGAAGAGCAAGCATTTGGCTTTGATGTTACTTTACTTACTTACATTTCATCACCGAAAGTCGCCGCGCCGACATCGTTGTCAATAAAAGCAAGTTAATGGGTAAACACACTGGATCCAGGGTCCATGGGTCCAGGGTCCCAGGGTCCGCCGAACGGAAAAACTAAAAAACCCAACTTCTGCCAAGAGAAACATTGTTGATGCGGTCGACAGTCAAATATTTGTGGCTTAAGCATTTTCCTTTGTAGCGTCAGCTAATTTTCCTAAGCGGAAAGTCCGCTTTTTCCCGGGCTCCCCCTTGACTCTCCATCATTTTGGTATCAAGTCAGAGTTCCAGGAGAGTTCCTGGAGAGGTCACAAGGTCTCCCCTCCCTTGCCCCTTTTTTAGCCTGAGTATATTTGCAGATCGAAGGGTTTGTGTTTTGTAAGGAGAGCTCCTAGCCGGTAATTGATCCCATTTATTGGGTGCTTAATTTATAATTGAATATGTATTTATTTAGGTTCTTTAAAATATTAATTATATTTTTATAATATTATATATTTATTTATTATTTAAAATATTTCGAACTAGAACAGGTTGCTTCTTTAAGAGAACTTTTATGGGAATAAACTAGAAGTTCAGCTATTGTTTCTCTAGACTAAAATTCACTTAATTTCAATCTAAAACGTTTAAAAATAATTGCATAAATCTGGTTATATTTTAAAATTAATTTAAAAATTATAATTGCTTAAAATATATTAAGTTCTTTATGTCTTAGAATGGATTTTAAAATTTATTACGATCCTTAAAAGTCTTCAAATAATTTTGGTTACCTATAAAACTTTAACTTAAAAATTTATTTATAAATATAAAATATATATATTATATTATTATATATATTATATATAATATATATATTATAATATATAAATATGTATTTAAAATTACAAATTAAATATATAATATATGTATTTACATATAAAATATCTAAAGTATATTTATTATTATAAAAATATACTAAATACTGACTGTCCTAGAGCCAAAGTTTTGAGTTTCTTTACATCAAAAAATTAAGAACTCCTTTCACCTCTAAAATTTTGAATTTTAAAGCTGGCATATTTATTTATAGATTTATTTAAAAAATATTTACAATTACAATTAAATATATAAATTAAAATTTTTATAATAAAATTATCCTTTCACCTTTTAAATCCTGCATTTTAAAGCTGGCACAGTTATTTATAAAGGCTTTAAGGGTATATAAAATACGAGGATACACCACCCCCCCATCCTCCATCCCCCCTCCATTCCCCCCACCCATCATTCACCTGCGTGAACTGAAAACTTCGCCTGGCATCAATCACTTATGCTAAATTAAGGCATCTGCGCAAAGGCTGCCTTGTAATGGCAGGCGGAGGAGGAATGAGAACGAGGTTGGGGGATGGGGCAGGGGCAGCGGTGGATATATGGCATATATATATATATGTGTGTGGAGGAAGAGGTGGTGCCTGTGGCTCCACCGCAAAAATACTTCCAGGAGTGGCGCGGCGCTCACACACACCGAACAGATGAGATCTATGTCAAAAGAGTGTCAATATCGGCGGGTAAATAAACCAATTAACCTGGTTGCACAATTAACGGAGAGGGATTTATCGTTGGTTTATATTTTTAAGCCGAAGGAATATTTGAATCAATATTTTTAACACTAAGAGGGGTCTGTACAATGATGATAATATTTGCTTACTTTAGAAGATATAAAGAATAAGATGCGTAACGCTAATACATTTGAATAAGAAAAGAGAGAGAACATAAGTAAGAGAGAAAAGAAAAATAGAGAGTAAGTAATAGTTTTTTATTTAAAATCTCTAACTTAGGGCTTTGTGGAGAAAAAGAGGCATAAAGCGCATACGTTTTAACTAGGAAAGAGAGAAAAAAGAACAGAGAAAGAGAGAGAGGGTGAGAGTGAGAGAGAGAGCGAGAGAGAGATAGAGAGAGACATAGCGGATAGAAGTGACAGAGTGACAGGGAGAGAGTGAGAAAGAGAGAAATAGAAATAGGGAGAGAGTGAGAGTGAGAGAAAGAGTGAGAAAGAGAGGAAGAAAGATATTGAGAGTAAAAAAAAAAGTGAAAGACAGAGAAAACGAAAGACAGAAAATATCAAGCAAGCCACCTGAGCTACGCATCTTATTCTTTCTCTCTTCTTTTTTTGTAGTAAAAACATTATTCGAAATCTCTCTCGCTCGCTCTCTCTTTCTCTCTCTCTCTCTCTCTCTTTATTTATCTCTCTTAAACTCTCTCACAAAAATTTCAGGAGAATCAAGAAACCTTTTACACTAAATCATCTGGCTCTATGCTTTTTATTCCTTCTTTCTTCTCTTTGCAGTAAAAACTTTATAAATCGAATTACATCATATTAAATATATATATACATATTTTTGACAAACCCTCTCTCTGGCCCCAATGTGCCAGAGTTTGGGGCAAATCACTGGCCTCTGTTTGCGGTCGCGTTATACAGTGGCTCGGTGGTTCCCCCAGCTTCCCTAACCATTGGCCACACACCTGTATGTATACGGCCTGCCCTTGCTCCCCGGTTGGACCATTTCCCTGCGGCTTTCGGCACAGGTAAGCCAAACACAAGGCGACCTTACCGACCTGCCAACCGCACCGTTCCACCAGCAGCAACAACAGCAACAGCAGCAGCAACAGCAACAGCAGCAAGCTTAATGAAGCTTGTGTAATTGATTTTATGTTTGTTAAAAACGGCAGAAAAAGAAGCAACGCTCATGCACTCGGTTTGCTTCGATATTCATGGCATTCAATTTGAATTGAATCGCTCAAAAAAACAACACACACACACAGAGCGAAAAAAGCAAACTAATTTCAACGGCAAGGCCCGCAGCGGCAAAGTGCATAAAGTGCCTGCTAACAGATGGGAAAAAAAATGGAAAAACACAACTTGAGCCCATTCGTCTGGACAACCTGCAGCAGCTCCTCTTGGTCCTCGGAGGGGGTGCAGGAGGAGGTCCAACTCTTTGACGGGTTCATTATATATCCAGGCAGCACACAAAAGTACATTTGATCCCAAGCAACTGGTAAGGGGAAGTGGACATGGAACTGGACATGGAACTGGACCTGAACCTGGGGACCTGCTCTTAATTCTGGGGTGACCTGACCTGATGAATTTTGACTTCCAATCGGAAATAAGTTATAAATAAGTACCTAAAAAAAATGAAATCAATGGGAATTGAGTTACGTCGATTAAGAACTGAGTGTTGCACTTAGTTTGTGAGAGAGTTAAGGGTTTAGTTAAGTTGGGTTAAAGGTAAGTTTAAAGAAAGTTAAGTTGAAATAAAGTTAAGAGAAGTTAGAATAAATTGAATTTGTAGCTTAGACTTTCCTTTAAGATTTCCTTCCTTACCCCTTAAATTAGTTCTTTTTTCTTGAAGCTCTTGTCAGCCTGGCAGACGTCATGGCAGAGTGACATTGATGCCATGCCAGGCATTAGGAGGATCTATTACAGAAGCCGATGCCCAGCGATCCCCAGACTCGAAAAACAGCTGAATTCGGTTCGGCAAACCCAATTAGCACTTAGACACTAGACCCAGGGGTTTCAGGGTTGCTTCCGATTGATGCAATGCAGGGATCCTTCAGCGACAGAATTACCAACAAACGACACCGCCGCTAGATCTTCACAGATCGCATTATCATTATCAAAGTGTTTGCTTAGCCCAGTGCCAGTCCCATTGCCAGTCCCATGGCCAGTCCCTGGCTCAGTCCTCGATCTCCTCACACATTTTCCCCGCTGAATGTGTTAATTGCACTTGGCTGCTAGCATGTTTTTCCCCTGAAAGTGATCCTTTTTTTGTTGAGAGAGAGACGAAGAAGCGCTACTGCCGCGGACCTTGTCCAGATACCAGATTAAACGGCATTTGCCGACAAGGATCTTTTTTCGTTGGTTGTGCAAACATATAGATATAAAACCAGGATGGGACCAGACACAACATTGGGTCGTTGCAGGTCGCAGGTTCGAAGGTCCGGAGGTCCGCTTGTCGCACGATCGTAAAAACTGAAATTCGGTAGCATGTTTTCACAACATGTCGCCCAATTTACCCTTTCACGGTTTTTCTATTTATCCAATTCTATTTACTACGTTGTTGTGTTTTTCCTTTTTTGGGAAATGGTGAGGGGTAAAGGGAGAAGGAGATGTGGTAGGAGATGGTAAGGGAGATGGATTTGGGTATGAATATCCATGGCTATCCATGAAGTTAGAGTTCAATTTGGAGTTTGCTGCTGCTGTTTGATGGAGGCCTCCTCCTATCTTAATGCCTAAATGTGTTTACATTCCAGATTAGTATTCCCCGATGGATGGTTGTCACACGAGGGGCCGCCGATAGATCACGTTTCCTCCTAGGGAGTTCGATCTTTTGGAATAACAATAATGGATAGACGGATCTTTTGGGCTAACAATAATATTAGCTTTGACGCTGACGGTTTAAACTATTGTTTTTGAAGTTACATACAAAAGGGTACAAGACAAATTAAACACAAAAATAAACCGGAATATGTCCTATGAAATACAGGGTTATATCTTAAAGAATTTCATGAAACTCGTAAGCTAAGAAAAGAGTTTAGAAATAACTTTATTAGGGTTTTAAATCAGGTCTTTCTTCAGGGTTTTAACTAGTGAAAAGGTTGAAAGATGTCATACTTAAGGTTCTATGCTGTGTAAGTCTTAAAAGTGATATTTCCTATAGTTAAAAAGGGAATTTGTTTATAAATTTATATATATTACGAATTCGTATAAATATTTTTCTATATTTTTTCTATAATAATACAACTTTCTATATATTTTTCTATATTAATACAACTTTTTATATATTTTATCTAACTTTAGCTATACTTTTCACTTACAAACCCAAACAAAGTACTGAAATTTCTAGGTCTTAGCCATCGATCTCTTCCCCGAAACCCCTTTTTATGACCCTGAACTGCTCCTGTTGATCGTCCTGTTTCGGTGCCCTTTGAGGCACACACACTTACATGTGGCAATGAGGGGCAGAGTCTGTCTTCGGTGTCCAGATCCGGCAAGATCACAGGCACAGCGGTTCCATGTCTCAACTAGTATTTGTGCATTGTGTTTTTTTATGGCTCTGCTAATTAGCTGCCAAGCTGGCGGCGGCGACGACGGCGACGGTAACTGAGTGCCTCAATTCGGCATCGTTATGGCATTTCCAATTTGATATTAGTCTGGCATTATATAGCATATAGCTTTGCGTGATTAGTTCTTGTGGGTTGTGGGTTTTGGATACTGGGATTCCCGGGTTCTGGATACTCTGCTCCCTTCTCTATCTTCCCTGCTCCTAGCTCCCTGCTCTTAGCTCCTTGCTCTTAGCTCCCCTTCCTGATTTCTGCTTCCTTCTCCTTGTTTCCTGCTGCTGGTTACCCTGCTCTCTTCTCTATATTCCCTGGATACCCTACTTCCCTAGGATACCCTGCTTCCAGCTCTTGTTTCTAGCTCTCTTCTTCCTGTTCCCAGCTTCTACTCTCAGTTCCCTGCTCCTTAACCAGCTTCCTGCTTACTGCACCTTGCTCTTAGCTCCTGGCTCTTGCTCCTTGCTCTCTGTTGCTTTCCTCCTTGTACTTGTTCCTTTCTCCCTTGTTCTCTGTTTCCTGTTCCCTCCTTCTTTCCTCAAATCTCTAACTCCTCCCTTAACCCTCCTCATCTCCTCATTTTCAGGCTCATCTTGTTATCTTCTAGCTGGTTACTGGTGGATAATCATCACATCCTTCTCCACTTCGTCCTGTATTTGACCATCCGATGATGCGTATGACAGGCGCAGGCTGGTCATTCACCAAGGGAATGGATTTCCCACAGAGAAAAACAACTTTAGACGAAGATATATCTCTAGGTTTATGCATTTTGATAATTTGATAATTTCCTGAAATACACTACGATAGTGAAAAGGAGACTTTAAAGTTAAAATATAGTTTGTTTAATGTTTTTTGTATTTAGTTATCTTTGAATACTTATTTATTTTTTATAATTTAAGGAAATTTTGGTTTGAATTTCATAAAAATCGTATAGAAAAATGATTTAAAAAGCAATATAAGTGTACTGTTATTATTTCTTAATTATAATCCTGGAAATCTGAACCAGCTGGTAATTGTTTTCAGTGTCTTATGTCCTTTTGCTGGCTGGGGTGGTCGAGTGGTGGCATTCATAGCTTTAACTGTTATTGTTTCATGTTTGCTGTTCCATCCTGCATCCTGTTCCCTGCTCCTGTTCCTGTTCCCGATCCCTGTTCCCTGCCTCTGTTTCAGCTGCTGCTCCTGCTTCTACTCCCGTTCCCGTTCCCACTCCCCGCTCCTCTTCCCCCTTTCCTCTCTACACACAATGCTAACGGCTCCCTTTTGATGCCTTTGTTGCGTTGAGGTCGCTGCAATTTGTGCAATGTAATTTAATTAATGACAAAAAAAAAAAAGAACGAACGCACACAGAAACGGAGAAATATGCAAATCGTTTGCATTATGTGTGTGTGTGTGTGTGTGTGGGGCAGGAGGAACCTGCAACAGCAGCGGCTCCGGCACCGCCGACACCTACTGGCTCTCCCCTCCCGAAAACTGGATGGGTGACTGGTGAGCAGGCGACGGCGGTGATTCGGTGTGCAATGTGCAGCCACAGCCACAGAGCCACTGCCACATCCAGGAGGTGCGTGGTGCGTGGTGCGTGGTGCATGGATGTGGATGCGCTGGCCATTGGCTGGTCGTGGCGCTCGTGGCGCTGTTGTTGATTATGTTGTTGACAACGGGCGTTACGCACTCTCCGTGTGTGTGAATATTACGTAAATATTTATATAATGCAGCAGGTGAGCGTGTGTGTGTGTGTGTGTCCGGCACATTCATCCATGTGCACACACGCCTGCGGCCACAGCACACACACACACAGGACAGGCACTCCTCCTCCTCTCTCTCTTCAATCTCCCCTTTGAAATGTTTAAATTGTTGTTCGCAAAATATTTGCATTGGCGCCGGCACACAAGGCAAATAGCCATTTAAGTAATTACTGCACTTAATTTTTAATATTGATTTCGCAAATTTATTAAAACTTAATTAATTGTTTAACCAGATAGCGATAATGTGCGTGTGAGCAAACAGGCGTTCAATGCCACGGCCAGCACTGGACGACCGGCAGCGACAGGTGTCAGAAAAGCGCCGCCGGCCAGACAGTGTGTGTGTTGTGTGTGGTGTGTGGTGTGTGGTGTGTGTGTGTGTGTGTGTGTCCATTGGGTGTGTGCCAGGAAGCTGGGCCTTTGTAGGCGCCCATGTCCGGAGCAATTATTTAACTTTGAATTTAATTCAAGGCATAAAAAGACGATTATTGAGGTACTTTTTCGTTGAAATTAAAAATTCAACTCAAAGGTTTTCTTAAGCCATAAATAAATGTTGAATTTTGAGCAATGTTTCTTCTGAATATTTTTTAAAGATATTTTTAATTTTCTTAATTCATTTGTTCATTTTCTATCCTAAAAGCACAATTTTACACTTTTTTGAAGGCATCAGTCACACAAGAAAGTAAAAAAAACTTAATACTTTTACTTTCCAATTCAGAAAACTTTGCTGTATTGGTTTTTGTAATATTACAAAATATTTAAAAAATTTATTATATCCTTTTAGAGGATATTATAATTATTTATATTATTTAAAAAAAAATTAAATACCATTTTACAAGTATTGGCTCCTTAACATTTATATGCCACCAAGATTACCTCTAATATAAATCATTATATGGACTTTAAATCGATATTTCTATATGACAATTTTATGAACAAAATAAAATTTAAAAAAATAACATAACTCAGTCAAAAATTGATTAATTTTAATTTGGAAAACAGTTTTGAGCAAGTTTTTAATAGCTAAACAAATCAGCATACTTAATTGAAAATGTAAAAAATTAAATTTTTTTTTTGTATTTTTTGAGAATTTTTGATTAAAAAATTTTGAAAAAATTAAAAAAATTTTTTTCTTGCGAACAATGCCAGATCGATGTATATAATATATTGGTATATAATATATTGGCTCTATAACAATTTAGGCAAAATTGTAGGGAAAAATAACACATATGATTAGTAAAATATATTATAAATTATATAAAATGATATAATATATAAACCAAGTTAAAGAAAGCCTAATCTTTTTAAATAAATCCTAAAAAGCAACCAAATGATCTTCAAGTTCTGAGTTCTAAGTTCTGTAAGAACTACGTTTAAGACTTAATCCCCATCATAGCCAGAGTTTTTCCTCTCCAATTGCTCGAATTTATTTGGAATATATTCTGTCATCCGATCACAGTGGATTTAGCTCCATAAAAACCCAGAGACAGAGTTTCCCATGAAGTGACTTAAACTGCCTCCATCCCTGATGGTAATTTGAATTTGTCATTTAATTTTGAGGCTCCAAACTGGGTCCGAGATGCGCTTCTGTTTCTGTCTTAACCCGATCGTTTTGCTGCTGCACACAATAAAAAAAATTCGTTTCTGATATCGGTAATTGTACGTATCAACTCGACAGGCTCTGGGTTCCGAGTAAGTAAATATACTTAATTTTAATGACAAGAAAACGCTGCTAAAGTGCCGCTGATTGAATCTCGTTAGTCTCGCGAGTCGATACCAAGAAGCGGCTACGTACTTGGGCAATTAATTCGACATTTTAATTTACATTTCATGGGAACAAGCACCGGTTCAGGTAGGGTATGGGTAGGGTATGGGTAAGGTAGGGTAGGGTATGGGTAAGGTAAGGTTCTGCTGCTGCCTCGAGGGGCTTGACTTGACTGCGAACAGCGGCTTCCACGTTGTCACATGGCTGCTTTCCCCCTGTCATTTTCCTATGGCAATTACGCGCTGACTATGACGTCTAAGTCATTGCAAAAGCTGCTTGCCAGAGGGATTTTCTTGAGATAAAATTACAGAAGATGTCAAATATAATCAGAATTTTGTTACTTAAATATTGAGAAATTAATAAGGGGTTTTAGAGATGGTTAAAGATTTTTTAATTGAATAAAGTCAAAGTTATATTCCTAAATCTGGAAAATTGGTTTTTTAACTTTTAAAGTGTCTAAAAATTAGATGATTTCGGGAGTCGGGGTATTAATTATAAGTAATTAAAAGCGCTTAATTTTTATACCAGGAAATTTAGAAAAATTGATCATTTATCATATACAATTTATTTTTTAAAGTCTAAAAACAAGTACTACCTCTCTTTAAACTCTAATAAAATCTTAAATCCACCAACTTGCCCCAGGCTCTCCTTTTATGTCACTGTCATAAGGCGAATTACAATCGTATTAGGAATGATATATGCCCCCCCCGAACATGTTGCCAATCCGTTAACTACCCCCAGTGGGTGGGATACTACCAACCCTCTTTACATTTTTCAAGGCTGTCAGGCATTTATGCCTCATGTGACGAGCCTGGGACAGTGTGAATTTTTTGTCTAGTATCTGTTTCTAGATCGCTTTCGCAATCCATTGGATACGCTTAGCGACAAGCAAGAACTCGAACTCAAACTGGGAACTCCAAACTCCAAACTCGAGCGTTGATCCTATTTCAAACGTCAAGTTACTCAACTCATCTCGACGCGACTCCCAGCTACTTGACTGTCACATCTCAATAACCCTCGAGTGGATTTCAATTGTCTCCAAAAATAAACGCATTTGCATCCCCCTGACAGCGGCGAGCACACACACACATGCTAGAGAGTGTGTGTTTGTGTGTGTGTATTCCAAGCCCAGAAAACCAAAAAACACAAAACCCAAAACCCAAAACCCATAACCCAATCCCAATCCCATTTGAAATGTTAATTTTTAACGCTTTTGTAAATTTTTTCTAATATTTCATAAAGCCAAAAAGAGCGCAGGAAAGGAATATTTTTGTGAGTAGAACAACGAATATGAAATGCTCTGGGAATTATGTGCAGTATTTTTTGTATTTATATATGAAAGAATACATTTTAAACTTATTAAATATGTATTAATATATATATATTATTTATTATTATTATTTCATAATATTTCATAAAGCCAGAAGACTGCAGGCTTAACGAAGATGAAATGCTTTTAAAAGGTTCTCTTTATGTAAATATATATTTAGGAAAATATAAAATTTATATTATATTATTTATATTATTTTATATTATATTTATATACTCTATTTTTATAGTATATAAAATAATATAATATTCTATATTTTCTTTTATATTTATTCCAAACCCATTATAAAAGCCTTGCCACCCATATAAAAGGGTGTTTTTTGCCAGACTCGAGTGAACCTTTTTTTCTGCCATTTCCGTTTTGCCTCTTCAGAGCATAAGAACCCGGCACAAAAAAAAAAAAAGAGAAGTCACCCACCCCAGACTGCGTCTGAATGTCCACGTCTCCAGTTGAAGCTACAGCTCCACCTCCACCTCCAACTCCTGTTCCTGCTACACCTCCTTCTCCCGCTCCTTGTACACCTCCTGTTCCCCCTTTACCCATCTCCCTGGCAGCCTCGTGACATCATCCAATTGAAAAACTTAAAAGTAAATAGATCCCAAGAGATGAGTCCGCACCATTTTGCAGCATTCCGTTCCGTTGTCTTTCCGTTCTGTTTGTCTCAAGTGACATCGCTGCCAAGGATCATCTCATAATGTGGCAAGCGTTTAGCCTCGGAGGTCTCGCCCCCTCCCCATCCACTGACGGATTGGCTTAGCTTGGGTTGTGATGTGCCCCGGAGTTCTGGGATCTCCAAGCTCCAAGCACGGAACTCTCGACACGACGCGACGCGACGCGACGCGATGCGACTCGTATCCTTCGCTTCAAACCACTTGACATTTTCACAGTCTCGCATCCATGTCAATTTTGCGGTTTCGGTTTCACGCAACTATGTGTGTGAGAGAGTGTGTGCTGTGTGTTGAGTGTGCGGCGGAGCTCAGTTCTCCATATGAATGCGGAATTTTTAGCTGCGATTTTGCAAGTACACGGAGGGAAACCATTAAATATATTTTTGGGTGGTTTAAAAAACATAGTTTTTGAAATTATTTTTAGCAATTAGTATACTCGCTAGAAGGAGTTTTAGGAATTACCTGAGTATTTTCTAATTTATAATACAAAATATATAACAAATATTTAGTTTCCTTTACTTATTAACTATAAACCTTAATCTAAATACAATTTTGGTTACTTGTACAGAGTTCTAATTGACATTTGTATGTTAGTTAAAATATTCTGATAAAATATAAGATATAAAGTTCTATAACTGGGAATTTAAAGGCCTAGGACCAGTGTTAAAATTCAACAGACATTTAAAGCTTCTGTTAAGAAAATATTGTTTACAATCTTAAAGCAAAAACTAACATTAACAGAAGCTTAGACTTTCTGTCAAGCATTTTTCGCACAAATTGGTATTTAACAGCAGCCTGTTAAACTTTTTTCGTAAGGATTAATTACATTAACATTAAGGAAATATTGTTTACAATCTTAAAGCAGAAACTAACATTAACAGAAGCTTAGACTTTCTGTCAAGCATTTTCCGCACAAATTGGTATTTAACAGCATTTTGTTAAACTTTTTTCGTGAGGATTAATTACATTAAATTAATTAAAGGCTTGTTATTTACCTTTTTCAGTCAAATTAGTTTTTTAAACAGAAATTTCTAGTCTTAAAACCCACAAAATTCTGTAAAAAAAACCCATGATAACATTTTCTGTTCTTTTCTTTTAGTGTGCTTATATCCTGGACCAGGACTCCCTTTGACTATGTCTTTGGAGAGACAAAAGAGACCGCTTTAATATTAAAATGGCACCATGTTCCGTCGATCCAAGTACCATATAGTTATGAATATACTATATAATACATGTAGCCTCAATGAGTGTGCGGATTCGTACCGTCGCCGTCTTCTGAGGTTGTTTTGGGGGTACTATCTGTAGTGTGTGTGTGTGTGTACCCGTGTGTAATCCGTCCATAAGTGGCCTCAAATGCCTATCCATAATGATGACGATGATGTGGTTGGCCGCTGCGACCAATAGTTGGGCATTTATCATGAACGCGAAACGGTGAGGGGTTTGGGGTATGATGTTATGGTGGAATTATAGTCGCAGAGGCCGAAATAAAAAAAAATATATATATACAAAATTTATGCCGCATGTCACGCCTTCCGTGTGAGTGCGAGCGGGAAGGCGAGACACTTTCGAGGGCGTTGCCCATTATAGATCTCATCAGATCGCCGATATTGAACACATTTGAATCGAATCCACACACATGGTTATATACATACTTGTAGAGATGTATGTATATACTATATACATTTGGCCAGATTTCTGTACAAAAAAAAAATGAGAAGAAAAAGCTGCCCCCCCCTGTGGCTTGAGTTGATGAATCACATCAAAGGTCTCTTAACACTTGCCATTTGATTGGCGGAGAGTGGGTTAAGATCCTAAACAGATGGCATTAGAATGACAAGTTCCCAAGGCCTCTAGATGGATTTTTATGCGTATTTTTTATTCGATTTTTGTATGTATTCTTTTTTGTTTTTTATTTTTGATTATTAATGTTATTTATTTATATTTTTTTGGAACACCAAACAACCTGATTAAGTTGTTTTTTTATGAATAAAACTATCTCTGACTTATTTAGACTGAAGTAAAGTTGATTTTATATAGAAATCTTGAACAGAATTGTAGGAAATTATATATATTGAAGCAAAATAATATAATTAAAGGAATATTTTATATAAATTAATCAATTTAATATAATATTTAATCAATATAATATAAAATTTAAGCAATATACAATATAATAAATCATTAAATTATATATATTGATCAATATACTATAATATTTAATCAAAATACTATATGTTTAATCAACATAATATCAAATTTAAGCAATATACTATATATATTTAATAAATATTACATATATGTAATTAATTCAATATAATATTTAATCAATATACTATATATTTATTCAATTTAATATAAAAATTAATCAATATACTAAGTATTTAATCAATATTCTAAACATTACCTTAAACTAACAACTCTTAGGCTCAAATACATACCTCTTTTTCAATACTTAATCCTCCATTAAATACCTTAAAATACAAAAACTTCCCCCCAAAATATCATTAAAAACATCATTTTTTTTTTAAATTTTTCTTCAATTTTTTGCCACTGTTTTTTTTTCGTTTTTATTGTTTAATGAAAACTTAAAATCATGTAATACAAGTACATACACAATCGTTTCAGGGAGCAATAATTCATTCACGAGAGCAATAACATTTTCGTTCACTTACGATCTAGCCAACCTATGCATCCGAAGGATATGCTTTGAGGGATTGGAGGGGGATGGGGGGGGGTTAGTACATCAAAAGTTATACAATATATCGACTGTTTTATTGGCTACGAAAAAAAATTTCACTTATAAAACTATTTAATACAATGCATATTGTTAATATATATACTATATATATACTATATATATACTAGTATATATGTATATTTGCTTTATAAATATCAATACTTCGTTGTACACCGATCGAGGGAGGAAGGGAATCTCCCAAACCGGAAACGGAAGGGATAACCCTTCGCCTGCACTGCCCAGCCCGCCGATTTGGATTTGGTTTTTGGATCGTTTTGTAGATCCTTCCACATCCTTAAACCCAGTCACACACACACTCACACACTCTCTCTCTCGCACACACTCTCTCACACACACTCGCACACACACTCTTGAGGAACGGATTGAATACTATATACTTAGATGTCGCATTATCTTTATAAATACATAAAAAAAAAAAAATATGTATATGTTTATATAACACAAGTTCATGGAGAAAAGCTAAGTTTCGGAGCAATTCCAGTGATTTTTGGGAGAAAGGATCAGCTTAGGTGGTGGACAGCGGCAGGGGGGGACGTGCCTGAGGAGGAGTGCCGACCATTAAATGGCCGGGCTTGGCACACGTCCGCTTGCCACAGCCACACCTATTGCAACCTGCAGGGATGAGGGATGAGGGGAAGAGGGTTTCGGGATATAGGAATCAGGATTTGGGGTTGCAGGACTTGGGCTTTGGGTTTGCAGGACTCGGGACGAGGGGCTTTCAGGACTCTAAATAAAAACACATTTGACTAAGGACATCCTCTAGAACTAAAACTAGACGGAAATGGCGGCATTTGTGGCCGCCGGCGATTGCTGTGGCTGCGGCTGCGGGTGGTGCTGTCCCAGGTGGTGGTGGTGATGGTGGTGGTGGTGGCGATGCCGCTCCAGACTCAGGTGGCTTAGGTGGAGGTGGTGCTGCTGCAACTGCTCAAGCTGCAGCTGCTGGTGATGCTGCTGTTCGCGCTGTTGCTGCTGCTGCTGTTGCTGTTGCTGTTGGTGATGCTGCTCCCGCTGCTGCTGCTGCTGCTGCTGCTGTTGCGTCTTGATCAGCATGGAGCGGTACATCTCCGAAAGCAGACTCCACATGGGCGGCGAACCCTTGGGCAGCTCCACGGCTGCACCCGTTGGCGGCAGGAAGGCGTTGGGCGGTTGGGCAGCTGCAGCCGCTGCTGCGGCCGCAAACATTTGGGTTTGCAGCAGGCGCAGGTGATGCTGCTGATCCTCCAGATCCAGCACAGGCAGCGGCAGCACAGGACGGCGACGGGACAGGTCCATGCTATCCTCCAGGTCCAGCTCCATCTTGATGCTCGTCTCTGGGAGCAGAGAGGAGCCCGAGGAGCAGGCGGCGGTGGCAGCAGCTGAGGCTGCGGTGGTTGATCCTGCCGAGCTAGAGGCATTGCTGTCATGACGCTTACGCTTGCCCAGCAGCCGTTCCATGGAGAAGGCACCGCCACAGGGACTGGGCGAGCGCTTCTCCCGCTTCACTTCGGAGGGCTGCGACTCCTTTTCCGTCTCCTGCTCCAGCTCCGCCTCCTGTTCCTGGCTGGAATCCCGCTCCGCTGACTTGCTGCGCTTGTGCAGGCTAAAGTCTAGAGGCTGATCCGCTCGCTCCTCCTCCTCCTCCTCCTGCTCCTCCTCCTCGGCGGCGTTGATGCTGCAGCGGCTACTGCTGCTCCGACTGCTGCTGGCCAGACTCAAACCGCAGTGCATTTCCTCATCCCGGTAACGATCTCTCGCCGCCTCCTCAACCTGCTCCTGATCCTGTTCCTGCTCTTGATCCTGCTCCTGCTCCTGCTCCTGTTCCTCTTCACTGGAAGCCGCTGGACTTGAGCTATTGGCCTGCATGTCCACATACACAAAGTCACCATCATCCTCGGCATCGCCATCGGCCTCCGGATCGGTGTCCGCCCCCGGATCCGTCTTGACCAGCTCCTGGCAGCCGGGCAGCAGTCCCAAGCCATGCGGGAACATCACATACGGATGATGGCCATGATGATGATGGTGCGGCGGCGGTGGTGGCAACAAACCAGGAAAGGCGGCCGGCAAACGTCCGGCGGCAGCGGCAGCAGCGGCGGCCGCTGCTCCCGGCGGAAAGACCGGAAACTGCTGGGCCGTGCGTCCATCGTGCGGCGAGATCTTGCGACGGATGTGCGGCGAATGGAGCTTGGGATTCGGATTGGCGCTGTGCCGGTTCCGCGAGCGTCGCGAGCTAAACACCATGTTGCAACCCTCGACGGTGCACTTGTGCATCTCCCGCAGATGCACCGCCGAAAAGTGAATCTTGAGAGCGCCCTTGTCGCAGAAGGTCTTGAAGCAGATGGAGCACTGGACGCGCTTCTTGCCGGTGGCCGGATTGATGAACTGTCCGGCCAGGTTGATGGGCGGCGAGCCCCAGCGCTTGGGCTTCGAGGAGGACAGACCGGAACCGGATGCCGAGCCGGAGTTGGAGCCGCTGGAGCCGCCGGGTGAGCTGGCCGGCGAGGAGGCATGATGATGGGAGAGATGCTGCTGCTGCTGCTGCTGCTGGTGATGGTGGTGGGGATGTGGGCCATGGCCGAGCAGATAAGCGGGTGACATGAACGGATTCATCATGTGCTCCATGACAACGGGAGCGATATGCTGCGGGAAACAGAGAGAGAGAGAGAGAGAGTGTCAATCAGGAGGAGTGTCAATCAGGGAGCCATTCAGTCGGTCAATCCTAATCGCAGCTAATCCAGAACTTGGCCAGGGATTGCCCCCTGTTGCTGCCCCGTTTCTGTTTCTGCCTTTCCGATTGCGCAACTATCCGGAATCGAAACGTTATCGCCAGCGGTCAGCGGTCAGCAGGTCAGCCCATTGACCTCCCGTGGACTTGGCGTGCTTGTGACAGGGACGGACAAGGGGACGGGGACACTGAAGACATGGACACCCGGATTAAATGCGCAATTAGAGCTTCCAAAGTTGAGGGAGGCAAGTGCAAGCAACAACTTACTTTTGTCTCTCAAATCGAAATACTTAAGCAGGCAATTAAGTCAACTTGTCAGGGCTTCTTTTGTATTAAATTCTATATCTTTAAGGGCTTAACCTTTGTTTAGATCCTTGCTAAACCCATTAAGACACTTGTTAAACTGTATTCTATATATGTGATATTATAATCCATATCTTTAAGGCTTATAAACTCCTTAAGACCCTTGTCATATTACATTCTTTCTATCTATATCTTTTCTCTTCTCTCTGAAACCCCTCAAATCTAAAAAATAACTCTAGCAATTACTTCCACAATTAATCCGTATTATTGCCGAATGAATATATATATCAGCGGTATTATTACACATCCAAGTGAAAGTCCCCCAAGGAGCTTAGCCAACTTTACGCAAATCCAGCCAGATTTATGACTAACTAACACACACAGACAAACACACACACCTCTCACATAGATAGGGTCTAAAGTCGGCAAATCTTTCAAGTCTAATAAGTTACAGTAGAACCTACTTTAAGGGAGATACGAGAACATGTAGAACAAAATTTAGGTGTAAAAAGTTGATATAGTCACAAAGGGAGATATAAAGATACAGTTTAAAGTATATAAAAGTATCTCTAATTTAAGTAGAAATGTTTGGAATATACAAAAGTATATACGGAAGTATCTAATGGTTGTTAGGAATGTCCTAGTGTATCTGGTTTATATAAAAAGATACAAAGATACAGTTGATATTATTTATTTTGTACATAAAAGTATCTAATTTGTATTTAGCAAGGTTCCACAATCCTCAAAGACCTCAGATATATATATACCAAAGATAATACCTTCTAGTATTATTATACAAAAGTATCTAATCCAAGTTAGCAAAGCTCCACGGTACTCGTGTAAGTACACATTGCCTCATTTGCTTCAGCGAAATCTTTTACAACTTTTTTGGCTTTTTGGCCATTAAAATCGGCGACGACAACATGCGGCGATCGGTGTCGGATCGGATTGGATTGGTTTGGTTTGGATTGGATGGGTTCGGAGGGGAGAGTGGTGTTAGAGCTGAAACTGAAGCTAAAGCTTTTATTGTCCGTTCGCTAGGCTACCGTAATTGTGGCCAAGCCAAAAGCCAGCGGCAACAGCTCGATGGCTAGGTGGCTCTGTGGCTCTGTGGCTAGGTGGCTCAGTGACTCTTTTCCTTCCCCCTGCTCCACTGGGGACAATTGTCCCAGCTGCGGATGACGATGATGATCGCGAGGCGATGTCGTGGCCGGCTATCTGGAATCGATCTCAAAAGTCGGACACACATTCGTTCGCTCTTGCCCAATGTCAGCTCAGAGCTCTGAAGCTGCGGAGCTCTCGGTACAGATACAAATACCCAGATACAGATACAGATACAAAGAGAGAGAGAGGGAGAGAGAAGGGGGGAGAATCAGGGGGCACGGTAGGAGATGCTCGGTTTTTATGGGGCTCATTAGTAACGATAACAACAATAGCATTAAAATGCGTGTATGTACACCGAGCAAAAAATAAAAAAAAAGGCAATTGTCAAGCACTTAAAGAGATGCCAGATCGAGATCAACCTCTTCTCTGGGTTCTGTGGAGATTTAAGTGGGGAAAAATATACCGTTTGGAGACTAAAGTACAGTGTAGGTTAATAAACGAATTCTTGAATAATATTGAAAGCAATGTTTTGACTGTTATTTCTTAATAAAATATTCAAAGATACAAATGTATCTCTTAATCTCCAAACATTTCTCTTGGTGCACTGGTGCAGTGCTCAGGTGCTGGGTAATTATTTTTGTCAAGCGCTTAAAATGTCTTAGCTGACGAAAAGCGGGTCTCCAGCGGCAAAACAAAAAACCAATCACAATTTTGATGGCTTGGACGAAACGTTTTTTTGATTATCGGCGGCAGTGGCAGCAAAAATGTTGAAAGTCCCCCCCCTCAGCACAAACACCCCAAGACGGGGGACAAGACAAGACAAGACCAGACAAGACAAGACGCGCGACAAGAGAAGCGTCCGAGGAGGAATCCCAGTTCCGAGCACTTTGCTAGCTATAATTGCTGTTGTAGTTGTTGCTAATAGTAGTATGTACATTATAATAAGGCAGAGAGGGGGAGGAGGAAGGCGGAGGTAGAAACTAGCGGCTAGGGGGGACTTGAATCGCGGTGGTCGCCGCAGATGACAACCGCCGATGATGATGGCCGGACTTTTGACGACGAAAACAGCGAACGGCAGACAAAAATCTTAATTACAACTTTGACATTTGGCGTTTCCCCGAAGCCTCAAGTATCTATCTCCCAGTTGTTACTTGTATTTCCATGTAAGCTGCTATTAGTGGAGAGTTTAAGAGATCAGACAGCGAAATGGAAATCGAAATAGTATCTTGGAATGTGCTCACACTTGTATTCACTCTAAATACCAAATTTTCCAAAGTAGAACTAACTCAAAGACAGGTTCTAAATGTGGAGTTAAATAGAAATGAACCGCAACTGAAACTTAAAGGGAATAGGATGCTCAACACCTAGCTATTCATCATTCATTCACTCGACTTGTTCATTTTTCAGATTAATTCATTCTCTTGGTAAGCTTTCACACCACACACATTTATACCTCAAACTATCTTTGATTTATTTGAGTTATTATTATCCAGAACTAGAACAGTTTCTGGATGAACAATTGTGTTAGTAATGAATCCGCCATAAGATGCGAAAGATGCGTAACTCCTTGGCTATTCATTTTCACGACACTTGTTCATTTTCCAGACTTTTCTGAATTGTTGAACTCATTACGGAACTATTACGGATATAGAGTAGAGAGAGCACTGATAATAAGATGCATAACGCCTTGGCTATTCATATTCACTTGCCATGTTCATTTCCCATTCTCTATTCAGTTCATTTTTATTAAAAATTCTTATCTATAAGTAAATTTTAACTTGGTAAAGTTTGAAATAAAACCACAGAAGCACCTTAACTAGTAGACTTTTTTAAAATTAACCAAATCAAAATATAAACTCTGTATTTCACACTAAATACATTTTCCCTATCAGAAGAACTATTTTTGAGATATTCTCAAGTCTTAATGCTTTTCACTAAACACCACACAGATTTTCCACTGCCGACGGCAAATCTTCGCCACCAATTCTCCGCTCTACTTACCTTTCTTTTCTGTTTTTTATTTCGCTAAAAAAGCGAGTCCTCGCAGAACGTTGAGATTTTTTTGTTTTAATATTTCACTATTTTCACTTGTTTGCTTTGCTGCAGAGTTCCAGAATTGTTCTTTTGCTATTATTTTCTTGTTTGGTTTTTTGTCACAGTCTTGGGATTTAAAAAAAAAAAGAATGCTGCTCGCTGGTAGAATTTCAATTCGGTCGACGCCCGCGTCCTATTGCCATGGGTCCGTGCGGCCGTTTGAATTGTGTTTTTTACGCCGCCAATTTATTTCGGTGCATCGCCGCCGCTCACTGGATATTAAAAAAGTTTGTCGTCTCGATTTTGTCGTTCACTTGCGCGACGCTCACACACAGTTACTGTCACAGTCGCAAGTCGCAGTCACAGTGACAGTCACGAACATCGACACGAACACGAAGGCGAAGCGAACAGCGAGCCGCGCGGGCGGCAGAAGAGGAATGCGGTGGCAGAGAGGCAGAGGCGGCAGCGAGAGATCCCCTTCGTGTATATTTTCCGCGCCCGTAGAAAATTTTTTTTTGAATTTGTTGTCTGCACTCGTATTTATAGGTTTTGCGCTCTCTGCGTCGCAGTCGTGCCCTCTGCCGGCATCGCCGTCGTGCCCTCTCTGCCGGCACAGCAGTCGGTGTGCGTGTGTGTGAGTGTTGGTGCTCTGCTGTGCTCTTTCTCTGTTTTGCTGTCGTCGTCAATGACCTTCGCTCTCATCCTAAGAGAATGTTAAAAAGGAGTTGTCGCCCAGGACACTGTTATTGTAACTAAGCCAGGCTTTAAAGGGGGCGCGTCTTGCCAGGATATAATTCAGATTTTTAGGAATATAAGTTCAATTTAAAAAAAAAAATATTAAATTTATATGTAAAATAGAAGAAAATTTTATAAAAAAAATCTGACTTTAAAACTTTGACCACCTGACATTAATTAGTTTAATGACCATCCTAACCCCTTTTACACCCACCCACAAAAAAATCAGTCAATGTTCAAGCCCAGCTTTAACAGTATTTTTAGCTCAAAAATCCAAGTAAACAAAATATTGTCCAAAATATCATTTAACATTCTCTTAAAATGAGAGCGTTGTGGGTGACAACGTCGCCCCGCTGCCACGCCGCAGTCGCCGTCGACGACAAATGCGACGACGACGCACACACAGCCACACGCACGCATTACAGAAACACCAACACTCACACACACACACACCGGGGTGGGTGACACTTGCCTCTCGCGCTCTCTCGCTCACTCTCCCGGTGGTGTGAGAGAGAGCGCTATTGGAATTGGCCTTCCCTTCGGCGGCTGCTTGTGTCACATTGTCGTCGATGGGTCATTAGGCGACCGGCAGTGAGAAAGAGAGAGAGCGCTGTCCGCTTTGGCCGTCCTGCTTGCACGCACACCGCCGCCCGAGAGCATGTCGGCAAGGCAGTGCAGCGTCGAAGAGCGAGAACCGCTCTCTTAGCACTCTTACCACTGGACACTGGGTACTTGACGGCGGCCAAAGAGCGTAGTAGTGGAGTGTGGTGACCGCAAGCAGTGCGTGCGAGTGGGAGAGCCTCTCGGCTATCGCCGATCCGCTCGCACACTGTCGTCTGAGTGGACGAAACCGAAGCGGGTTGACATGCGACACGTGTATTTGTGTGTTTGCTGACCACACTCACACAAACGCATGCACCGAGCGAGCACTCTCACGCACAGTTCACCGCCAGCCAAAGAGAAGCCAGCAGAGAGCAGCCCAGTGAGGTGCTGGTGTGAGTGCAAGAGCATGAGAGTGTGAGTGTCGCCTATAGCCGGTCCGCGTGTGACAGAGCCGAAACGAGTTCGAATGAAATGGCAATGGCCAGCACGTAATTTGTCCCTTGTGTGTGTGTTGCTGTGTGTGTGTGTGTGTGTGTGTGTACATAGCAGTGCTTGCGCTGTTGCTGTTGCTGCTGCTCCCAGCGCTGCTGTTGCGTTGTTGTTGCGCTTGTCGTCACACGTTGCTTTTTTGCCTTGGCTTCGGTTCTTTTAAATTTTTGTCATTTGATGTCTTGTCCACTGTGTGCTCTCTGTCCGTCTCTCTCTCGCTCACACAACACCAGCCGGGGCCTCTCACCGCTTCTCGTGTGTGTGTGTGTGTTTGTCGCTTGCTCTCTCTCTCTCTCTCTCGGTTTTTAGTGGCTGTGGCAATGCGATTGCGATTGCGCCGCAAAGTAGCGGGCCGGGCCCTGGTGTGTGTGTGTGTCAGTGTGTAGGTGTAGGTGTCACACACAATACGACACTTTGGCGATTCGCTTCGATTTTTTTTTGCTGTCGCCACACAGCACCAATGGAATTCGAGCAGCGCCGCTGGTGACAAAGAAGAGTCGTCGTCGTCGTCGTCGTCGTCGTTGTAGTCGTCGTCGCTTTGCTTCTCCTACTTGCTTAGCTCCCTCCCTCTCTGCCCCCCGCCACTCCACACTGCTTGTCGCTGGTACCGTTTGTTTATGTAAATCGTATACGTATACAGGCGGCACCGCCGCTATTTGTGATTATATGGCCACTTGCAAGGTGCCTCTGTGTGCGCTTTATGTACAGCCACACGTAGGTGTATGTGTGTGTGTGTACGAGTGGCTTTTCATTGTCCTTTTTATTGCCGAATTAAGAATATTTACACACCCACGCGCTGTCTGTGTGCATGTGAACGGTCTGGGAATGTCCTATGTAAGGATGCGCACACTCACACACACACACACACACACGTGAAGCTGTACATAGCCGCATTTTTACATCGGATTCCGAAGGACTTCAAGGAATTTAAGTTGGCTTCTTTAAGGACGCGGTTCAACGGACTTTCGGGGTTTGTGGGATTCTATGCTTAGTAAAGTACATTTGTATATATTTTATTTGTAATTACTGACTTCTCAAGATATAAAAAAAGTTTAGAATTATAAATTTAGAAACTTTACTTAGTTATTTTATATATATTTTTATTTTAAAATTTTTTTAAGCTAATTAAAAGGTTAAAGTTATTACCACGAATAGATCCTAAAATAACTAATAACTTAAAATAACCTTTAAAAGATGCTTAAGTATCTTATAATACATAAGAAATACATAAAACGTATCTTTTAATACATTATATTTTCGATTAAAAACTCTTGAAAACCATTTAAACATTTTTAAGAGGTCTTAATTCCAAACTAATAAATTAGCTAAAATATTCTTTATTTGTATTTAATCATTTTACCAAAAAATAATAATAATAATAATAAAATCTTAGAGAAAGATTCATTTTAATATTTTTACATACATAACAATAAAAAAATCTTTACCTTAAAGATTTATTTACCCAGAAATAAACAGTTGATAAAATGAACAAATAAATAAAATAATTTTGGTTCATTTTAATTATTTTTAAATAGTTTAAATTAAATATTAATAGGTGGTTAGTAAGATCTTATTAAATAAAGCAATAAATAGTAAAATAGTAAATAAATAAAAATAAAAAAATAGTAAAATGTATATAAAACATGTATAACGATTTATTTATGTTATATTTGGGTATGATATATAAATTTCTGTTCAATTTGGCGGTGAAAACAAAGAACTCTTATTTGTAGTATGCAATGTACATACATATTAAATGTTTATATTCTTATATATATATAGGTATTTGTGTCTATGCAATTTGATTTCGTGGAATGCCACGTAATTATAAGTACCAGCTGAAATATTTACGTATATTGTATATATATATCTCATAACCTTGCAGATTCTGTCCATTAAGAGTGATTGGTATTTTATTGTATTTAAATTAATCCTCAGAGCTTTCGGTACTTTAATCCTTTAAACTTTAACAAACACAGAGTCTGGTGTGAAATTATATCCCCAGCCTAAATCCTTCTTAGGCGTCCTAAGCTAAAGTTTGATTCTCCTCTTAAAGCGGAAATCGATTAAGGACCCAGGGCAATCTACGAGATACATATATACACAGATGAGCAACAGCAGGCGTTTCTAAGGAAGCTTCATGCTAATATATATATCACAAAGTAGTAAGATATACCCTTGAAATCGAAGAGTTCCGGAGCATATAAACTTATTTTACCCACTCATGTCGACCATTGTTTTGAAGGTCAAAGTTAAACCATTTTTTTTTATAAGCGGATAACAACAAAAGCTGCAACATAAAAACAATGTATTTAACTTTTTTGTATGTGTGAGTATGTTGCACACATGCACATGTATCAAATTTAAGTGGAATTATTATTATGTAAGTGCCTTTAGCCATACCTTCGATTTGCACCTGTGTGTGCTCGCTCGCTCGCTCGTTCGATTATTCGTTTTCATAAATATTGCAAAGTGTTTTAATTTGTGTTTAATTTCGAGCTAAAACTCTACACTATTGTTCAAGTTACTGTAGTATAGTAATCAAGTTCACTTACCTGAAAAAAGAGAAAAATAAATAAATTAATTAAACAGTGATAAAACAAGTTTATATATTTTTTTGTAATTATGTTAAGAAATATAAGCAATGCTGGTATTATTCTAAAAATATACAAAGCGCATAAAATACATTCTTTCTTATAGGATTTATACTTTATTTATGCTAAATATGACATAAATCGAACGGTTTCATAAAGACCCTTTTAAAACTTTAATATATTTTTATAATAAATCTAAAATTTATCAAAATTGTATGCTTTTTATGCCGTTCAATCTTTATTTTATACTGTAAAATATATAAAATCCAATAAATGACATCGTATTATTATTTTTTTTAATCAAAATTGTTATTTAATCCATTTAGAAGATACAGTAAATATTTAAGTTGGCATTTTTATTTTAATAGAAAAACAAACCTAGAGTGAAATATTTATCCCGATTTCCCAGACTCAAATTCGAATTTGATTGATTCTCATGTTCGTCGCAAGAAGAAGCCCCGTAATATATATCCAATAATACTACTCCCTCCAAGTACCCCCTTTGCCTGGGATTATTGATGATTGCCCAGTCGGCGGCGGAGGTGAAAAGTCAATCGGTGTTTGGGACAAAATGGAAATGTCTCCCTCCGCGGGGGCACCACAAAGCCAGGGACAGGGCCAGTGCCATGCCGATGTTGACCAGTGCTAGTCAACACTTTCGTTTTTCCTTTCTCTATTCGACAGTGTAGCGAAATGCTTTCATTAATCAAAAAAAAAAAAGAGTGCTCATTTCTTTTCTCTCTACTATTTTTTTCGTTCGGTTTTTGTTATCCATCGCGCCTCCCCCCCGCCGGCCAGATCTCAGATAAATAATTGCTATCTTATTATGTCGATTGTCGTGGCTGTCGCCGCCGCCGCTGTCAGATTCAAAAGAAAATTGTAATGTTTTTCAGGGGTCTTCACAGAGAGAGAGAGAGACAGAGACCCCGAGAGACTGACTATTGGGACAAAAGTTCTTTATTAACACGACTTGGGCTGAATTCGTATCGAAGTCGAAGGTCAATCAATCATTTTTCACACTTCTTCTCCCAGTTTCGGGGTGTACTTGACTTCGTGTCAATAAATCGTTTCAGATTTTTGTTTCGGCTCGCTCTCCACTGATTTACTGATTTCTTCAAATACAATTTACGCCGACACAAATGATATTAAAAATCCATTAATAACTTTTTGAGCCACAGCATCGATTACCAAACTCGATTCCTTACCCTCGCCCAGAGCTCGACTTTGAATCTGAATCGGAATCTTAACCTGAATCTCAACCTCAACCTGACTCCGGACTCGGACTCTGTGAACCCAAAAATGAGAGAAAAAAAAAGAGACGGCCAAAAGGCAAAGGCCATGGGAAGAGGCACTCGACTCAGCCCCAGCCTCCACCTTCATCTTTGGGTTTTAGTTCAGTTCAGACAAAGGCGTCACAACATCTCACATTTAATTACATTTTTTCCAGATCAGTTTGGTTCCAGTTCTTGGGTCTCCTGTCTTCTGTCTCCTGTCTCCCGTTCTCCTCTGGCTTCCACGCCCCCGAGTAGCATCCTCCTCCGTTGCAAGGACAGTTCATTAGCTGAGAGTTCTCATGCAACTGTTGCCTCAAATGGATCCCGAAATGCCTTAGATTCTTCCGCATCGAATGGACCTCAAACAATGATGCCTCTAAAGGTAATTATGATCGAGTTCTGGTCGAGTCTGGACAATTATAAATAATGATATTTAATCGTTGAGGGCATTTTTTGGGTGTATTTTTAGTTAGATTTTTAAATTAAGGTTGTGACAATTGCAGGTATCTCCTTGATTTTTAACCAAAAGTTAAGTTTTAAGTTAAGTTAAGTTTTAAAGAAGGTAAATAATAATTTTATTTCCACTCAGTTTTTTATAGTTTTTAAGGCTATTTGTAAGAGTTTTTTGTTGTTATTAACTCTTTATTTTATACACTTTAATTTGTCATTATTAAAACCACAATTAATTAATATCATTTCATGTATTTCTTTTTTTTTTAATATTATAAATAATAAAATACTTAATGTTTTGAGAAACCTCAGTTTTTCATAAAGTTTTTAATCGTTTTTTGTTGTTTTTAACTATTTATTTTACATTTTTACAATTTGTCATTATTAAAACCACAATTAATTAATATAGTTTAAAGTATTTATTTAATTATTTAAATATTATTAGGTAATAATAAAATACTTAAGGCCTTGACAATCCATTTTTGCTGATTTTTAGCATTATCCGTTGCTGGGTCAACGCAAAGAATGCGAAATATATATCCATAAATGTACATATATGTATATAATGCAATCTGCAGGCTAATGGCTATGAAAATGGATGCTGAATGACGCTGTTTTTGAAGGTGGTGCAATTATCATCCTCCGACAATTCCTCAATGAATGCGTGAAATCCGCGCTGGCTGGCCTCGTCCTCGTCCACATGAGACACTCGGTCGTCGGCATATATTGCATAATCGCGACTGCCAGGTAGACAGGGGTAAGCAGGGACACCGAAAGAGAGAGCGAGAGACATGGTAATGCCATAAAGGACACAGACAGAGGACGAGGTTTAGTAGTTTCCATTGTGAAATACTCCCTTGCCGCCGGTTGCCATGAATATGGCACATTATGTGCCCAATAATTAAGTGAAAGGGTTACAATGCCTTCATGAGAACTTTGCTAACCGGGTGATAAAACTCCTTGCCGCTTGCCAAAAGGGTTTCCCCTTCTTTCATTTCCTCTCCTCTCCTTTCGTTTCGTATCGCTTCCAACATGTCGTCGCAATTTCATAATGGCCGCTCATAAAAATCCAGGTCCCAGACCAAGACCGTGTTTCAGGTATGATGATGCGGGGACAGGGCGGTAGGATGGCAGGATGCAGGACAATCAGGACAGACAGCCAGGACAGACCACGTTCAGTTCAATGGCAATATGCCGCTGGCTGGATGGCTGGCTGTCCGTCCTGGAAAGGTCGATTAGCAAGCTCGACAATAAAACCCAAAACGGAGCACCCAAGAGAGCTCTTAATGAAGCAAAGAGAGAGAGAGAGAGATACTAGTAGTAAAAGCTTTTAATTAACAAAACAGGACTAGGACTAGCTTAGTCTTTGGTAAAAATCATCAAGGAATTCCTAGGAATACACTAAAAAATACCTCAAAATACTAACCAATTTCTGGGCTTGCATTTGAAAGGCAAGCTGTCTGATGTCGGTCAAAAAGATGATTCAATATTGCCAGAATCTAGACCAACAATGCCCAGCAATTACGCGGCGATTACAGGCCAGGAGCAACATGAACACCAGACGGAAACAAAGGATCCCCAGGTACATCCTTAAGATACACACACACACACACAACACACCAGATATCTATGGCTCTCCTTTGTGCTGGAGTATCTGGAATCTCTTTTGCCGAATATTATATTATATTATTATGATTGCACAAACCCCATA
The DNA here is from genome assembly GCA_008042675.1 of Drosophila seguyi. Classification (NCBI taxonomy): domain Eukaryota; kingdom Metazoa; phylum Arthropoda; class Insecta; order Diptera; family Drosophilidae; genus Drosophila; species Drosophila seguyi. Next base: position 47,915 of record VNJU01005980.1, on the reverse strand, counting down.
TTTCTGCAGATGTTCGATGGGAGATTAGCCGCTGATAAAATATAGACGCTCGAGATCCCATTTCCGCTTGTTTTTTTTTTTTTTTTGCACAATAGATAATACCATGCCGGCGGGATTAGAAATCGAAACTGGCCACCCACACACACACACACACACATTTGGATAACATGACCGAGATCCATAGATCTGACCCCGTTTCATAACGATATCGATAGGCGCCCGCTTTATGGTGGCATTTACTGGCCATTTTGGCCCTTGATTAATCTTAATTGGTTGGGAAATATTCGATTTGTAAAGGGACTTAATTATGATGTAAGATATATGTTGGGAGGAATTTATATAATATTATGTTTCAAATTTGGATAAATTCTATATCCAAAATTGCCTTTTGTTTTCTTTAATTTTATTAGTTAAACGGTAAGTGATAAAGAGAGACTAGAGCAGTTAATTATAAACTTATTTTTATAGCGTCGGGAATATATTTTCAAATAAACAAATAAAAGCAAAATTAGTATATTCAAAAAGTAAAGGATTATTAGAATCTCTTTTTTACTTAAAATTGTTAATCCTTTTTGATATTCTTAAAGTATTTTGAGTGTTACACCTAATACAAAATAGTACAGTGATTATAAGGTAAGCCTTAATTCTTTAGGATAAGTATTTTAATAAATAAATTAAAGATATAATATTTTATTAAATTAAGTTAATAATTTATTCAAGTCAAGCTATAAGAAAAGTAAATAAATACTTAAATTAAGCTTAAACTGTATATATTCTATATTTCTAAGCCAAGTTTTCTTTAAATATTATTAATTAAATATTTTATTAAATATAAGTCACTTATCAAGACCTAGTTTTCCCTCTTTTATTTGATTTATTTTATAAGTAAATATACTAATCAATTAACCCATTAATAATAAGTTAATTAAATATAGTATTCTATTTATAATATATCTTTTTTTTCTTTGATTTTTGTGACATTTTTATAATGAGTTGTATAAGTTATATGAGTTTATTGGGTTAATTTAATTAGCATAACTCAAATCTGAGCTCTGTTCTATAATATATATTAAGCTATTAAATTAATGCATTAATTACATATGTTTTTAGAATCAATCCCCCTAAATTAGCTTTCAAAATATAAAAATTCCAAATAAGTCTCGAGTGTTAAGTTTAATCAGCAGAGAACTATATACTTCCATTTTGTTTACTTAAATTACATAACAACTAAATATTTTTCAATATATTCCATTTAATATACATATTTTTTATAATTTACATTTTTTTAAATATATTTTTTATACAATATTTATTCCCCAAAGATCAAAATACAACCTATATCCTGACATTCAAATTGCAAACTTTCCAAACTTTCAACCATCATCATCATCGCTTTATTAATAACCAAAAAATGTGGCATTTGAAATGAATATACTTCCATTTTGCAGCCACTCTGGTGGGGTTTTTTTCATTGAAATTTAAATTCCCTTCAAAAACCCCGATGCAGATGGAAACGAAATCCTGAATCCTGAATCGTGAATCGTGAATCCTGAATCCTTTCGGGGTGTATTTCACTCTGTCAGAGTATTACCCCCGGCAAGCCACACCCATACTTGAGCGACGACCACACATCAAGGAATAATTATGAATTTTTTGGGGTAGGTTTTCCGCACAGATATTTTCCAGCTCTACGTATTATATACACATATATATCTGTGTGTGTGCTGGTTGCAAGGGTATGTTTTTGGTAATTGCTCGTAGGTCGTCGGCTAAAAACTATTAAAGGACATTAGAGGTTGCACCCTCGCGGGCACATCAATGTATTATGTATACGCGACACACACTCTGTGATTCGGGAACAAGTTCCTCCTGCCCCAGCTCCTGCTCCTGCTCCTGCCCCAGCTCCTGATCCTGCCATGATGGACGCTGGATGAGCAGGGGTGACTGCTTCTCTGGGGCTATACTATACTATCTGGGGATTATTTGTGTGGTTTACAGTTTTTAATTATGCATCGCGACATGCGAATGGGAGTGGGAGTGAGGCGAAGGACAACCATTGGAAGGATGAATGGTGGGTAAGCAGGCTGGCCACCAGATAAGCTCGAATTGAAGGGAGTCAACTGAAGTGGAGTGGCACACAAATGGAATGCATCATCAAATCATTCCCGGCTCCTGTCCATTGTGCGCCACGAGGATAGGAGAAGGAGGTGGAAGAGGAGGTTGAGCAGGGTGAGGCTGCTGGTCCAGGCTGGACCTAGTCCTGCCAACCGGATAATACACTCCACGAATTGGAGACGCAAATTGCACATTCAAGGCGAAATTAGATATTTAAAAGATGTGTCCAGGTGAAGTTTAATAAATAAATTATCAAGGTATGTTTATATATTCTATAAATAAATTAAAAACTATATTTATTTATTTAACAAATAAATTGAAATCTGAATAAATTTATGTAAACATAATTAAACATAATTTAATTATTATAAATATTAAAAATTTGAATAAGAAAATACAAATAAAAATAATAGTAAACTATATTAAATTTTAAATAAATTAGCAATTATAATAATTTATTCTATATATAACTTATTTATTCAATAAATAAGTAAAATGCAAAGAAATTTAAAACTTAATTTATTTATTACAAATATATATTGAAAATTGTATTTATTTATTCAATAAATAATAAATTATAATAATTACACAATACCTCTTTATTCAATTAACAAAAATAAACACGTTATTTATGTATTTTACAAGTACATTAAAAATTGTATTATTTTATTTAATTTTTTATTTAATTTAATTTTAATTTTTATTAATTTAAAAATTATTTTTTTTTTTATCAAATAAATTTAAAGCTGAATTTATGTATTTAAAAAGTAAATTAAAAACTGTATTAATTTATTACCACATTCAATTATTATTATTATTTTTATTAAAAATTAAAAAAATAAATAAATAAGAATAATAGTAAATTATATTAAATATTGAATAAATTAGCAAGTATATTTATTTATTCTATAAAAATTTGTATGAATTCAATAAATAAACTAAAAACTATATTTTTATTTATAACTAAATTAAAAACTGTATTTATTCATTTCCATATTGAATTAATAGTACTATTTTTAATAAAAATAAAGAAATAATATTAATAATAATAATATTAACTACATTCCTTATTTTTTTGATTAAATTTTTTTCTTAAAAATCCTCATAGTGCACACCCTGCAGTAGGTGATGCAGTTGCATTGGCCATGAAGAGATAACAGGACGAGGACCAGCAGGAGGAGCAGCAGGAGGACTAGGACGAGGTCGGAGCTTACTCAAAAATGTATAAAGGCAATCCAGTGAAGAGCTCTTGCCCCATTCATTCGCTGGCAGGATAACGAGTAGGAGCCGAGGACCCCGCCCGCCAACAACTAAAATACTACACAGGCACCGATATAAAGAGTGCTCTTCAAGCCAACCGGGCCACCTAATTTTTAAGGGGACTTATTGCTCTAAGCATTATTTTCTAATTAATAATTTTTGAACTATTTATTTTTTTTAACAAAAATCAGAAAGTTTTGAGTAGTTTTCTAATTTAAAATTAATTTTCTGTAAGTTTCCATCCTATTTACAAAATTCTGTCTTTTTATTATGATATGATATGTAAATTGGTTATAATTTTAGGGATTTGTTGAATTTATATAATATATATTTTATATTTATTATAGAACTCATATATATTTTGATATATTTTTTTTGTTTAAGCTTAATATAAACCGAAATAGAGCCTTGTTTATCTCTTAAAACCTTAACAATTCCCTCTCTCCCTCTGAATCCTTAATAACAAGTAAAAGTCACAACAGAACAACATAAAGCAAGTCTATTTAAATCCTTAAAACGGAACTATCCCTCGTTGTTACCAGGGCAGGGGCTTATTAGCTTTTACTACCATCTCGCGGAGATGGCCCCCGGGTCAGGGAGGAGGAGGAGAAGGATGCTGGGAAACATAATGAAATTAGATTGCGTTCCGAGGCGGAAGTGGAAATCATCTGGCAATTGCAATTGCCAGTTCCTGCCACGACATTTCCCAAGGACAAGGACACGAAACAAGGCTAATTTAAATGAGGCCTTTGGTTATCCTTGCTGCTGCCATGTCGCTATTCGACATGGAAAAATTATAACAATTTTGTAACCGAACTCGGCGAAATTTCCTTTTGGGAATTCATTAGCAGAGGAAGGGGGCAAAGGGCAATCATGGGGATGGGGGGTAAGACCGAGACGACGACGACGACAAAAAAGGGTTAGGCCATTCTATTATGTTATTCTACGGCTGTTCCGGCCCGCCTGTATCTAATTTGGCCATATTATGAATTTAACCCTTCCGTGTTTGCTGGATATTTAAACAACTGTTTGCACAAAAGTTTAGGCTGGAAGGTCGTCGTCGTCGTCGTTGCCGGCAGCGTTAACGGTGGCGCACAGCTTCCTCATAATTTCCCCCTCCCCCCGAGGAAATTGATTCACCGTAATGCGTAGAGACAACCCAAAACTTCCTTCCAGCTTCAGCTTTAGCTTAGACTTTGACTTCGACTCCATCTCTAGGTTGAGCTTCTGGCTCCCTGGCCTGTGCTCCCTGCCCTCTGCTGTCTGGCGCTTCAACTTTTGCTTCTGTCTGCCTGAAAGTGAACTTTTGTTTGGGCTTTGAATGCACTGACAGAAAATCAGGGGTTTTATAAATAATAAAATATATAAATAAATAAATATAATTAAGATTAAGTTGCATTTTACAGGCAAGAAAACAAAGAAAAAGAAAATCAAAGGTATTTCTTAAACAAAAACATAGCTTATACTTAAACTTCTATAACTTCAACAGAAAAAATAAATATTAAAATATTTGTTTACCCATTTTCTGGCAATTTTAGTGTGTAATTAATAACCCTCCCATTTTTTACAGTGCTTAATTTTCGTAGCCTTGTATTAATGGGGCGACTGCGACCCATTACCGTGGGGTATTCGAGCGGTGTTTTCATTTACTTGGCTGGCGCCTTCTGCTCCTGCGTTGGCTTTTCCTTTAGCTTTTGCTTTTGCTTTTCTAGTTCTCTTTGTTCTGCAGGATATGTCGCTGCTTTTGCTCCTTTGGCCGTCGCTCCTGTTGCTCCGGCAATTCCTGTGTCAGTTGCCAGTTCGTTCGCGGCACTCACGACTGCTAATGATGCCTTTTCCAGCAATTTAATTGTTAAACAATGAAAACGCTTTTGATTACAAGAAAAACAAGAGGGCCGCCCCCGGTCTCTGGGCTTTTCTTTGTTTTGCCTCGGTTTCCCCTTTCCCATTCCCATTCCCTTTTCCCCCCGCAACTCCCGCAGACTTTGTCTTTGGCCCCTGCGGCAACGGACCCACGGACGGAAGGATGTTTATTAATTTTTACCTGAGGTTATCTACGAGCATTTGTCGCGCTATGTTTTCCGTTCAGCCTTTTTTGGGGTTGAACGTCGAAGGATAACATAAAAACGAAAAGTACAAAAAAACACCAACGAAAAAGGAAAAATTATGAAATGGAAGCGTTGCTGACGTCGTTATGTTTTCGCTGCCCCGCAATTTTCATGCTCATTAAATAATTTTGCCTCGTGAAAGTTCTTTACCCGGCACTCCTTGCCCCGCCTTCCTTGCATCTCCTTCCACCCCCCCAATCGCCCAGTTTCCAGGACCAGGATCAGGAGTATCATAGAAGCATCTGCCTGGATGGCTGGCTGGCTGGGCGGGCGTTAAAAAGTTTTTATTGAAAGTTGTAATTTAAATTTATTAGGTTTCACATTTTAATTAATGCACACTTCTTTTTCTTTGGCTCGTTGCCGTGCCAAGGCCCCGGAAAAAAAGTCGAGGGGAAAAAAACAGCATCCGAGGCCTGGGCAGAGCATCGTCATTATCAGAGGCGGATGTCCCATTAGTCCCCAAAACAACACAACTTGGATAAGAAAAGTGCTATATATCAAGGTATAAGCAGGGGAAATTATATATTATATATTATACATTATATTTTATATATGTGTATTATATATATTTTTTATTTTATATATTTTATATATTTTTAAATCAAAGCTAAGGCTTTTTGATATATATTCAAGCCAAGTCCAGAGCTTGTATATTTTATTTATATTTTTTATAATACTAAATGTGGCTTATAGAAGGTGTTAAAAAATTTAAAAAACAAGTGAAAGCTACAAAGAAGAGTAAAACTCAACCTGATATCATTTATTTGTTCTTTTTTCTAACCGAAAACCTTATTTAATAATTTTAGAAAATATCTCTGTAACATCTTTTGACTTGTCTCCTAAAATTATAAACTAAGCAACAAGATTACATTTTTCCACAAGTCGCTGAAACAGGATCTTTCTCAGAAACCAAATCTATTAATTCGAGTAATGTCATTTATTTATAATTTTTTATTGGAAAATATATATATAAAATATATAAAAAATATAAAAAAAACTGTGAAACCCCTTTTAACTTCCCTTGCCTTCTAAAATTAAAAACTATAAACTTTGGGGCCACATATCCAACTTTTTGTATTCCAATTCCAGGACCTTTCTTAGAAATCCAAATCCCTCAAATAAAGTAATATAATTTATTTGTATATTTAAAAATTACCTCTATTGACTTTCCCTATCCCCCAAAATTAAAAACTATAACTTATATTTCATTCCCACTTCCAAAATCTTCCTCTAAACCCAAAATCCCTCACTTGGCTCACTCCTTTAAGACAATCCAAAGAGTATTTATTAATTCAAATTAAGATGTTATCGACTTAAATTGAATTGTGTGTGTGGGGGGATAGAAGGGGGACTGGTGTCGGCACCCCAAACAACAGCAAAAAAAAAAAATGAGCCACTTAATGTACTCAAGAAACGGAATATAAAAAGCAGCGGCAGACGCCAAAAAAGGACACGCGGATCCAATTCCAATTCCCAAAGAGAGAGAGAGTGAGAGAGAAAGCCGCAGCGAATTGTAATGCGAACACAAAAGTTCACAAATTAGCAAATTTAAGAATCTCGGGGAGGAAAGCAAAACAAACAGAGCCAAATAAAGCGGACGGAATTCCTGCCAGGAGCCCCCGAGGTGGGTTTTGGGGGCCATTCCGTCGTCCGCCTCGCCTCCTCTCGCAAATACAAATGTTTTCTCGTGTGGAACAGGCATAAAAAGCCAGTCAAAAAGAAAGGAAACCAGAGAAAAAAAAATACAAGGAAAGCAAGGAGGTGGACTACGATTTTTTTGAGGGGGTTTCGACTTTGGAATACCCTGGAATTATGGGAGGTAACATTTTTTAGACAAGGAATTAAATTTTTAAAATGTATTTTAATTAATAATAAGTGTAAAATCAGTCTGATGGTGGTTGATTATATATTTTTTTAAATAAGTAATTCTATAATTTAATATTTGGAAATATTTATTTTTAATTTTTAAAACTGTTCCGACTTTGGAATACCCTGGAATTATGGGAAATATAATTTTTTAGACAAGAAATTATAGTTTTAAATTTTATTTTAATTATTAATAAGTGTAAAATCAGTCTGATGGTTGATTATATATTTTTTGGAATTAATAGTTTTATGATTTAAGATTAGGTAATATTTATTTTTAATTTTTAAAAAAGTTATTAGAGGTTTAAACTTGAAAATATATAAAATTAATGTAATAGTATAATTTATACTACTTATAATTACAATAATAGGTTTTTAATATATCCCACATATAATTTATAATTTTCTTTATTTTCCACAACCCATCATACCCCCCCTGGCACCCAAAAATATGAAGGCGTGGAAACACCAGTGGAAAATGAGCCGCCGACATGGTTGTCCTTGTCCTTGTCGCTGCGGCTGTCATTGTGGGTGAACCAGGAGCGGAGGGGCGGGGTGGTGCATAGCTCCTGGGAGTCTGGCAGGGGGGCAGGGGATATCAAAAGGCAAGCGGGAAAAATAAAAAGGGCATGGAAAGTACACCGGCGGGGGGGAGAAAAATGGGGCAGCAATAATAAACAATTGTGCGATGGAAATCCGCGATTGTAATCCGCAATTTTTACGGCTTTTGTTGTGGGGACAGCAGGAGTAAGAGAGGGAGGCGGTGAGCTTGGATCCGGAGGGGAAGCCACGTCACTGTCGCCACCAGGCAGGCGGCAACGTCGGCTATCGCCCAACACCATCTTTATTCGTTTTGGAAAACAATCGCCTCGCAATCTGCTAACAACGGGGCGGCGGCGGCAACAAAAGTAACGCAGAGTAATAATACCGCAGAACAGTTGACTGGCTAAATGACTCCGGTGGATTCAAGGTGGAGCAGGAGGAGGAAGGTGGCAAGCTGGATGCTGGTAGCTGGTCCTAGGCCAGTTTTGAATGCAACAAAGGGACCAAAAGAACCCTTGTTTTGATGCCAAAGCAGGACATTCGCAGACCAATAGCTGGTCAGGGTTCTCAATTGGAAATTTGCACTGAAAATGGAATAATTACCAGATATTTGCAAGTAAATAAAAGGTAAGAAAAAGGGATTTATGTACAAGATAAAAATTATATAGAAATATATAAACAAAAAACAAGTATTTTGCAGAGTATTCCCTATTAAAAACTCCTCAAAAAAAAATTCTGTGGGCCTTAATTGAGCCATGGACCAGGGGACAAACACGCCAGGAATCTGATATTATGAACCTCCCCCATCTCCTTTATAAAGATAACATTCCCACCTGGCCATCGTCACTCCACTCCCCCCATCCATCGTAATTCCCCGCAAATAAATACGCATGTATCAAGCTCGTATATATAAATTTGAACGGCCATCTGTGGATCCGAGCTGTTAACAGTCCGCAAAAAATGGGCTTTTGACACGAGAACATCCATTATAAGCGGTACTAAATTGTGTTGTTTCCACTGCCCCCGTCACGGTCTCTACCAGCAGCAGCAGCAGAAAAAAATTACAAAAGACAAAAAAAAAATATATATATGGGGGAGCATGTCCTGACACGCTCCCACACAGGCACACACATGCTCTCCCCCAACCCCCGAGAGTCCTTGGTCAAGGCTAATGGCAACGACTTTTCGATTAAAATCCACACAAACACACACACACAGAGAGATCCCAGATCCCAGACGGTGAAAGTCCTGACCCCTTAATATGCGGGGTCTTGATCTCTATCAGGGGGAAAGGATACACTTGCTGAATTCCTAACTAACTCGGTGGTATTATCGCAAAAGTTGAGTAGTTTAATTTATAGAAATGTCAGAGTTCATGAGAGCAAAGAGTGGTATGTCGAAAGCCCCATCTTGTCCATCTTCATGTTAACTTTTAACGGACAGTCCTATATGTGAGAGCTAACATTTCCAGGCAGACAGACTTCCTGTTAAGTCTTTATCGATTCGACAAACTAATTGGTGATTTTAGTAAGAAAACTTAAGCTGTTTTAAGTGCGCTTTGTGGCACAATTCGTTACTTAACAAACGCGAACATTAACACCACTAACATTAACAGGCGCACCCAGACCTCCTGTCAAATCTTTTTCGTTTCGACAAATTTACTGCTAATTTTATAAAGCAACTGAGGCTGTTTAGTCTTTTTCTTCAGTCTCTTTCTTTAATCTTTTTCTCTCGGATAAATTTTAGAAAAGATTTCCTTTCACTAAAAATGTAATCGGTATTTATTTTTAACTGTCAGTTAGCTAACAGGGACTTTAACAGTAAGACGAGCTTTATTACAAGGTACACCCAGACTTCCTGTCAAATCTTAAGCTTAACAGCTCTCAGTTAGTCTTTTTCTTTCAGATAAATTACAGAAGATATTAGCTTTTACAATGGCTTTATCAGTTATTTACTTTTAAAGGTCAGTTAGCTAACAGGGACTTTAACAATAAGAAGAGATTTTTTACAAAGTATACCCGATCCTCCTGTGAAATCTTAAGCTTTACAGCTCTCTGTTAGTATTTTCTTACAGATAAAATACAGAAGAGTTTACATTTTACAATAAGTTTATCCGTTCTTTACTTTTAAAGGTCAGTTAACAGGAACTTCGGCAAGAAACCAATTTCAAGTCAGACACAAATATTGAACCTGGGCGGCATCTTGAAAGTTACTCGTATGTATGGACTTTTTCTCGAATGAGAGTTAAAGCTGATCTGGAGAGGACATCGGCTTCATTCAGGCCATGTCCGAGACCATTCATTGCCGCAAGGAGCGTTTTGTACATAAAGGACTCAACGGTGAAGCACACTTTTAATTGCGATGCTGAAGTGGCGACGCGAGATGGAGAATGGATGGGGAGGATGCAGGATGGAGGATAGAGTTCAGAGGCTAGAGGAGCTGCTTCCCAGCCATTTTCAAACTGCTCAAGACAGATGACGGCCAGGTTTGTGTTTGTGTGTGCGTTGTGCCGAGTGGCCGACATCCATTCGATTTCACCCCCTCACACAGATGATGGGATCTCTGGACGGGATGGGAAACGCTTGGGCAAATGTTTCACATAAGTACCTTGGCACATAAGGACTCTTTTTGTGACGACGACGACGACGACGTCGGTGATGATGATGATGATGGGCGCAATTGTGATGTGATCGGCGGTGCTTGAATGGAAGAAGGAAGAACAAATCACCCTGCAAAGCATCCTTTCTCTCTCCCCGCACTTATTATTATTATTTTTTAACCCAATAAGCTAATGTTGGTTTAAGCAGCGCAAGCGGCGGGGTTCGTTTCACTTTACGGCAAATGGACGATTCCTATGGCAATGACGAGGAGCTAGTGACGATGGCAGTGACAGGGACGCGGCAGGATGATACGATGATACGGTAAGACGACCGTTGAGGATCGTCGAGGATTATGGCACAAAATTTCACCCTTGCTCACGGCAAGCCCGGTTACCCCCGGTTCCCCTTGTCTCTGCAAACAAAATGTCTCCCATGAAGGATGTATTTCCTCGTCCTGTGTTCAGCTGCTGCTGTCTCGCTCGGTGCCCGCCCCTGTGTTTTGTTGATTCAATATATATATGTATATATATGTACAATGTACAGAGAAGTGCCTCTGCACTCGTACATACAATTTTACAATTTGATACCCTGCTTAAAAGTGGCATCCTTTGGAGTTGGAGCAGCCATTGAAAAGGACATAAAAGAGATTAAAAATGGCATTAAAGATGGCATTAAAGTTGCCATTACTTTAAACCTATATAATAAATATTTCTGATATTTTTGGAACCAATCTTTTGGTATCTATATAAAGAGTATACAAAGTACAACATTCGCTTTTGAGCTTTCGCAGGACTGCTCGCTTTTATTTTTGCATTCACCAAGGATACTTTCAAATCGCAGCAGTCCAACGATTCAGCCGCATCCTGCCAGATACCTTTCGGTGAGGCGCACCCTCTGAGTCAACTGCGGATTAATTAAATACTCATATATGAAAATGTTTGGACGTCGCCATGAATGGAACAGGGACCGATGTGGATGTGAATGTGGATGTGGACGTGGACCGTGTGCCAGTGCCATTGTTTTTTTGCAAAGCTCAATGCACGTCGCTCGACCGATGGCACAATGGCTTCCTGGCACGTCCTTCCCTGTCAGAAGGATATATGCTTTGGGTGATGGCATGGCATGGTATGTAGTTGGGTTTTGGAGTTGAGTTTGAGGTCCTGCAAATGCACATGAATTCCAATTATGTGTATGATTTGCAGTGTTTGCAAATATTTGCATACTTTTTGTTTACCTTTGGTTGCAATTTTGTTGGCTCTTTTCAGGCGACTCTCTCTTTTATACAAGATGGAACTTCTGTCTTGATTCTATTTTTCTCTTCTTTTTTTTTTTTTTGTATTTTGAAGTACGTAAAGCTTAGAAAGATTTATGGAGAAGATGAAGGGTTTTTTGTGGGGCAACTAGCTAGGTTTTTGGGGGGAGATAGAGATGAGTTTCTTTAGAGAGAGTTTCTTCAGAGAGAGTTTCTTCAGAGAGAGTTTCTTCAAAGAGAGTTTCTTCAAAGAGAGTTTCTTCAGAGAGAGTTTCTTAAGTAAATTATGAATATATTAGGTATTTCCTTTTATATTTACTATTTTACTTCTATAAAAAGGGATTTTCTTATAGAAGATCTACCTCTTTCTCTAAGAATAAAAAAAATTATAAATAATCTGATCTCTTTGGAACGTTGCTCTCTGGTAATTTTAGATCATCAGCTCGACGACGGTTTTTTTTTATAATTTTTTTTGGTTGAGGGGGAGAACTTTACTATAATGACATCTCCAAGTGGATAGTGGACCCGGATTGTGGCATTCCAGAGGCCTACACAACCAACTTATAGAACATCCCGTCTGAGCCGGCGCAACCAGCAATTAGTGGCTTCGACTTCTACGTGCTCTAAACCAATTACGAAATGATGACACGAGTCTGAGGTTTTCTGGCCTTTGTGTCGTTGGAAGCTCCTCTATTTGACGGATCTCGATCCGGTCCCCCTGGATAATGACACTTCTTGGGGGCGGGGCACTGGCGGCACTTCAGTTTAGATGCAATTTCGGAAGTGAGGAGACTAAAAGAACGACTAGGGGTTGCTCTAAAGTTATATATTACAAGATAAATATATTTTTTAAATAGAAAAAAGCTATATTAAATAGAAAGAAACTATATAAAAAAAAGTAAACTAACCAAGCCCTATTTATACATAAAATTAATTTATATTTAGGGAAAATACAAGTGTATCTGGGATTGATCACTGCCTAACACCTCTTCCCTCTCTGATCGTTGTGATTTAAAGAAGAGTTCTTTAGTGTTCCCCCTTAGTTTTCTTTTAGTTTTTCACCGGCTTTCAGTTCGTGATTAATTGAGGAGTAGAGCGGAATGGAGGTTGGTTTTTTTCGGTTGCCCAGGCAATACCTTTTACCTAATGTCTGCCCTCACTCCCAACTCTCGTACTCCCAAAAAACCCATCTTCCCATCTCCCAGCCTGCCGCTAACCATTGATGTGAACCTTAATTATAACGCCATCGGGCTGCGTCATCATTTACCAAACGTCACCGAGCACATGCCCGGAATCAGGGCAGTCATTATTATTACTATTATTATTATTATTATTATTATTATTGCCGGTCTGCTTGGGTACACACATGGGGATGTATGTAAATGCTTTTGCCTAAAATTTGCCTTTTGGCCTGCCAAAGGATGCGCCTGACTTGTTTACTCAACAATCCAAAGTCCTTGGTCAGGCTGTAAGTTTGCCATCTTTGACTTTGTGAAGTTGTTGTCAGATTTTGTTAGATAATTGAGTTGACATTGCCTTTGAGTTGATTTTAATGGGGTTTTCAAGGAGCTGGTTTGAGGGTAAAATAAAGGGAAACGTCTTTTAAAATAAATATATATTTATTTTAATAATAAATAATTATTATTTAAGGTTCCTGATTTATAGATATATGTTATGCTCTTTAAAAGTTAACTAGAAATTATTTTAGTTGTATTTATTTATTAGGAAATATTACAAAAATAGTTGTAATATAAACAAATAAATAAATATCTCTCTTTACATCATATCTAACCCATATCCTTGACCATTCTAAATCTAAATTATCTTACCCAGATACTCTAAACTCTTATAAATCTTAAGAAATACAATACATCTCCCAAATATAATCAAAAGGACCTCAGAGATACCGACAAATGCCGCGCTTCGGTGGCTTCTGTGTGTGGTTCCCAGTGTTTGCCTCGAATTAAGACAATTATAATTTCCATAAGTCCCGAGATGAGAACAATGCCCAAAATAGGAACCAAAATGGATGGAGATTAACCTGGTGAAGTTGAGCCGAAGGCAAGTTTTCGCAAGGTAACAAAAATATATATATGTATGTATATATGAGCAGGCAAAGTCCAAAGACCAGAGACAGGATACTGTAAGGAAACCGAAACAGTAACAGAAACAGAAACAGAAACCGAAACCAATGTCGAACGACAAAGGCACAGTGTTGCGAATGAATAATTAGAATAATAGGTCAAGCGGCTGCAACAAAGGCGAACAATGCCAGGATCCGCACTGATCCTGCACTGAGCCCGAGTCCTGGTAGACGAGCGTAGCGCCATGCGCTAGGCCTTAGCGCACCGGGGACAATGGCCAGGCGCAGGCAAAGGCAACGGCAGGGTGCCGGGGCAAAGAACAGGTTGATGTTGCCAATGCCTTGGCTTATCCTTATCCCTTAGCCAAAAGACAATGGCCTGCGAACGGCAAGCGGCGCGCAGCAGGCAAAACAATGCGGCAAAGCGTTAAATACTGAGTCTCCGAGGAGCAGCCAAGTGGCCAAGGATGCTGGTTGAGAGGGCACACGGTAGCAGCAGCGGCAGCAGCAGCGGCAGGACAAAGGACACAAAGGGGCAAACACAACTAATTATCCTATTCACTGCAAGTGTGTGTAATTACTCAGCTTCGATGGGAGACGGATGTAGCAAAAACCCCTGATCGATACTTGTCAAGACCGACCGCCAAGAGATCCTACAGATCGTAGATCCTAGATCCTTCGAGCTGCTCCTGTTGCTGCCGCAGTTCGACCCGAAAGCCAATTACCGATTTTATCTGGACAACTGTAAACGTTTTCCCCTATATTCTTTTTTTGCACAGACGCTGGGCGACACCTCTCGATGACACCGAGTGTCCTTCGAGCATATGTTCCATCATCAATCACCAGATCAAGTCTCCTGTACCTGTTGCAAGTTCCCGAAAAAAACCAAAAAAAAAAGAATCGAAATCGGAAAACCTTAAACCAAGAAAGCCATGATGATCTGGCATGATTTTGTTTTTTTTTTTTTTTTGGGCCAAGATAAATCGAGGCGAGTGTTCGCACCCCGTCGATAAGCAGTTAATTATATTTATTCCCATCCTGCCCCTTCGGTGCGGCGGCTTCGCTTTGAGCCGAAGATCTCTTCCAAGTACGCGTGTCTAGTTGCACTTTTCCCAAGTTTCGGCGCCAAGGATGGAATGATTAATCAATGGCAGTCAATACATCCATCCATCCATCCATCCATCCAATCTGTTCGGCATTTCGGGCGTTGCAACATCACCGTAACGCGCCCCATCTGCATCCCAGAGACAGAGACTGAGACCGAAACGGAGACCAAGACTGAGACCGTATAAATCATAATTCCATTTCCAAATTATACATCGTCAATCAATATAATGAAATACATTTTCGGGTCCCTAACGCAAGTAATCTACCCAAAAGTGAGCCAGCACTTTCGATCGGAACCCTTCGCGGGTTCGAACTTGAGAGAGAGAGAGAGAGAGAAAAAGTGGGAAGTGTCGCAACACGAGAGTAATTACGAAACAAAAGATATATCGTATGCCCCAAGATGTGGCTTCCTCGCTGATCCCCGGGGACGTGACCAAGCTATACTTGTGGCCAGCCAGACAGCCCACTTTTTTTAAGGAAAATGATTATATATATGATATTTATACGTTATATATTAAAGATGTTGAGTATATTGATCTAGAAGTGTGGAAAGTCTATCAGAAATACTAGATTTGATTGTCATATTTTATATTTATTTCTTATATTAACAAGTTTGTCTTAACATCAGGCGAATCAATCGATATTTATATATTATTAACAAGAGTTTGTCATAGAATCATTAGACGAATCGATATAGCCTATGCCAGAGCATAAAAATAAGTGTTCTATAAAAATAATACCTCTATATAGAGTCATGTTTTGCCTTGTCTTGAGTAGGAAAAGGTTAGTACTATGATGATTCAAGAAAATATATAAAAAAGTATATATATATATATCTATCTATTATACATTTTATTTTAAATTTATTTATAAAAATTTCTACATTAGCCTTAAAGTTTTGACACCGGAATGATACTATAATCCTACCTAAACTTTCAATTTAAAATGCTTTTAAGCAATCATTAAAGAATGTATTTTTTACTATTAAACTCAAGATCCCATAAACTCCATATACCTTTCCTCATATTATTTAAATGTTGTTACATTTCTTAAACAAAAAAAAACATGCTTATTACACCTAAAGTTCCTATATACTCCAGAACCTAAGCTGATACTGTAATATCTGGTTTATACAGCACCTCATCAATATAATATCAATCTAAAGCCTGTCCATTGCAGTCTCTCTTGGATGCTTTTGCATATGGCATGTACATCATATTACACATTTTGGTAATCTGAACTCTACGTCTATGTACAGATTTCGACGATAATTGGAAGGAGGCCGAAACAAACACACACACACACACCCCCTTGGAATTATTATGCCGATGTAAATGGCTCTTGAAAATCATTGTGTGCATGCTGCATGCGGCGGTGGTTGTGGACTCGAATTTGAATGTGAATCAAAATTTGAGTGCGAGTGCGAGTGCGAGTGCGTCGTCACTGATTTCGTTAATGAAATTTTTCCGTAGACTGAGGGACCGACCGACTGGCCACACCCCCTTTGGTCCAATTGCCTTGCCGACTTAGTGGTTCGTTTGACGGAGCAAAAAAGGGGTTCGAGTCGAAAAATGATTTTCGTTGTGTGTTTGGTATGTGCCTGGGAAAGGGGTTAAAACTCCATCTCTCGGGTGCTACGAACTCTAATAATGCCTTTATTAAAAGGTCAACCCCATCTATGCATATATATATATGTATTTTCCATTAATTTGATTTCTCATTATTTTAAAATCGAATGATTCGACATTAAGGTGATTTTGGGAATGAATTATGGAGTTCTTAAAGGTCTTAAAGCGGGAATCTGAGGCGATATAACCGGGGAATGGTTGTCGTTAAACGATAAGTAATATGTTCATTGTAATGGCATTTTTTACTTTTTATTTATAAAGAATTTTAATATTAAAATGTTGATGTAATAAATTTGAAATTATATTCTTAAATTATTTCACATGCAAAACATATAATGTAATGCACTCTATCTATGAAATTTCTTTATTTCAATATCTTTACAATGGGATGCAACGTTTAAAAGGGGAATATACATTTTTATTCATTAGAAAATGCGAGATAAAAATTATATAAATTTGAAATCGATTATAACTAAGTCGTAAAAAGGATTCATTTAAATTTGGCACAAAAAGAATTATCAATTTTAATAATTTAAAATTACAATATGTTTAATTTTTTATTAATAAAAATAATAATAATAAAATAAAATAGAATTGTTTTATTATGAAGGAACTTAAAATAAACTGTCTAGAATTAAGGGGGTACATAAAATCCTTTTTAAATGTAAATTTATATCCCTTAAATATTTCATTTTCATTTAGCATATAATTAGAATTAAATCAAGAAATAAATAAAGATTTGTAAGAATATAATTTGATGAAAGTGAGAATATAATACTACAAAAAAGGCCATAAAATCCATTAAAAAATACCTTATGAAAATATTAAATAAAAATTAAAATAAACTTTTAAATCTTTAGCAAATTTCTAATAATGTTTTCCTACAGGAAAACTATACCAATTGGAAAAATATAGTACGTGCGGTTCCAATTAGACAGTGATGCTTCCACTTTCTGCCGCATGGATCGACAGAGTGCTGAAGCCGATCATGAGCAGCGCCATCTGTCTGTTTCTATTGAGAGTTCTCACAATTTCTAATGCATAGGTGGCGCTCATATGTGGTTCTGTGTTGCAAAATTTTTAAATATTACTATAATTTATTTTAATTCGAGTTTTAAACTTACTTATTATTATTTAGACAATATGTCAGGTCCTCTGGATGGTTTAAGGTGGCCTTAAAGTCATATATATACCGATTTAGTAATTTATAATAAAATACAAATATATGTTTTAAAATCTTTAAAAATTTAGAAGTACTTTTAGACATTTTGTTAAAGGACTTAAAACTCCAATTTGCATTTTAAAAATTTATAATACAATTTGTACAATTTATAATATTATTATATTAATTGTATGTATGATAAATTTATCTTGTAAATGTTTGAGGCCATGAAGTCAATATCGGAATGAGGATATAATTATTAAAAGGTGCCTTTACTGCAGTGTTTAAGGACTCTGAAAGTCCTGCAACTGACACGGCTGTGTCGCAACTTCGGGTCAGTTGTAATTGCTGGGCCCAAACGATATCCTCACTCATATCTGGGCATAAATTCATTTATTGCGGGGGCACAGGGGGGGTAACCCATTGCGGAAGGAAAGAAAAAAAAAGAAAGCAGAAAAAATATTATGCCAGGCACTGGCACTGTCCACATGAGCGACATCAAAGCGAATGTTTATGTTTATCTAAGGATAATGTGTTTGCGCCAGCGGAATGTCAAAATAAGAAGTGTTTCGGAGGCAATCAATTGAAATTAATTTGCATAAAGGAATGTCCGTGCACGCACTCCGGCGGCCAGCCGGACGAAGGATCTCCCAGGATGGAGTCCACAGAGCTGGGGAACTGGTCCTGGGAGAGAGGGAGTGTGGGGCGGCGGTCGCTTGTCGCTTGATTGGCGACCGCTTTGACTTTGGATTTTAATTTGCGCATAATGAGAATGAGTGAAAAGCCGGCACAGGGGGGGGAGGGGCTCTCCTCCCAGCAGAGGGATATTTTCCGGCAAAACAGACCCGGACGGGGCACACACCACACCTACGGAAATGCGAATATGTGTGTACATGGCCCAGGGGCATTCAGGAGCACGACGAGCAGGAGCTGGTGCCGGCACAGGACCAGCAACAGCAGCAGGACCAGGAGCAGGGGCTGCGGAAAAGTCTGTTGGCACAGCTGAATTTAGGGTTTAAAATTAATTAAGCGGAAGTAACCAAGTACGTTTGATTGTTTTAGACAGCTCCTGATTTTGTGTATGTGCATTTATATATTAATATATCCTTTTTTTTGCTTTGTTTTTTATTTTGTATTTTTGTTGGTTTCAAAAAATACAAACATTTCACCTTAAAGTTGAATATCATTTAGCTTGAAGGGATCATGTGCTCGTTATACATGTTACTCTAGTTTAACGAGTCGAAAAATATACAGAATTAAATAAAAAAGATGCAGAATACTGGAGAGTGTCATAAAATTCAGGGTTAAAAATTAATATTATTCAAATAAATGAAAAAAAAAAAATATATTTTTTAAGGATAAGAAATTTTTACTGTTTAAATTTTGTGGACTGATATAGTTCTTGTTAAAGTTCCTATTGAAATTCGTCCTCAAGTTCTTTTTAAAGTTCCTGTTAGTGTTCCTGTTATAGTTCATGCTAAAGTTCCTGTTGAAGTTAATGTTAAAGTTCCTCATAAAGTTTCTGTTAAAGTTTATGTTAAAGTTGCGGTTAAGGTTCCTGTTGAAGTTCATGCTAAAGTTCATATTAAACTTCTTCTTAAAGTTTCTGTTAAAGTTTCTGTTGAAGTTGGTGTTAATGTTCCCGTTAAAGTTCATGCTAAATTTCCTGATAATGTTCTTGTTGAAGTTCCCGTTAAAGTTCCTGTTAAAGTCCCTCTTAAATTTTAAAACTAACATAAACTTTAGATTAAGTTAACATAAACTTTACATAAGATTAAGGTTAATTTAACAGTGCACTAAGCCTAACTCAACATTAACTTGACTTAAACAATAACTTAAAATAAAACTAAAATAAATTTATTATTACATTAATATAAACTTAACACTAACTTCAAATTAACCACCCATCATTAATTGTCATTTAAAATACATCAATTTAAAATGAACTAATAAAATCTATAATTTCAAATCCATTAAAAATCTTAAAGAAAAAATAAAGCAGATGAAGATTTCTTAAAGAGACAACTTCAGACATTTATGGCTTAGATAAGCACCTAGGGGTGGGTGGGCGTGCCTGGAGGTGGCCTTATGGAACTTGGGAGAACGTGGGAGAAGCACCAGGCACTGGTGGTCCCATTCGGGGATTCCACACGCAACAGGAGCGGAAGCGGAGGTGGGATATGTACATTTTAGTGTGGATGTGAAAACCGGGAACGGGGACACACCTCAAAGATTGATGACTGTCGCTGGCCATTCGGCGACGGACTTTTCAATTATCGACATGGTCTCGACATGGCCATTGGGTTGCGTGATTCGCTCTGCTCCCAGCCGTGCCCGGTATCGTCATATCGTCGTCATATCGGCGTATCATCGTGTATTTTTCGGGGGGGGGCGACACTCTGTCATTTGGCCGCTTCGACTCATAAGGACAGAAATCCAGTGGCTAAGTGTTGGCAAACAATCTGTGTGTGTGTGCTTCCAGGTGGGGGAGATGGGGAGGTGCGGTGGTGTATGTTTATACAAACATACATATATGCAATATGAATCCCTGTTCGAGCATGATGATTTGTCGAAACCCCCTCTTTTCGAGGGGGATCCCCCCGAATGCTGGACGCAGTAGCACAAGTCACTCTCTTTAATTAAACCGGGCAGAGCTCTGGCCACTGTCGATTTAAATTCGTTAACTTTCCACCATTTCGACGACTCATGTCTGCTGGGACTGGCCAACTACTCCCCTGGCTTATAATATATATATATATATATGTGTGTGCATTATGGGTTCAATTTGCTACAGATTAAATTTCCATTTAATGTGCTAACAAGACTTGATTAACAAAGAGACTTTAAAGGGAGAGAAAGGGATGGGTTGGGTGTTATAATTAGAGTTTAGAGAGTTTAGAGAGTAGGAAATATATCAAAGATAAAGATGATTTGTTATAGTTATTTTACTTTTGTAAAATAATGTTTATTAAGTAGCCAAAATATAACTAAAATAAAAAGGAAACTTTATAAAATAAACAGGAGTTTTTAATCTCTTTTAACTCCCTCTAAAAGTGATGTTAAAGACCCCTTTTCAGTGTAAATTTGTGTGGTTTTTACAAAACAACATTTAATTGCATACTTTCAGGCATCCTTTAAAGAGATTTAAAGACCTCAGAGATTTCTAAAGTCAGATGTAAATAAAGATATTTATTAAACAAAAAAAAATAAATAAATAAATAAATAAATATTCCACCTTATTTTGCCTAAAATATATACATTTTTTGACAATATTTTCTTGAGAAACACCTTTTCCCCTACCCAAATATAGCATTTAAAATTGAACCCCCAACAAAAAGCCATATGCCTCTGTGTACCAAAAGTCAAAAAGTCACTTGGAACTTGTGCCACATTTCCCCTCTATATACATTTGATTTGTTTTACGATGCTCCACACTCCACTCTCCACTCTCTACTCTCCAATCCAGTCTCGACTCCACTCTCGACTCCTCCCGTTCTTCTAATTGAAAAGAGGTTGAACAAATAAACACAAATTGTAATAAAAGTTTATATGCAATAAATATTTTTTGGATGCGGACGAGCAAGCACTTTTTGGTTTAGCTTTAGCTGCCGGCTGCTGCTGCTGCTGCTCTTGCTGCTGTTGCTTTTGAATTTTTTATTCGAAAAATAAAATTGAAAATTCAATTTCGCAATCATTTTGGCACCACCCCAGACCAGACCAGCTCAGACCAGACACACACAAACACTTTGTGGAAGTCGAACTACCCTCCACCCAAAAAGGAGCCACCCCGGAGATTAAAAACGACAATCTCCTGACAGCCAGCGAGTACACTTGTCCACCAGAACCATAACCAGGAGCCAGGAAGCCAGAGACGTAACCAAAACCAAGACTGGAGGCCAAGACCAAGAGCCAAGGATGCCCGGGACTCGGCACAGCCTCGGCACAGCCTCGAAAGTTTCCCCGCCGGACCAACCAGGGTTGCCTTGGGATGTGTCTCTCTCCTTGCCGCGCCTTATTGGACATAATAATTAAAATATAAACAAAAAAGAGTTGAGTAAACTTCCACAGAAAAAAAAAACAACAAAAAAGGGCAGACTCAAGACGCTAACCCCTTTTAAAGAGTCTCCCAGATAGGTAGACGCGTTATGTTTTAAGGCTTGGAAATTATTAATTAACCCGTTGTTGTTAGCCCCTCAGTGGCCTCATTTGTTCTAGCTTTTTTTAAATTATGCACCTATTAATGTTTAAAATGCAAATGCCGGGACTGAGCCCCATGGAACCCAAACAGGGGACAGGCAAAAGGGGTGTCCTGCCCAGCTCTGCTCTGCTCTGCTTTTTGCTTAGCTCTTGAATGGCCATGGCAATAAAGTTTTATGTGAATAATGCAAGCCATTGTCAAGGAATTATGGCCGTGCGGAAAGTGCTCGGGTCGCCTAGGGTCACTTTGACGGCATGTCCTTTCGTTTATGGCCCGAGCACTCGTAACGATGATGATGTAAACGGGAAGGTAAGGAAAACTTTCCCAGATCGAAGGACCCAACATACAACATACACGCAAAAATAGCCACAAGACTGTAAAAAATATAGAAACAAAGGAATATAGCATAGCAGACTAATTAAAAACGAAAAGGGATAACCTCAACGTTTTTAATACTCTTAAAAATATGAGATAATTACTTGATTCTACAGGCTTTTTATCTCTAGATAGTATATATACATAAGATCCTTTTAAATTTAACTTTGAATCCAGTAAATCCCTAATATATCTTTAAACCTTATTCTATTTCTTCAAACAAATAAAGCAATAACTACCTTAAATTATAATTAATTCGGTTATTTCAAACCAAGCGCAAGTAAATGTTTTCTTACAAAAAAAAAAAAAAGAAGATAAAGCTTACTGTTCTGATAAAATGCCATCTGACAGTCCCATGTCCTTAAGTCCCCGACAAAACAATGCTAAAAACGCCAGAGGTTAGTACTTTGTCACTCAGGCGTTAAAGGCCATGCTCCTTAATAGTCCTCCTCCCCCCACAATCCCACTCACTAAGCAACTCACTCGAAGGACACGTACGTTCTTGACAAACAAAAAAGCACACAGTCACACTACTAACGGATGAATACGTGCACACTCCGCCTCTCTTCACAATGGGGTTAATCACTGCGAGGAGTGGATCAAAAGTTTGTGGCATTCAACCACAAACACGGCCGCCACAGCCATTTAACGAACTGTTTTCAATTAAGCCAGTGAATACCTTAAGGTAATGTTGAAATCACTTAAAGAAATTATAATCACTTTGTACACACACGTTTAACTCCTCGGGCCTTCTACACAACCGAATTTTCCCTCGCTTTTCCCTGCTCCCCTTTCTGCTTTCCCCTTTTTCCCTTTTCCCTGCCAGGAAAAGGAGGAAATCCTCCTCTCATCGTCATCGTCGTCGTCGCTTAGCTGGCTTGTTTTCGTAGTGGATTAACCCGAGCAAAAGAAATAAATTCACCTGCAGAGAGGCTGTGTGTATATATAGTGCTTAGAGGCCACCCCTCCGACACCAGCCTCCATCTATCCTCCTCCTGCTCCTCCTCCTGCTTCATCCCCTCCAGCCAACACATGTTTGGAGGTTGTTTGGACAGGGAGAGGGCCCATCTTCGGGTTCATAATCTTCTCGGCGAAAAGGAAAAGGTAATTTAGTAAATAATAGGGTCAAAGACAAATATTGTTGTGGGCTTGCCAATGAGGCAACGCTTTCGGCGTCTTTTGTGCGTGAAAAGCGTGCGTAAGTTGCGTCTGTGAGGCAATTGAGGACGATTAACTGCTGAGGCCGGGCAGGAGAGGAGGGGGATTTTCTTGGCCAAGATAAACCCAGCTGACCCGCAAACACACACACTGCCACTGCCACATATGTGGTAGGTAGTCTACTATACTTTTCATGGATTAGTTTGTTTTTTGCAGTCAAAAGAACATTTGAATTTAGGGAGTTTATTTGGTATTTTTTAAACAAATTTAGTTATTTGTTTATGTGGCATTTTTGAAAAGAAATTTTGGTCTTTATTTATATATATTATTTTATAAATATATTTATTTATTTATTTCCTAATTAAAGATGTCTTGGAATATTGTAATATTCTAATGTATGTAATGTACACATTTTTCTTTTGAAAATAATATTTTCCAGGCTTTGTCTTCATAATCCTGTAACTTGGCTACAATTGCAATATAATTACAATTTAAATTATATATTAAAACCCTAATTAAATACTATATATAAGATATATGCCTTTAAGGGATAAAGCAACCTGATACTGCCTTAGTTAAGTGCACTCAGCACTTGGAATTAATTTTCCTAGCCAAGTTCTTCGCCCTAAAAACACTTGGTGATGTTGAAAGGATAGTCAGAGTGTCAGTGTCCCTAGCAGAACCCCTCTTAGGGTGCTTCCCATCTATATATATCTATATACATCTATATATATTTCATAAAAAAATCACAATGATTTACTGCCAAGTCTAATGAAAACAACAAAGTTAAATCAAAGGTGGGTAGTAAGACGCAAGTAAATGCGGTCATCCCAAAAGTAATATTTTTGTTTTTTTTTTTTTTTTTTAATGTAAAAATCTGCGGCTTTTAGTAGCTGACAGGAGGGGCAATATTAGGACAGCAGAGGGGGTAAGGGAAATGGGTAGAGCAAAGGGGGAGTGGGGTAGGAAAATGAGGAATGGGTAGGGGGGGAAGGGGCGTGGGAATGGGCAAAACTTGTTCTTTGATGCAGCATATTTTTTTTTTCTCTCTTTATTTTTTTTTATGTGCTCTACAAAGGAACAACAAAGTCGGTTGGGGGTTCGCTCCTTCTCCCCAAACAGAACCGGGAGATGTTGCGACGGACATTAAGTAGTCGAATGTTGTCTTTATAACACTGTGAACACAAACACAAAGCGCCGGCGAAAAGGTCACAGCGTGCCCCCGGCGGCACAGCGGCAACGGCCGTGGCAGCAAGTCAGGGCCAAGAAAAGACCGCGCCACGCACCCCAAGAAACAATTTTTCAATAAATTAGGTTTCTCAGCAGATTCCGCGTCGTTTGCCCCACACCTCCGACCATTTCCATTTCCTGCCACTTTTACTTTCTCGTCCATTTCCATCCCCACGGACACACTGCCAGCTTACACTCGGGAAAATTATAGAGTAATTTTAAAGGTAATTTATTATTTTTCATTTCTATAATATCATAATTAATTATTATGAAATAAGGTAGAAAATACAGAAATACAATAAAAACTAAATAGTATTTTTGGAATATTTTTAATTTATATATTTTCATAATTAATTAATAAAACATAAAATAGAAAATATATAAATACAATTAGAAAAACTTGTAATAATTTTAATAGTAATTTAATAATTAAAGTGATAGAATTTTAGAATGAAAAAATAGATTGTAATTGTAATTGTAAAAATATATATTTTTATTAATTTTAATGATTTTTTTGATTTTAATTAATTATTTTGCCATTTTGAATTTTATATGTAAATAATTAATAAATTCAAGTTTAATAAATTTAAAAAAATCTCTAACTATATTTATATATAAAAGTCAAGATCCTTAAAGATAATTTAAAATTAATTAATTAAAATTAATAATTAATTAAAATTAATAATTAATTAAAATTAATAATTAATTAAAATTAATAATTAATTAAAATGAATCATTTCTTTAAATTAATAATTTAATTAATTAATTAATTAAAAATTAATAATTAATTTATTATAAATTTTTTTATTTTAAAAAATCTATGTAAATTAAATATGTATTATTAAAAATTAAAATCTTTAAATATCTGTAGAATCCGTAGAATAGATCCAAATTTCCAATATTTTTTCATTATATCATATTTTTCTTTTTTTTCTGTGTACAGTAAAGCAATTCATTCCATATTTGTTTTGGACTTTTTCGGTACGCAAACGAGATGGAAACTTTCGGCGGTCGTCCTGCCATCCTGGCAGACCACCCCTCCCCCCTCAGGATGGGTCTCCAGCAGTCTGGGGCCGCGAGCGGAATATGCTTTCGGCTGCACAAGTCGCTGATTTATGCCCTTTTTAATGTGGCCAAAGTAAATGTCATTTAATTACACCCGATTTAATGGAATTTTACGAATTATCGGTACATTTTTGAGAAAACATCCTGTCCGCAGTGGGCTTCCTTCCGTCCTATTTCTGGCCTCTCCACCTCCAGAGAACACAGCCGCAGGGAGCAAAGTGGCAGAGGAAAACTTTGGCAGGTCATAGGGCACAACAAAAAAAAAAAAAAAAAAAAAAACAGAAGAGAAAACAACAAAACAAACAAAATAAAGCAGAGCAAACAAAGGTCCAAGGAGACGCAGACGCGACACACTTCAAAGGAATGCCGGGCATTTCTGGAGCGTCCAGGAGGAGTGCTCACTGTATCCATCTCCAGTGTTTTCTATCTCCATCAACTTGTTTTGATTACCAGGAAGTCAACTGGAAAGGAGAAAGGATCTCCGGGGGGAGGGACAGCCGCAGAAAGTGAATTTTTGATTGTAATCTAATTTGAAATAATCACCGATTCAGTGCTCATTTTTCAGGGTTTAATGGTTGCCTTTTTTGGGTAAAAAATTTGAATATTCCCTAAATAAATAGTTTAATATATTAAATTTTAAATGATTTTAAAAGAATTTCTTTAAAAAACTTAAGAAAAAAAGTAGCAGTAGAGATTATTAGTTAAAAAATTCCCGAAAAATCCTCTTACAAAGCACACAAGGATCCCCCTCATAACTAACCTTCCTAGCACATCCTTATCCTTACCATTAAGGTCACATAATTGGCCTAATCGGAGAGGTAATTAGGAGCTACTTGTGGCCGCCAAATCTAATCACAGGTAATCATCCCCCCCCCCCCCCCTTCGCCCCGTCTAATGTCCTGTCCAAAACAGCGATGAAAATCGACGGCAAAAAAGCGGATAAAGAACACCAAAAAAGCTCCCCGCGCATATTACAATATTTCACAGCACATGCCCCTTGGTCACATCTGTCCCGGAACAGGACCCAAAATTACATTACGGCTGGCTCCAAGCGGGATGAATTGCATATTTCAGGCAGGAGTGGGTGTGGTTACCCGCCCCCCTCCCAGGAACAGCTTTAAACAGCCAAGTCCCAAGCTGTTAGACGAAGGTAATTGCTATAAAATTGCTTTGTAATTGCTTACTACAAACAAATAGCCGTCACATTAATAAAAACGAAGGAACAGCGGACAAAAAAAAATGTGTTACGCCGTAGAGTCGTGGTGATGTGGGTCCAGAAACACCGATCTATTTGGTGCCGGGGCGCTGAACCGCTTTATTTAATTAGACGCTCACAAACCAATTAATCAATTTGCGCCCAAGCTCCACCCAGGACCTTTGACTGTAAGCAGTATCCTGGTATCGCAGTATCCCAGTATCCCAGTATCCCAGTTTCCCAGTATCCCATTATCCGGTATCCTGGAACCACCACCCTCCCCGTCGCGCACTTGTCCCGGGCATTGTCAATGTCAAATTATGTACACTTTTATGCTAAAATAAAGTGACGCCTGGACCCCGGCTGGCTCGAGCACAGAAATGTAATGAAGAGTAACTTTTTCGCATAATGCAGCGAAAAATAAATAGAATCCTGTTAAGACCATTTATCACTCGACAATTTGTACGATCCCAATTTTGTGTTGCCACGGACGTGAAATTATTTACAGAGGACTGATTTCACCCTCTTGAAATTGTTAACCGCATTTCGTGTAATTCTGCTCCCTGTTCTCCGTTCTGCAAAAAATATTTACACAGGCCAGGAAAAGTATCATTAAGAAGTCTGTCTTTGATTTCCTTTCGAGTCACCGAAGTTTCCTTAACTTTCTGGAGTGACGAAATGCTTGTCGCGGTTTTAAAAGAACATTTGCAACAGGGAGAAGGCGTGTCAACAAGTGGCATTTGCGCTTACACAGAATTTTTAGAAACTGTAGATTCCAATATTATTGTATTAGTAAGAAAATATCTACTAATATTTTAGCTTTTTTCAGTATTTGCATATGATAAAAATTTGTTTTTAAATCGATAAATGTAACGCCATCAATTAATCATATTTTTTAGCTTATCAATTTTGTTAAGTTTATAATAGGGAGAAAATAATGAAAAAGAAGAGAGAAAAAAAAACTCGATCAAATCGAATTTTAATTCTATATATTAAAATATATCATTAATTGTAAGTAATAATAATATATAGTAATAATAATATATAGTAATAATAATATATAGTAATAATAATATATAATAAAAATATAAGGCTTGCAGTAGAAGGAAAATTATATAAGTTAAGTTTCGCTTGCATTTATTATTTTCCAATTGCCAAAATAAAAGTTAAATAAAGAGCAGCAGCTTTCCAGCTGAAAAAATGTACTACAATAAGAGAGAGAGAGATCGTACTCTCCAAGGTCCTCATTCGCTCTTAGGTTTTGTACGTCACAAAAGCAGCACAAGAGAGGACAAAAAACTCGCGCGCAAAAGCACAGAAAATCAAGGAAAACAGAAAAGAGTAAATATATTTGTCTCACTCACCCACACGCACATATGTTGTTGCTGCAGAACGAAAAAGGAGACGAAAACGAAATGAAGAAAATGCCTTATTTGTAACAGTTATTGAACTTTTTCACTTCTTGCATTAGCACATTAAAAAAGCAACAAAATGCATTAGCCAATTCAACAGCACTGTACTTGGCCTTGATTTCGAAACTGAAAAAAAAACAAAACAAAAAACACGGCAGCAAACCGGCTGCCATTTTGTGATTTTCTAGGCCTTGTCGCTGACTTTACACAATTTTTCACTTCACTCAGGGGACTTAACAACTTGTCTTACTTATGGCGATTGCATTTTCCGCACTCGCGTAGGAAAAACTCCTTTAGTTTTGATTTTTCACCGCCGCAGCGATCCCCTGCACGGAGACCTTACTTTCGCGTCCGTTTCGTCCGAGAGCGCCAAATACTATGCTAAAGTGACACCCACACGAGAGGATCATATTCTTTAAGTGGCTCTCTCGCTCTCTCGTCCGGGCGAGAAATAGAGAGCCAGCAATGGAACCTTGTAGGAAGCAACAGCAGAACAAGAGAGAGGACAAAATGCGTGCGCGAAAGCACAGAAAATCAAAGAATACAGAAAAGAGTCAATAGGATTGTCTCACTCACCCACACACATATGTTGTTGCTGCAGATCGAATATGGAGACGAAAACGGATGCAAGAAAAGGAGAAAAAACCTTATTTTTTGCGGTTATTGAACTTTTTTCACTTCTAGCATTAGCACATTAAAAAAAACAACAAAATGCACTAGCCAAAACAACAGCACTGTACTTGGCTTTGATTTAGAAACTAAAAAAACAAAACAAAAAAACACGGCAGCATACCGGCTGCCATTTTGTGATTTTCTTTGCCTTGTCGCAGACTTTTTGCACTTTTTCACTTCACGGCGGGGATTCAAAAACTTGTCTAACTGTTAACCATTGCATTTTCCGCACTCGCGTAGGAAAACCTCCTTTACTTTTGATTTTTCACCGCCGCGGCGATCCCCTGTACGGAGACCTGATTTTTGCGTCCGTTTCGTTCGAGAGCGCCAAATATTATGCTAAAATGGCACCCACACGAGAGGATCATATTCTCGAAGCGGCTCTCTCGCTCTCAGTTAGCCCTTGTCCGGGCGAGAACACACAGAGCTAGCAACGGGACTTTGTACGTCACAAGAAAAGGAAAAGAGAGGGTTAAAAGAAAAAATAACAATTGGATTATTTTAATTAAATTCAATTTAATAAAATGAAAAAAAAAACGAACAGGAATATAAAAATATTTAAAAAATTCGATTTTAATATTTTCGTAGTCATATTACATTAACAGTTTTGCATTCACAGTAGCGAATATTCCTCTATATTTAAAGATTGTTTATATGGCAGCTATATGATATATTTATCCGATTTGCATAAAATTAAAACCGAAATTCTGAAATAATATATAATGAATATATTTCTGAGCAGATAAAAATATGTTGAAAAACAGCGGAGTTAGATTATTTTTTGAATACATTTTTTTGAACATTCCTATGGCAGTTTTATGTTATAGTTGTCCGATTTTGATAAAAATAAAACCGAAATTCAAAAATATTAGAAAATTCTTATATCTTAAATTATATGGAAATATGTTAAAAACTGGCTGAGTTAGAATTTTTTTCCTAAAAATTTTCCGATGATAGAGTAGTGAGAGGGTATAAAATAACATTTTAGATGGGCAAAAATATGAGTGATTCCATTATAAAGTCATGTTCAAGAAATTAATATTAAAACCAGATATTGATCTGCTGAAAAGTGCTTCCGGTGACACACACACACCACCTTTCAGAAATGTTAAGAAAATTAACTCGCAGGACCTGCGATAAGGTCGGATAACCTGACAAATCCACACCCACAAGCCCACCCAAGGACCCACCTACCCGGCAGTTATACACACGTTAATGGGCCACCGGCCATTTGTGTGCAATAATGCCGTGTTCGTACAACAATAACGCAATAAAATATGCAGCACAAGTGCAAATGAAATGCCAAAGGAGGCGAAGGATACCCCCCCACCGCATGGTCCTGGAACGAAATTTGCATATTAAAAATTTAGCACATGCACTTACCCAACGCGCAGGGCGGCCCATAAACGCGTGTAGTCAATGCTAATGTGCCCATTACCGTCGTGTGAAATTCATGATCTGATGCAAATCCACAGTCACATCCGACCGATAAAATTCGCAACTTTTGGTGACAAGCGGTGTCGTCCTGGGGGTAACCCCAGGAAGGTGTTGGTGTTGTCCTTGCGGAACCGGAATCAGGCGCTTAAGCGCCGCCATGCCCATGGCAACGGCCCCCCTTGCAAAGGCGTCATAAAAATCCTATTATGCACATTACAATATCAAAAGAACAGCGACCGATGCCACGGGAATCCCAAAGGAAATACGTAATATTCAGAGGGGGGCGCGCGATATGGCCGTTATTTGAAGGAAGCCACAGTCACAGTGGCAGCCACATGGAATGGCACTTGGAGAAATAATCGCCAGATGTTTTGACATTTTAAAAGGGAAAGGGGAATAGAAAGCTTAAGAATGTACCTGAGATATATGTGTAAATTCTGGTTCGTTTTAACTTATTATAAACCCTATAATTCTATATATTTATATAAAAGAGAGAAGAGCTTTGACTTGAGAGGAGAATTTACCTTAAAAATAACTTCAGATTTGCACACAATCCTTTTAGTTTAGTTTACTTTATTTTATAGTTTATTTCCTTAAGATTTTCATTAAAAACAAGCCCAAATTTTTGCCAAGTGTTTCCTAGCAGCTTCCTCTGACAGATATGCTTTAATAAAATGTATCTGCCAGAAGATTTTTAATAAATTTGCAAGCAAATCAACCACTGCCAAGGAAGTGTCTCACTGCTGGTGGCAGGAAGGCAGCATAGCCATAGCCAAGCCTCCGGTCCGGAGGCACATTCACATCCACATCCGGATGCTGGGACAGGCACAGGTCCAGGACCACATCAGCAACAACACCCAGAGCGACATAAATTATGACAAAATGCGAGCTGCATGGGGGTGAGACGGGGTCATGACCACGGGGGCTTCCGCTTCTGGATTGGCACAGGGACCTCGACCTCGACCAAGGGGTGCTTATATTATTTTATGGAAAGTGTAGCGAGACATAAAAGCGAGCAGCATGAAGCGCATAATAAGCAAATTATAGAGCGTTTACAAAGGGACACAACCGTGTGCGGCCTGATTCTGTTGGATCCCATTTGGTTGGTTGTTTCTCCGCGGCTCATCTGGGGATTCCCGGTGCCTTGGCTTGGCCAATGCAAATTTACATTTACTTAGGCCGCTTTGGCTTTCAATAAATGCCCTTCGTCGTATTACGGCTATAAAGCGGTAAAAATGAAATTTAATAACCCAAACCAATTTACAAATGACTTGTCCTCTCCGGGAATAGCCAAATTGATTTGCCAATTGAATCTACGGGGCCATAGCTAGCGGGTTTGGCAGATAACATCAAAGATGTACGTTTGATTAGGCCACGCCGGAGAGCTCAGAGGTTGTAGTTGAGGTCTCCGGGACCGGGTCAGGTTCAAGCAGGGTCATGAATAATTGAGGGAAACGAAAACTTTGGAAAAAGAGCAGTGGAGTGTTGTAGGAAATGTGATAACCGGTGCTCAGTAGTCACTATTTAGTTTTTAGATGGGATTTATATTTTATTTACAGACCGTTTTTTATGTTAACTTGATTAAATACAAATTCTTTGCAGGTAATATTACTATTATTATTAATATTCTATTACTAACATGAATATGTAGTATTATCTGCAAAAAACTGTATATTTTCAATAAAGTTTAAAGATTCTTTGCATCTTACGTATATTTTTTCAATGAACTTTCAAAAAGGACTTTTTAATAAACTAAAAAAACTTAAGAACATAAACAGACTTTCAACTTTTCATAAATTCGTAAAATGTTTGTGAAAAAAGTAGTGTTCAGAGTGTCAGTGTTGTAAAATAAACTAAAACTCAAAATTCAAGCAGAAGTGTTGTAAAAAATAAAATATGTTAGAAAATTACTTAGAAGTGCTTAAAATCAAAATATAACTATAAAATGTTCATCGATATAATCGATATTTAATCGATAACTGCGAAAATAAATAACTAATTCAAAATTTAGTTTTAAAAATCAATTTTACCCTTTTTATAAATTAGATTCCAGATTCTTTTAATTTCCTAATAGTATTCAAAAGAAATATCTATACAATTCGCCTTATAAATATCCACTTTGTCAACTTCAGCTGCTTTGACTTGGTAATTCGCTAGGTTTCCCCACAATTTGCCATCAAGTGGCATATAAATTCATAAGGGCGAATCGATGGGGCCATAAACTACAATAAATTGAATAGATTCCCTTTAAAAGTGGCATTACGTTTTTTATTTACCGCCCCTTTTACCTCGCTACCCTCCCCGCCTGCTCGGTTTTGGGGTTTCGGTTTTCCAATAACCCATAACACGGAATATGCGCCAGTGTGTGTGTGTGTGTGTGTGTGCTACGTCCCGCATACTAAGCATGTCCTGGCATGTCCGTGATTCCGATGCAAGATTTATCCTTTTTGCCAGCAAGTGGCGCTCGCCGCGTTCCCAGGACCCACCGGATCCTTGCCCAGATATTTATCGCCGGGTTTGCGGATAACGAGGAGCGTTGGCTAAGTGACCAACACCAGCTTCCCAGGGGTGTACTAATTTCCGAGATATGAATGCAAAACAATATTTCGGCCTTAAAATGTCCAGTGAAAGTGGCCTTTTTTTAATTTGTTGCTTTTTCGGTATTACGATTTAAGGGTATTTTTGTATTTATTTATTTTATTTCTTTAGTAAGAATCGATATTGATTGGGGAGGTATTTTGAGAAGAAGTCCGATAAGGTATATCGAAAAAAAGCCTAATCTTATAGCGAGAAAATTATAAAGTAATTTTTAAAAATTATTTGTAAAGTATGATAATATTTGATATATTTGTGCTTAAATCATCTAAAAACATTGCATTAAATTTTAAAATGTCAATATTTTATAAAAAATATGATAAAATTCGATAAATGTTAGAATATCGATATTATATTGAATTTAATTAGCTATTTTATTATATAATTATTTATAAAATATGATAATGCTTGATATATCTATGCTTAAATTATCGAAAAGTATTGCATTAAATGTTAGAATATCAATATTTTATATAACTTAGTACAATTTTAAACGTATAAAATAAATAAATAAATAAAATATATAAAATAATAAAATAAAGTTCGATAGATGTTAGAATATCGATAATTTATTAAATTTATGGACTATTAAAACTATAATTTAAAAATGTTTATATATTTGAGCACTGTTTAGCTTATAGCTCTTCTTTGGTACAGTTATTGACAATATATATATTTAAAATCGATTAAATATCGATTTATTGCATTTTAAAATAATTACACCTTAACAGTATCTATTTATATACAAAATCTTCGTTTAAATATCGATATCTATACTTTATATATTTTATTAATATTTCTAACAACCTTCCTGCTTTGTTACCTTTTAAAAAATATATTCCTAAACCCCATAACTTGTCACTAAATTGGAAATCATAACTTATTGGTTTTAAATCTGCCCTCGTCATCAGATTTAACTTGTACATTGTTGATTTTTTTAATAAAAACAAACATGTTTGTGCATCAAACATCAAAGATGAGCCACGGGACGGGCTTCGAGTCTGGCCAATTTACATCCCCCCCTCGGTCTGGCGGGGAATGAATCAAATGAAAAGCAATTATCAGCGGAAGAGGCTGAACAAATTCCTCAACAGACACGTGACCCAAAAATCACAATAAATCCGTTAAAACTCGACGGAAATACTTTTTTACTTTACATTACCTACGGCAGCGGCAGACAAAATTTCAATAAGAAAAATAAACGAGGGCCCCGGGATGCTGCTGATGAAAATCTACATAGCTGTTGCCCCGCCCAGTGTCCATTCTCCTCCTCCTTGGAAGGACGGAAGGACGAGAGGACGACAGGACGTCGAAGGAGAGATGGCGCCTGGACTGGCACATTATTAACTTGTCATACAAAGATAAAAATGTATCAGCGGATGCGTGTGCCTTTGCCGTGTTACTTTCGCTGCGTGAGATCAACATAAACGTCGACAGCTTTCCGTGGAACCCAGCTCACCTCCTTGCAACTCCTTCCAGCTGCTGGCAGCCAGCATCCCCTTTCCCCGGCATCCCCAATCTAGAATCTCCGGCAGAGTTTGTGGCCTTCTCCCGGGGTGTCGGCCGTCGGCCGTCGTCGTGGACCGTCGAAAAGATGAAAAATTACTATAAAACGTTTTGTGGCATTTTAATGTCCACAAAATTCGCTGCTGTGTTTTGTTGGCCTTATGAAAAATTCAAAGGAAAAACAAAAGTGAGGACACGCCGGAAAAAGGGAAAATTTGAGGGAGTCCGGGGGTGGGGTTTGGATTTGTATTGTTTTGCCTTTTGCGGATGTGCTTTGTGAGAATTTCCTTATCCTGCTGACTCGAAACCGTTTGGGTTTTTTTCATTTGACCTCTCCAGCTGGGGCCAGTTAACCTCTGACCCATTTGTCGGGGGGGAAATATCGAAGTCGAAAAAGAGAAAAACCGAAAAAGAGTTTTGTATTCTGATAAAAACTTTTGTCCCATTTTTGGCAAGCAATAAGTGTTAACTTAACTAAAGTTGGCTTTAGTTGTTCAAAAGTTTCTGCTCTTTAAGGCTTAACAGAACCTGTTAACAGGCTTGCCCAGTCTATGGCGTTATGCATCTTATTTGAGAGCCTTTATCAACACTAAAAATGCAAATTTTCTCTCTGAAAAGGGTAAGAAAACGTTAAAATGAGAATTAATTGTACCCAATTGAGGTCCTGATTTAGTGATCAGGACATAAATCTGCAGATCGAGAGTGTGTAGTTGCTGAGAGCACTAACTAATTGCGCGTTAGTTTTTATGGCAATGCAATTAAACCTGCGCAAAAAAAGGACACTGGAATCCAGTGGACGATGGCGAATCCCGGCCACTTGTCTTGGCCACTTGGGGGGTCACCTCATTGGTATGGACAGCGGCAGATGTTGGCCCGCAGGCACAATGAAGCCAAAATCAGGCATTATTCATTAGTCGCCGTCGTCGATGGCTGCCCAATAATTTTGTGGACAAACAAACCCGGCCACGTCCTGGCTAATTCCAGGAGGGAGGAGTGAGTGGAAACATTTAAAGAGCCATACGCCGGCCACATTCTGATCAAACTCATTCGATGCGGATGAGAATGAGGATGAGGACGAGGACAAGGATGCGAATGCGAATGCGAAGGCGGATGGGTTGGTCCTTGTCCATTGCCTGCTTAATTGACACACACGGAGTTTTATCTGTGGGAAAACTAATTTCCTAGGCGTACTGTCTTGAGTGAGTGGGTGGTTTGGCTGGCTTCTCAAAAGTGCTCGGTTTGCACTGCAAGAAAATGTGGTAGATAATTATATAATTATAGTTTAACAGACAATTAATATACGTTTAAAGGTAAGGTTAAACTTCTAGGTAACTTATGGAGAGGAAAAAAATAAATATCTGATAAAATTTGATTAAAATAAAAACTGTTATAATTTATCCCAACGAAAAAGACTAACAGGAAGCTGTTAAACACAACATTTTGCCGTAAAATACAAGCTAATTGCACTCAAAATATTTGTAAACCTTTATTATTCATTTTTCTAACCGCAAAAGAGTTGACAGGAAGTCCAGCTTCCTGTTAAAAATAGCTCATATATTTGAAAAACAACAAATATTTCTTAACGGGAACTTTATCGATCTGGAAAATCATGAGGATATTCAATTTCATAATTTGTGGCTTTCTTTTTTTTTAACTCTCATAATAAGATGCTAAATAATAACATTGCCTTAACAGGAACTTTAACAATCTGTCAAAATTTAACAGTAGGACTTAAAACTTATAATGTTTTAACAGAAACCACATTCTGCGATTTCAATCTTTCTCTAGATTAAATACCAGACAAACTGTTTGCAAATACAGCTCCCCAAGTATTCTTATTTCTTAACCGGCAGTTTATCCTTTCGATAAATGTTGACATTGGCAAAACTGATTCCCTATCCTTTTTCAAAGTGTTTTTCGGAGCGCTGTGCCTGTGCCAGCTGATAAGCATTTCATGTCACATCCTCGAGGGCTTCCACTTGGCAGACATCAGAGTTCACATGGATCGCACTCCCCTCGCGTTCTTTCCTCGTTCTTACTGTCACCGTCAGCAGCGCTTAAGATTGCTTTCAACGTCCTTAATTGCTTTTTTTTTGGTGCCCAGTATGTTTCGGGGGTTATGTGGGGTGTGGGTGTGGGTGAGGGGTGTGTGTGGGGTGTGTGTGTGGAAGTAGGTGTGAGTATAAGTGTGTGTGTGCCATTCTTTTGATGTGCCAATGTGCTTGGCGAGCTTTTGTCATGGACATGGACGTGTTTCATGGTGCGTCGCCAGCTCCAATCGTCCCATTTTCGCAGGAAGCGTTATTTCAATTTCCGCTTTTCCTGCTTGCCCATTTTCGGCAAACATCGGCCGGCAGACACGCCATTATTCTTTGACGTGTCAGTGTTAATGAGTCATTGTCCATTAAGTTTGCTGCTCATTTCAAACGGGCAATTAAATTCGACTTTATTGCACTTCACACACACAGGGATCAGAGGGGGGGATCGAAGGTCCATCCAAAAACCGAATCGAATCTGACTAACGACTTGTCGAAGGGCGAGAATAGAACGCAGTCCTGCAGTACAATTAATTAATGTTCAGTTCAAAATATGACCAATACTTAATTATTGATAGAAAAAGGAGTTCAATTTCGAAAAAGCCATATCCTTGGCAATAAATCAGTTTGCATATGTATGTAGGTGCATAGGACGCAGGACATGTCAGGAAAATGTCACATGTCTGCGATAGTTTTGGGACATAAATCACAGCTGCCGAAAAATATGAGACTTGGATAACATAAATAATTAACAAACTTGAGCCAAATGATAAATTTTTTCAAGAGAGAGAGAGAGAGAGAAACGAGTGGGAGAAAGATAAGTTCGTTTAATATTTATGACAAAACAGAGGGATACAAGATACATATCCTTGTATATCCTTGTATTGTTTATTCTGAATGCCCTTGGCACTTGACACTTGAGTGGAAGCGGTGGCTCTTCTCCTCCTACTCCTCCTCCTCCTGCTGCTACTATCTATCGTGTCCTGCTGTCCTGCGTCCTTGCTGCTGGCTGCCTCTCTAATCAGAGGCCCAAGGGGTGCGATCTGCCTTGTTCGTCGGTGATTTACGAGCTCCCCAATCATTCGTGACACAAGACCAAACAACAAGGCACTCTCTGCCACATCCTTACCATCATAATTCGTCATTGCATTTGATTTTATTTCAGCGTTATTTATTTGAATTATTTATTTATCCTATTATTGGACCAAAGGCCTGGTCGAACAAGTTGCTTGCTAGGGTGGCAATCTGCCATCTCTGGATAGGGTGTGGTGTTGTGTGCCTTTGGTGGCCACAACACGCCCCGCACATTTGACATTATTGTCCGTTTCCCTGCATGAATATTCGTAATATTCACCCAACATATGTCCATTTGCGTGTCCCAGCCCTGTTCCGGCTCTGGCCACTGCCAATCAATAATGCCGGGGACTGGATAAAGATTTATAGGTTTTGCATTTGCCCCTTCGCACGAACTACTACTTTCCCCATCGAGTCCACACGGCATCCGAATCCAGAGGTCTGCACATTTTTATGTATTTGCCAAGATATTGTCTGCGGGACAGAGTGCTGGTAATTACAAATACGAATAATTGAGTAGTTATTCATCGAGAAGTATTATCTTTTGGAGTGCTTTGCTTTGCTTTGCTTTGCTCTAAGGATAAATTCATCATGCGGAAAGTATTAATGAGCTAAAAGGGGAGTCTAGGAATGTCCTGTGGAGTAAATGAGCAGGTGAAATCATACGAAAAGAGCATCTAAGCAAGTAAATAATTGGGTAAGTAAATAGGTAAGTAAGTTAACAATTAGGCTAGTAATTGTTTAATGATAGAGGAAGAAAGTGAACATAATGAATAAATGAACAAATGAACAAAATGAACAAAATTAACAAAATGAACAAAATGAACAAAATGAACAAAATGAACAAATGAACAAAACAAATTGTAGTTTCAGTGAATTTACATTCATTTTTAATTTTCAAATTTTATTAGAAACTTATTCAAATTCCATAAAAAATCATAATTTTATATGATAGCTTGAAGTTATGGCACATAAAAGGGATATATAGAATTAAGTAAACAATAAGGGTTATAGCAACTTGCAACCGGATACCGTTGAGTTCAAAGATCCAGATATAAATACAAATTGGATGGTATAATTTTTATTTATTTCTGGATCTTAGTTTCTTAATTGAGTCATATAAAAATATTGTAAAAATATTTATATAAAAATATTATAATATATAAAATAAAAAATATATAAATACAAATTATTGTTAAAATATTTATATAAATATTATAATATATAAAATAAAGTTTGAAGGGATAAAATCAAATATCGAGCCTTCTTATTATAACCTTAAAGGATATTACAATTTAAGTCAAAAGTTTTCAATGCACTTAAAGAATCATTTTCAACTCTATAGAGTTTATTAATTCCTGAAAAGCATAAATAGACTAGTCAAAGTATAAACTATTTCAAAGAAACTTAGCAGATAGTCTTCATTCTCATGAAAATCGGAGGACTATATCATAAAAATGTTATAGGAGGAAATGAAATAACTGATTACTTTGCATTTAACGCTGCCTTCCCCTAATAAAACTCCTGAAACGAAAAACTCCAGCGTTGACACTCTAATAGGGACTCTAACTTTGAAGGAGGTCCTTCCTCATCCTCATCCCCATCCTTCCTTTTGTTCCTTTCCCTAATTACTGCACGTGCAAGTCTGTGCTCGGTGCAGACAAATAAATTTGCGGTGATTTGTTGACGTGTGTGTTGTGTGTTGTGTGTGGATGGACACAAAAAGGCATTAAAGGCCACTCCCCCGCCAAAGTAACTAGGGCGAATTTAACTACTACTCGGCGATTACACAGAAAACACTCTGCAAAGGAAAAAGCTACGGCTCCGGGTCCGTACTTTATGTCCCATCAATATACGCCTACTCCATGTGAGGTGAGTTCCGGATGCTGCGATGCGACGACTGCCACGGAAGCGGCAACGATGTGGAAAGGCTAGTCGGTCGGTCCATAAAGAAAAACTTCATTTATTCGCAAAAGAAATAAATCTTTTAATGCACATCGGAGAGTCGTTATTCGGGCATTGTTTTCTCATTTGCCACAACACCTCCCGCTCCAAGGATTCTCTGTGTATATGTCGTGCCATCCAGCCATCCAGCCATCCACACACACCGGGAGTGGACCCCAAGGTGCAGGGACAATTTGGTCAAAGCATCCTGGCCCCGGAGGCTGTCGGGGCAAATGAACGCTGAATGGCTATTTCAATGATTCTAATTATGAAGCCGCCCAGCGCAAAAGTTTGTTAAGTATCGCGTGCATCATTGTTATTGTTTTTCTTGCCCAAACCGAACCGAAACCGAGCAGAGAGCAGACAAATAGCTTTGTTGTAAGGCTAAACACAGGCGAGGTCAATGGGTTAGTTACGAATTAAAACAAAGATGCGTAGCGCCTAATTTTAATTGATAAATTTCAGGTACTTTGAAAATAAATAAAGGGAAAACAGATAAGCAAATAAAGAATATATAAAGAAAAGAACCAACAAAAATGTCACAGACAGGCAGTTCTTAATCTGTTTCTTGCTAAAAGTTCAAAACCCCCAAAAAAATCCGACTTGTCTTATAATTTATATTTTCTTTATATATCATTTAAAAGTTTATGTATCTAAATAGTTAACATCTGCTGTATCTCCTGTCGTTTGTGTGTGTCTCTCGCCCATTTCCGTTCATTGGGTGGGCGGAACGCGTTCATTACGGTTCCCACCCACCCACTCATTCCGTCGCAGGACCTTCGCATTCGCATCGTCATGCAAAATGTCCCACAAGGCAATTGCCATCGGTGTTGTCGAGCCCAAGTCCATTTTCTGAGGGAAAAACCCAAGCCCAAGGATGTGTGTGTGTGTGTGTGCATGTGAGCAATGGCTGTGACCTGTGAAAATGCCTGTGTCAAGTTGTGAGTAATAACACGGAAATGCCAAAGAGAAAGGACAACCGAAGCGCAGCTCGTAAAATAGCCAAAGAGTAGCAGACACTCTTGTGGCCTGTGTTCACTAGTGAATACTCTACCTAAGACGGTCATTTAGAGTTTAGTAAAAATGATTAATTAGGTGCCTTTTTAATTCATTTTCTTAATTATCATTTTCTTGTTAATTAAAATGTTGATTAAGTCATCTATTTAATGCCTTACATTATTTGTAAATATTCAATGGAGTCTACTTATAAGGGATGTATGTCAAAGAGCTTCTCTTATCGATTTTATATATCGAAAAATATATCATTTAAATTTCAAATAAAAATATGTTCCTGTATTTTATGATTATTGAATCTTTTAATAACTTTTTTATATATGAAAAAATATACTAAAAAAAGGATAAATATCGATATTATCGATCATTTTATTATAATTATTTATTTGATCGACTTTATACATCGAAAAATACATCATTTTAATTTAAAATAAAGATATTCTCCCCTATTTTATGATTATTGATTCTTTTAATTGATTTTATATATGGAAAAATATACTTTTTAAAATTCATATATCCGTATTATCATAAATTATATGAGTTTATCGAATTAATATATCGAAAAATATAGCATTTTAATTTTTAATTAGAATATCTATATTTTTTTCTCTATTTTATTATTTTTTTCCCCTTTTGAAATGTATTTTTGCAACAGACAATATATTTATGGCTTATAAATAGCACAATAAAAATATCGATTTCTTTTATATATCGATTTTGGCATCAAATATATATACATTATATATATATTGATTATTCTTTTAAACCTAAGACATTTTTGAATGTAAAACTTTAGTATTTAGTCTATCTTAGAAAAATTCTCATTTTCTTTTAAAAAATTTACAAAAAAAATACTTTGATATCTAGTTTTATGAAACCTCTAGGTGCTACATATCCCCACTATATAGTGCAGTGTCACATTTTTGGTTCGGAGCAAGCTTCACGACATTGGCAATTACATCGCCCGCGCGAGTCGCTCTGACAAATGTGCGAAACAAAAAAGCACATTAATTAGCCGTACGTGTCCATGCATTACTGAAGTATTTGTTGTCGCTGGCGTTGGGCTCCATAATAGCTCCTCCGCTGCCCTGCCCTGCCCTGCCCTGCCCTGCTCCTGTGTGTCACAATGATGCTGAGGAGAGAGCCAGGACCCAAGCGCACATAAAGCTCCCAGGATGAATGGCCTCGTGGACCTGCCATGGAAGCACCCGCATATGCTCGATGTGTGCACATAATTACGGATGCCCTTGTTTCTTGCACAGCCAGCGAGAAAGTTAAATTGCAGAAATCGCAAACTTTAATATACCCAAGTCCAACTCCCATTCCGGGCGAAAGTCAAAGTAATGGCGTTGCGTAATTAACGAGACTCTGGGGAGTTCCTTCCGGCCGATGAGACATGCTAGCGGCGGATTTCGATGGAACTACAAATATCCATTACAAATTCCCATGCATTGCCATAGAGATTGATGCATGTGAAAGTTAACTAATATTTATATAAGTAAAATAAGGAACTTATTTAGTATGCATATCGAAAACTATTTAATATCAAATAAAACATTTTTTTATTCAGAAAATATAATATTCTTGGCTTTTTAATTTTTGTATTTGATAAAAAATAAAGAAAATGTAGCGCCATTAATTAAATATATTTTTCTAAGCTTTAAATTAGGGAGAAAATAATCAAAAGAAAAAAAAGAAGCTTAAAAAAGTACAAAAATCGATCAAATCGATTTTTAATCATATAATAAAATATATCATTAAATGTAAGTAATAATAATGCATAGTAAAAATAAGGCTTGAAGTAGAAGTAGAATTATATAAGTCAATATTCATTCAGTTTCGCTTGCATTTATTATTTTTAAAATAAAAGGTAAATAAAGAGCAGCAGCTTTCCAGCTAAAAAAATTTACTACAATAAGAGAGAGAGAGAGGATCATACTCTCCAAGTGCCTCATCCGCTCTTAGGTGACTCTTTGTACGTCACAAAACCAGCACAAGAGAGGACAAAAAATCCGAGCGCAAAAGCACAGAAAATCAAGGAAAACAGAAAAGAGTAAATAGATTTGTCTCACTCACCCACACATATGTTGTTGCTGCAGAACGAAAAAGAAGACGAAAACGAAATGCAGAAAATGCCTTATTTGTAACAGTTATTGAACTTTTTCACTTCTTGCATTAGCACATTAAAAAAGCAATTCAACAGCACTGTACTTGGCCTTGATTTCGAAACTGAAAAAAAAAAACAAAACAAAAAACACGGCAGCATACCGGCTGCCATTTTGAGATTTTCTACGCCTTGCCGCGGACTTTTCGCACTTTTTCACTTAACTCCGGGGGACTCCGGGGACTCAACAACTTGTCTTACTTTTGGGCATTGCATTTTTCGCACTCGCGTAGGAAAAACTCCTTTAGTTTTGACTTTTCACCGCCGCGACGATCTCCCCTGCACGGAGACCTTATTTTTGCGTCCGTTTCGTCCGAGAGCGCCAAAAGTTATGCTAAAATGGCACCCAACCGAGAGGATCATATTCTTGAAGCGGCTCTCTCGCTCTTGTGTGGCACTCGCCGGGGCAAGAACACAGGGAGCCAGCAACGGGACTTTGTAGGAAGCAACAGCAGAACAAGAGAGAGGACAAAATGCGTGCGCGAAAGCACAGAAAATCAAAGAATACAGAAAAGAGTCAATAGGATTGTCTCACTCACCCACACACATATGTTGTTGCTGCAGATCGAATATGGAGACGAAAATGGATGCAAGACAAGAAGAAAAAACCTTATTTGTTGCAGTTATTGAACTTTTTTCACTTCTAGCATTAGCACATTAAAAAAAACAACAAAATGCACTAGCCAAAGCAATAGCACTGTACTTGGCTTTGATTTAGAAACTGAAAAAAAAAGAAAACAAAAAACGGGGCAGCATACCGGCTGCCATTTTGTGATTTTCCTTGCCTTGTCGCGGACTTTTCGCACTTTTTCACTTTACTGCGGGGATTCAACAACTTTCAGCATTTTTGGCCATTGCATTTTCCGCACTGGAGTAGGAAAAACTAATTTAGTTTTGATTTTTCACCGCCGCGACGATCCCCTGCACGGAGACCTTATTTTTGCGTCCGTTTCGTCCGAGAGCGCCAAATGTTATGCTAAAATGGCACCCACACGAGAGGATCATATTCTTGAAGCGGCTCTCTCGCTCTCTCGTCCGGGCGAGAGCCAGAGAGTCAGCAATGGAACCTTGTAGGAAGCAACAGCAGAAATAGAGAGAATAAAAAATGGACGCGCGAAAGCACAGAAAATCAAGGAAAACAGAAAAGAATCAATAGGATGTCTCACTCACCCACACATATGTTGTTGCTGCAGATCGAATATGGAGACGAAAACGGATGCAAGAAAAGAAGAAAAAACCTTATTTGATGCGGTTATTGAACTTTTTTCACTTCTAGCATTAGCACATTAAAAAAAAAACAACAAAATGCACTAGCCAAAGCAATAGCACTGTACTTGGCTTTGATTTGAAAACTGAAAAAACAAAACAA
This sequence comes from Drosophila seguyi, assembly GCA_008042675.1. NCBI lineage: Eukaryota > Metazoa > Arthropoda > Insecta > Diptera > Drosophilidae > Drosophila > Drosophila seguyi. Next base: position 3,747 of record VNJU01005980.1, on the reverse strand, counting down.
AAAAACACGACAGCATACCGGCTGCCATTTTCTCTGCCTTCTCCCGGACTTTTCGCACTTTTTCACTTCACTGCGGGGATTCAACAACTTTCCGCACTTTTGGACATTGCATTTTCCGCACTCGAGTAGGAAAAATTCCTATAGTTTTGATTTTTCACCGCCGCGGCGATCCCCTACACGGAGACCTTACTTTTGCGTCCGTTTCGTCCGAGAGCGCCAAATGTTATGCTAAAATGGCACCCACACGAGAGGATCATATTCTTGAAGCGGCTCTCTCGCTCTCCCGTCCGGGCGAGAGCCAGAGAGCCAGCAATGGAACCTTTTACGCCTTTTAGAGGACAAGAGAGGATAAAATGAAATTCGAGTGCAAAAACACATAAATATATAATAAAAAAATAAATAACCTTACAGCTTACATTTGGATCAAAATTTTAATTAATAATTTAATGATAGGAAATGAAACATTGAATATATCCTGAAAAGTTTATTAGTTATTTAAAGATACAAAGTTGTATATATTTTTAAGTGTGACAATAAGAACTAATCCAACTCCTGTGTGCTTAACCTTAAGCCTATAATCAATATGTATTGTTTAAAAAAAATTTAAAAAAAAAAAAAATAGTAATAATAATTATGAATTAATTTCTAAATTCCTACTACAAGTTCATCTTATAGTTTGTAGCATTGCTGGTCCTGTTGGCACTGGCCTTGACCTTCTTCTTGTTGCCCTTGTAGGGGGCACTCGCCATCGTCAGGGCGGCCGAGTTGCGCTCCTCGGGCCGGGCCAGGTCATAGGGTGTCCGGACGATCTCCGGCAGGTGGGCATAGTAGACGATGCGCTCATTTCGCACCGGAGGCGGAGGGGCCAGGTCCGGCAGCTTGGCGGACTCGTACTTGCTGTTCCTATACGAATCGGGCAGCGCCATGGGATCATCAAGGTAGGTGCGTCGTGATTTTACATAATCCCGGGCTGCCGGAGTGTCCAGATATCGGTCGGGATACATGACATAGGGATCCGGATACTGCGGCACCCGGGGACTATAGCTGTCGTACGGATCGAAGCGAGAGCGATGCATGTACATATCCTCAAAGTACTGGGGGTAGGTGCGATGGTATTGCTCATCGAATCTGGAAATAGAGGTTTTATTTGAAGATATTTTATATATTTGATAAATTTGAAATATATTTTGTAGCGAATCCAATTTTTTTCTCCCCTCTTGGAGCATCTATAGATTCTATAAGAAATCCCCTTGCTCACCTGTCATATCGACGAATGTAAGGATCATATGATCTGGAGGGATACATGGGCTTCTCGGAGTATACGCCGTACCAGGACACCGGCTTGTGGCCACTGCCAATTACTGGCCGATTTAAGGACGCCAAATTGCCTTCGCCATGAATCTTGAGAGCGGACGTAGCACCGCCAAGCTCATTATCCGGACCATAGGTATCACCCGTGCGCCTTGGACCCAGGTAGTACTCATAGTCCGAGTAACCGCCGAGTGACTTTTGGAACTTTAACAGCTGCGGCTTACTGGGATCCAGTTGGGATCCTGCGGTGGCAACATCCTCAGAGCCCAGGTTTGGACTACGATCCATGTCCTCGAAGCTGGGATCGGCAGAGGTGGAGGTCGCCAGCAGCAGCAGCAGCAGCAGCATCCACCTTGTGCCTGTGAACTTGTCCTTGGACATGGTTTTTTGGGTGAAATCTTAGCTAGCTATAGTACAACCGATACCGTCGGGGCACCAGGTGGAACTGCCGCACTAATCGCTGCAAAACGCTTGTCCACAGGTAGGGCACCTGAGGGCACAATGAAGCGGCGACATGGTGAGTTGAACCCTAAAGCCCATTGTGCTGGCCCGCTTTGTTGGTGATTCCATTTGGAGCAGTCAACCGCAAGAATGGGCGCCCCAACTCCACATGTGCAGGGGAAAAAATTGAACAGAAATTCTATAACTTTTTTAAATTAAATATAAGGTAAATTTAAGTTAAATTAAATGGTAAAGTTTGAGGGAATATTAAATTAAAATAAATAAAAATTAAGCTTCACTCTAGAGATGAGTATGAATCCAGAGCAAGTTCAAGATGTTCTTCAGGGGCTTTTTTCTGAGTGTTTCGAGTGCAGTTCTGAATCTATTTGGGGTGTGTCGTGCCACCGTGTATTGGCGGATCTGCATCGGGTTGACATTTCACACATCGCTGACCAATACAGCTCTCGACAGCGATTTCCCACTGCACATTGTGTCGGTTGGGAAAGTCGGATGCAGGCACGCCGACAGCTCCACGGATGGTTGGGGTTCCGTATAAATTGGCTTGGAATGCTAAAACTATAAACTAGAACTTTTACATTTAGATTTAAAAAATTTTAGTAGTGTAATGCACTTTTGGGTTAAAAAAGAATTTTGTATTTATTTATTTACATTTTTGTTTAATTAATTTTCATTAGCTTAATTTTCTTTTAATAACATTACATATTAAAAAACTGATTAAAGGTTTAAACTATATAAATACTGTTTAATTTTTGGTTAAAAATATGTTATTTATTTATTTATGAATCAAAACAAAGTTTAGAAAAATTATAACTCAGCCAAAAATGCATTAATTTTAATTCGGATTAATGTTCTCTGCTAGTTTTTCGAAGGTCAACAAATAAAAACACTAAATATAACATTTTAAAATTTGAGTTTTTTTTTTTAATTTTTGGTAATTTTTTTGAAGTAACCCCTTATAAAATTTTGAAAAAAATTAAAAATTTTTTTTTCCTCCGACATGGCTAGAAAAAATCCCCTGTTGACGCTGATCAAGAATATATATGATTTATATGGTCGGAAATGACTCCTTCATTGACTAAAATTATAATATATAATATAAAATATTAAATAATACGGTATATTTTCTTACAAATTATAGTTTTTAAGATATCGTAACTAAGCCAATTTAAAAATAATGCTGGACACTTTTTATTTTTGATATTTTTCCATTATTGTATTTTTTATAACCATTATTTTAAAGCCAAATTGAAATAAATATATATCCCATCACGAAAACCCAAAATATGTTAGTGATTTAAATCCATATTTCTAGATTATAATTTTATGAGAAAAAATAAAGTTTAGAAAAATCATAACTTGGCCAAAAATGCATTAATTTTAATTCGGATTAATGTTCTCTGCTAGTTTTTCGAAGGTCAACAAATAAAAACACTAAATATAACATTTTAAAATTTGAGTTTTTTTTTTTAATTTTTGGTAATTTTTTTGAAGTAACCCCTTATAAAATTTTGAAAAAAATTAAAAATTTTTTTTTCCTCCGACATGGCTAGAAAAAATCCCCTGTTGACGCTGATCAAGAATATATATGATTTATATGGTCGGAAATGACTCCTTCATTGACTAAAATTATAATATATAATATAAAATATTAAATAATACGGTATATTTTCTTACAAATTATAGTTTTTAAGATATCGTAACTAAGCCAATTTAAAAATAATGCTGGACACTTTTTATTTTTGATATTTTTCCATTATTGTATTTTTTATAACCATTATTTTAAAGCCAAATTGAAATAAATATATATCCCATCACGAAAACCCAAAATATGTTAGTGATTTAAATCCATATTTCTAGATTATAATTTTATGAGAAAAAATAAAGTTTAGAAAAATCATAACTTGGCCAAAAATGCATTAATTTTAATTCGGATTAATGTTCTCTGCTAGTTTTTCGAAGGTCAACAAATAAAAA
>VNJU01005975.1:0-12694 GCA_008042675.1 Drosophila seguyi | reverse complement strand
GATGGTCAGTGCTGAGATCCAGGCTATCCTGGATAGACAAACGGAAGTCCTGGATTCCCTTGTATACTGCGAAATCCAAGGAGGAGGGTGTTCCGCCGTTGCATGGGAAGCAAGTGGGTCTGCCAGTGGAAAGCACTTGGGTGCGCGAAATCTCCAGGGCTTCCACTAACGCAGAGCCTCTCCGGTTCTGTGCTTCGTGTTAAAGTCGCCTCCGAGTATAAACCTTTCGCCGCAATGCTGAAGAAGTGTACCAAAGCTATCGGTGGACCATGGAGCTTGAGGAGGAAGATACACAGACGCAAGGTTGAAATCTCCATGCGAGGTTACCAGGGTTATCATTGCCATTTGTGCCGCACTGAGGCATAATGGAGGGTGGTGGAAATGATTCAAGCCATTTTTTACTAACAGTGCCGCGCCTCCTCTGGCTACAGATCCAGGGAAGTCTGCACGGTAAAGGTCATATCCGGGGAAGCTGCATTCGGAGTTCGTGCGAAGGTAGGTCTCGGTGATGGCCATGACGTCAATACTGTGGTGCTGCAAAAAAACCAGAAGTTCCTCCCTATTGGCAAGGATGCTTCTAGCATTCCATATTGCAAATTTTAAGCACTGCATTACTGGCGATGGTCCAGTTGAGAACGAGCATTTCGGTCCATTTGGAGATCTCTAACAACTAGCGAGATTGTTGCCAGAGACTGCGCGAGCTGGTCTACAGTGTTCTTGAGTTCCATGAGCATTGCCGTGATGTTGGAAAGGTCCCAAGGCAGCACACTTGGGGCTCTCTCATTCTGGACGACCTTATTACGGAGACTGGGACCTAGGATCGGAAAGTCCTCTTGGTGAGGATTGCTTCCCTTAGTCCTCGAAGAGTCCAATGGGTCACCACGATTGCCACTGGACACTTGGGTATACGTCAATCCTTGCAGTAACATGGCAGTCGGGACTGCTGTTGCAGTCCGGCTTTGCCTATTTCTGCCGATCCCAGAATTCACGGGTATCTTTGGGGCAATCCGTTGCAATTTAAGCGCAAATATACGGCATTTTTTGTCATAGGCTGCATGGTTTTCACCACAGTTCGAGCAGCACAGATCCTCGACCGCTTTGGCTAAACAGGCCGTAGATCCTGTCCAGTGGGCTTCTGCACATCTGCCGCACGTCGGTTGTTTCATGCAGTAATTCTTCGTGTGATTAAATTCGAAGCATCTGAAACATTGTCGAATTCGGTTTGAGTCACGCTCTTTTTCAGCCGTCACCCTCTGTCTGCCTATCCTGGTAATGTTTAAAGCCTCTTTATTGTTAGGGGATTGCTTGAGGTCAATGAACCATATGTTCTGCTTTCTTATTTCGTCTGTCGCAGGCTGGGAGGAGTTCCTGTTCACACGCACAGGGGGATTGTACAGGTTAACAACTGTATGCCCCAGGTTCTTAAATTCAGAGAAGATTTGGCTCTGGGGGGTTGATGAAGCCAGATTTCTCAAAACAATCCGAAAGCTTCTGTCTTCTTTTAAACAGAAGTGGGTGTAAGCTATATGGTGCTTTGTTAGTAGCCTGGTGATTGCCCGGTGTGCGTCTGAGTCCCTAGCATAGATTCTTAAGTCACCAGATATTGCCGTGCGGAATTCGAATCCGTCGGGCGGCAGTTCTGACAGAAGAGTAGCCTCCATTTCGGCCACGTTGTTCACATTCGGTACCGTTATTGGTCGTGGTCTTGGTGCCCTTATGGGAGCAGCTTGATGCAGGGCTGGTGCATCCTCCTGACCGAAGGAGTCTTCATCGTTTTCGATATCCATGGTGCTTTCAGGATCGTCTTGGGCTAGGGAGGCAAACTTGTTTGGAGATCTAGTCTCAGCAGCTTTCCCTTTCTTTTGGGTGTTTCCCATTGCTGGAGCACGACGTTTTTTCGCTGTCTTTGGCTGGACAGTTTGCCAGCTCAACTGAGGGTTTTGAAAGGGTCCCTCCATTGCGGAAGTGAACTTTTACTCCCGTCTGTTAACGCCTGAGAAACTGCAGTCTTTTGGACAGCTGGCGCAGCGGTCTTTACAGAGACGCCTCAGGTTGCAAGTTCTGTCAGGCTTTGAGACAACTTGGCTTGTCTCGAAGTTGAAGCGGTTTCGGGCTTTGAGCAATTCTGCAGAACCGAGCCATTCATGACTGGTGGTCCAGCTACTACCAACCCAGGTGCTAATCTAGGCAGGCCATAGCCCGACGACGTAGCTGTTGTCGTGATTGTTGTAGTCGTGGTGGTGCTTGGGGCATTACAGAGCTGAGAGGCCCTCAATTTCGCCGCTGCGACATCGTCTAGTAGCTCGTCCAGAGAGTAACGGCTACTGGGTTCCGGAGAATCCGAGGATAAGTATGAGGAGGTTGCTTTGTTGTTGCTCCACATAATTATTTTATTGATGAATAAAAATAATTAGGAGCCAAAAGCAGTAGAGGTTAGCCGACTTCTATTTAAAAAATCCCTTCCGTATTTTTAAATGAATCGCCCAACACCCTTACGTAGATTACGTACCTCCTTACGCAGGTTATTTGTTACGTGTTACGTTTATGTGTACGTATCTTCCTACGTGCTCGTGCTTGTCTCTTGATGGATTACACGAAAGTGCGTAAGAGATAACGCGTAATTGATAACGCGTTACTGATAACGCGTTAGTTTTCTTGAGTACGCGTTATTTGGTATTTTTATTAAATTCTGTGATTTGGTTTCAAAGTTTTTGCACAATATTTAATAATTATTTTGCACCTATTAGAGCCCCCTATTGAAGCTTCTTAGTGGTGCCAGTACCCAGCGGAGCACGGCCGATTTGCTTGTTTTACCTGCACTAGCAGGATTTGTCCAGAATCAATGCGAAGAAAAAGGTCAGCGACAGCCACTGGCCGCTGGCCGGGCACGTTATTTGGTAATTATCTGAGTTTAATTAGTCACCACCACCACTCAAACATCTGTTTTGCCATCTGGGCGAGCACCGGTAATTTTGCCACTATTGTGGACTTGTCTTTGTTTATTTTTTTAGAGTTAGACGGTTATTTCGCGGGAGCCGTACGCATTCGCAACCGTTCACTGCAATCGTAGGCGATATTGAAAGGCGGCGGGCACACTAGAACTCGCTAAAGCCCTATATAATGCGGACCGCAGACCGTTTATTCTCACTCACCATCCGGCAGTAGAGCTGTAAAAACATCGATAGTGGTTCCACTCGATGTTTTCGACAGTGATAGTCCAAACTATCGATGTTTTCGATACTATGAATCGAATTATAAAATTTATTTTTATTTTGTATATTAAGTCTACTTTCTTTAACGTTTTAAAGGTTAAAAGTAAATTGTACTGTATATTGTTTATTGTATTTTAATATTATAACATATAAGGTTACCTTTTGGGGGCAATTGTACATGTTTTTAAAAAATGAAACCCATTAAGGGACCCTTCTAGTGTAGCGGCCGGTTTTCGAGCCCAATTTTCAAAGTGGATTAAAAAAGAACTATTTAAGATTTTTTAATGCGGTTTTTTTAATTTTTTTTCATGAAGTTATGAACTTTACAAAAATATATTGTCCAAGCGTTTCGGTAATCCTCCTATGTGCTCTTGAATATGCACTTGTCGAAAAGTAGGTTGGTGCATGGGATCACCACTTTTGAAAGTTTGGGCAATCTGAATCACGAAAACGAAACAAATTATTAATTGTAATCCAGTTCCCTATCGCAGGACGAAAGCTTTAACAAAAATCTCAAAAATTCTGAAAACTATGAACTTTTGAAAAAAAAAATTTTTTACTCTTTTTTTTCTGCTAAGAATGACTGTAAATATTGTTTAAATGAAGATTTAAAAAAAAAACCTTCGTCATGCCAGAGCGACATGTCTCCTTAACAAAGGAAAAACAATTTTGTCCCAAATGGCCAAACCGTTTTTCTGAAAATGCATACCCCACCCCCAAAAACACGACTTTTCAGGAGAAGCATTTAAACACTGAGCATTTAGGCTAAATGACCGCGCGCGGCCGTATTTGATCCTCTATAACTTCGGAACGAGGGCATATACAGCTATAATATTTCGTAGGCGTATTTCTCACATCATCAGGATGAGAAATATGCAAAAAAAAATTAATTTTTTCAACCTGGCTACACTAGAAGGGTCCCTTAAGAATAGCAATAAAAAACCAATAATAGTTAATTTCGTTTTCGTGTTTCAGATTGGCCAAACTTTCAGAAGTGGTGGCACCGTGCACCAACCTATTTTTTGACAAGTGCAAATTCACGAGCACATAGGGGGATTACCGAAAAACTTTGAAATTAAAACGATATTTTTTTGTAAAGTTCAGAACTTAATGAAAAAAATTAAAAAAACCGCATTAAAATATCTTAAATAGTTTTTTTGTAATCCACTTTCGAAAATTGGGCTCGAAAACCGGCCGCTACACTATAGGGGTCCCTTAAATGAATATAGATATAGAAAAGGTATGTACATATTATTCTAACAACTCAATAGCCGATTTTAGGAGTTTTGTCTTATTTTTACAGTTGTCTTTGACCAGAAATAAAAGGGTCGGTGTTTGTTAAAACTCGTGAAATTTTACGTGTATGCTTAAGCCTAAACATTTGATAGTCTTTATTTCTCGCTTCTGCAGCTTCTTCTGAAAGTTCTCCAATTCAAACTAAACAATTTCTTATAATTGAAGGAACGTGAATTAATATTTTATGAACTGAAGAAGAAAGGTAGTACCATGGATATTTATCTTCAAGTCCTTTTTCAGTTTCCAATGCATAGTTTCCGAATTTTTCTGGATTTATAGTATACCCTGATGATAATGCTTGTAAAAGTGTTGCTCATCCCACAATCAATTCTTTGTCAAGGCCTGTGATTTCAGCAGACAAATCTGGATCACTTAAAAACTTTCTTGCCGTATTCCCGTCGTTAGATGTTCCACTTCCTCCAGACTTAGGTTTATCTACTATTAGGCTCATTTTTTGCCGAAACTCTGACTGAATAAATTGTTTCCGTACTAAAAATTGTTGTTTTGCTTCCTCAGAACGTATTTGCCAAATTTTGAGAGTCAATCGGTACGACACGCGGATGAAGTACTCAACAAAAAAAAGTATATATGCATGTAAAGGAGAGAGGCCAAATTCATATCGTTCTTCATGTACTTCTCTATGAAGGCATTTCTCCAAATTATTCATCTGAGTTGGTCTTGCTTTGCAAATGTAACACTTTGCTGATGAAGTTTCGGTAAGAGCATTGCATATTTTGCCATCGACCATGGTGAGCTGCAAGGAATGTTCTACTTCAATTTTCCTATTTTCTGCTTCAAATATTGTGTTTTTTAAGCTGGTCAATTTTAGTTTGGAAATATTCCTCTTCCTCAATGGACAGCTCAGTAGTTTCCTTCTTGAATTGAAATCTGATTGGTCTGCAGTAGCGGGTCGATGATGGTCGAGGATTTTTCCAAATAATCTGAGGATTGTTTGACTTTGTAATAATTCTAAGAGGCACGTACGATGTAACAAACAAGCTATTATCTTTGAGATCTGTATTTGAAACCCTCTCTTTATATTCAGCATGGCCAGTGCTATCATCGAATCCGCACTTTCCTATTAAAATAACATTGTTCACTGAATCTGCTTCAATATTATTGATAACTTTCTTCTGAAGCTGCAATATTCGTTTTGCAGTGTGATCGAGTAAGCTTTGGAGTTCAACTTCAGCCATGGATTCAATTATGTTAATATCTCCTGAATAGCTTGTTAATTTTGCCAAACGAATCATTTCATAGCTTGGAAGTAAGTTTAATCCTGCCTTCAAATTTATAAAAGTTCGAATCAACAAATATTGATGCTTTGTTAAGCCGACTTCAACCAACATTTGCCTGCGATTGTTCACTTTGTGATTGCACCTCAGAAGACCGTAAAAAAGAAGCAGCAGTCTCGTCCAGTTTTGGAATTTCAGCTACCCGTCGACGCTTTGTCCCCTTTGAGCAATCAACAAAGTCAATTTTCGGCCCTCCTCGATCACTATTATCTTCTTTAACGTCACTTCCACTCAACAAAATGCGTTCCTCTTTGTTGAGCCATTCAGAATGTACTTCGACAGTTTTCACCTTACATCTTCCACATTTTGTCCAAAATTCGGCTATTTTTTTGCAAATATAATTAGTGCAGTTGGGTATTTTAGACACTTCTGGCACTCCATTTATATCTTCAATTAGTTTTTGCACACGATTTGCCACATTTCTCGCTTTTTGTGCATTAAGACCTTTTTCCGTGCACCAAATGTTAAAAATATCCATTCGGGCAAAAACGCAAAATGTGCCTAGCAGTAAAGCAAATAACAGAGTAATAAAAATAAAATAACTAAACAACATATTTGAACACAAACACAATAACGGGATCAAAAGCACACGGACGCAGCGCGGTAACTAGGAATGAGGCCTTGGGATAGAGGGAGACGGAGTTAGTACTTTTGATTTTTGGCCTATGGGCGCACCCTCTGTGCAATGGCTTGCTTACTACGCGCACACTTTTCACAAAGTCGGTTTGTCTCATCTTATCATTCAGTTTGTTTTAATAGAGTTCAGCCATAAGCGCATTACAGCAGATGCGCGTATGTACCCCCTGAACAACATCCTTAGGCCCTAACTTATCACTCACCGCCACATTCAATCCAACTTCAGCAAACTTTACATTTTCTGCCATTTTTTTCGTTCGACCAAAGACGGAGTGCGAATTACCACACCCCCATCCCGCATGGGCTTAACCTCGTGCACCCGCACGCCAAGGGACGGTCAAACCTCCTTGACCACTTTTTCGACCACGTGCTTTGCGGCCACCCCAGCATTATTACTCCGACCCACCACGGACCAAGCGTCAACTGGCTTAGGCAAAGGAGGAGTCGGCACACCTACAACTGGACCCCTTTTTGGTAATGCCGACAAGGCGGCCGCTTGCACCCGATATGGACCTACGGGCACTGAGCAGCCCGCCTCCAACCGGCCCTTTAGGCGCTCGTTCTCCGCGATTAAGGAAAATATTATTTCCTCAAGGCGGTTGCTAGGCCCCATTACGCGTCCCACTGTCACTGCCGGAAGGCCAGCATCGAGCGCTAGCTCAAGCAATTCCTGGCTAACCAGCTTCAATTTCGCTACTTCCTTAAACTTGTGCGACTTGGGTTTTGCTTGTGGCCCTGCAACAGGCTCAACATTTAGCCCTACATTTTCACCCACCTTCTGCTCAGCCACACCAGCCTGCCTAGCAACTTCGCCTTTAGTGGAGTCTGAGGAGCTATCGTCACTTTCTAGCGTTACGACCCTATTTTCAGTTTTATTCCTGCTCACCTCAACAGAACCCAACTCAGAATTTCATCGTCCAACGACATCGGCATCGTTATGTCCCGAATACGCTTCTTAGCCCTTGCAGGGTATTATAATTTTAGTCAGCAGTTTGCAACGCAGCGAAGGAGACAATTACTACCCTATAAAGTATATATATTCTTGATCAGCATCAACAGCGGAGTCGATCTACCCATGCCCGTCCGTCCGTTTGTTCGTTTCTACGCAAGCTAGTCCCTCAGTTTTAAATCTATCTGAATAAAACTTCGGAGATAGTCTTCTATTATATAAGTCGGGACGGGTCGGTTTGGACGACTATATCATATAGCTGCAATAGGAACGATCGGTAAAATTTATTGAAAAAAATTACAACCTTGCCAATTTTTATCATATTTGCATACAATTTTAGATCTGGCCAACTTGAATAATTCTAGAACTAGCGGCCCCGGCGGACGTTGTCTCTCCCAAAATTCGTACTTAAAGAGATGGCTCTTGATTTCCTTTAATAAATGGAAATGGAAAAACCAAACACAACTTAATTAATTTGAATTAATGTCAGTGTATTTTAATGTATTTTAATTTAATGCAATGTAGAATGAACAAAATTTTTTGTCCTTCCTTTTGGCGCGAATATAAATAATGAAGATGGCTTTCCGACATGGGAACATGCGACGTAAAGTTGGCCGTGTGAAAAGCAATTAAATTCCAAATTATTACCACAAACATCTAGCGATTGACCTTGCGACTTGTTAATTGAAATACCGAACGCATGACTGAATTCGTTTCAGAGAAAATGGCAAATCGTTGGGAATCATAGGAATTTTTGGAATGTATACATCCTCGCCTAAATATTTGCTTTTCAAGATGGTTGCTTCTATAACTTTTGGCTGTAATCTCTTCACCGTAAGTCGCGTACCATTGCAAAGACGCGGCTGATTGATGTTTCGCAACAACATTATCACAGAACCATCTTTTAACCGCAAATTATGTTGTGGCAATCCTGGTAATTCCAATGAGTTTAATAATTTGAATTTGGATAATTGACAACGTCGTCTTCATCAGTGATTGCGTCAACTGATTTTTAGGAATGCATATCGCCTGGTATTTAATTTGGAATCGAAAAATTGATTTCGTCTATATCCTTTTTCTTAGCCGCCAGTGTTGCTCGTGAATGATTCTTGAAACTTTCTCAAATGTTAAGAAAAACGTAGAGAGAGATCTTCCTTCGATTCAGTTAATTTACAGAAGTCCGTTTTGGATCGGATTTTTCTGTTGGGTTCGTATTTTCTGGGAGCAAAAATTAGGCCATGTGAAAATTCAGAAAAATCTTTGGAAAAAACGCAAAATAGAAAGACATTTTTAGCAACAAACGACAACACCACAGGAGGCTCTGAAGGCCGAAATCGATATTCATTTAATATTTGATTGCTGAACATTTTTTTAATGAAACAATATTTCTTTGTTTTATTTGTTAAAATTAAAAGAGTTAGAAATGAATGTTGTCATTATTTTGTTTTTTTGTGGATTCGTGTTATCCTTGTTTTATTATACGTGTGTTTTTTTCAAAATATTATCGCTAGTTGAGGTTAGCCGTAAATCGATTGCGCATTTTGAGTTGTTTCATTCGCTGTTTTCGTGCATTCTCCTGAAAAATACGAACTCAACAGAAAAAAACCCACCTAAATCAGACCACGAGTTATCTGCGTTCTTACATGCACAAACTTTTTTTTATTTATATAGATTTCGTTTTTACTTTTATCAAAATCAGACAACTATATCATATATGTAGCTGCTATAGGACCGCATGAAAAATTTTGAGGAAAAGAAGCCTATTTTCCACATATTTTCATAAAATTTGAGATATGGTCATTTTGTATAATTCCAGAATTTCGGTTTTAATTTTGTTGCTCGCAACATTTAGTTCGTTCGCAACATTTCTTGCTATCAACATTCTTCGCTGGCATCATTTTTCTCTCGCAACATTTATTTTATGCCAGTACCCGAGATAGCGAAAAAGTCAGGACATTTTTCTTCTTTTACATACTGCAAGGGTATTTAGTTTTTATTTTAGTTAGCTTCCTTTATTTTTATTTAATGAAGAAATATTAATTATGTTTCCTTTATTTTACTGAACTTTTACTTATGCGGCTCAAAAAAAAAAATGCTGGGACACGGTGCAGGCTAATGCAAAGCTCTGATTAATGTACATATGTATCAGAGATCTGCATTAGTCCACCGCAACTACAAGTACACCGCATACACACACAGTATTTGTAGACTCGCGTCACAAAACACCGCATCAAAAAATGAGGCGGTGTTTTTTTACTCCTTTTGTGCACTCTTTCTATGCGGTGCCAAATATGAGTAGGTACCTAGTAGGTACTACCTACTGATTGGTTGACTTTTTACTCTTGTAAGCGGCCACCGCATATACAATTGTGTGTGCAAAAACAACACTAACCTTTTTGGTGCCAATGCACCGGTTTTAAAAAGGAGATCAAAAGGAAATATGCAAAGGCAACTTTAAACTTTAAATTATTTTCTACCATATTGCAATTATTCTGCGTGTGTCACATTGGCCTTGGTCGATTTTAGGCATGTGTATTCTGCTAGGCAGTGTGCGACTTACAGAATTTCCACGCGGGAAAGAGACAGAGTATATTTTTGAGTGTGTCTTATTCCATCGCATATTTTTGTGTATTCTCTGTGTCCTACACACAGACCTGTGTGTTTTACGGTGTTTTACCACCGCAACCGCATATAATGCGGTGTTAGTAACACCGCAACTGCATTTAATGCGGTGTGAGTTACACCGCCACCGCTTTTTGTGCGAGGATACTTGTAGTGCTCAAATCAGGCACCGGTGCCGATCTCTGATATGTATGTAACGGCAGCGCGCTATGGGACCAACAAAAACTTTTTGTGGAATTAATTAATAACTTCTGTTTTTTGAATAGTGTTTATCATTGCAAAAGGCAGATATTTCAAGAAAAATTGGCGTGCCTCATCATTTTTTTAAGGACTAAATTTTTTTTCAGTGCAAAAAAATTTTTTTTCCTAATTGTTTTTAATTATGATTAGCATTGAAAAATAATACAATTGTGTAAAATTTGACATTTTACAATAATTTTTCCAAGCCAAATTACAGTATTCTTCCTATGCATATTACATGCGGCCAAGCACATGCAGCATTCTGTGATTCTGCTCTCTAACTTACAAAGAAACAAATTAGGAGTGTTGGGTTTTCTCCCATATGACTTTCAAATTGAATTATTCGCAGCCTTTGACGTTTTATAATTCAAAGAACTCGACAGTTCCCAGAAGTAAGGTTAGATTCTTAAAAGTTAAATTTCACCGAAAGTGAGCAAAAGTGCACTTTTGTACTTTCAGAATATAATGAGAATTTAATGCTCTACAACTCAGAGCTAGTTTTAGAAGTGGAGAGAGCTGGACTCACTTTGTAGGTCAATGTTAATGTAAGAATACATTAATATTTTTAAAATTTTTTATGGTTACAAATTTCAAAAGATTACAGCGATACAATAGACTATTTCAACAGTTAAGGCCCCAAACATACACTACCGGCCTTAAAAATAAGTACACGCGTGTGAGGTTTGTTCAAAGTCTCGTAGAACTTTTTTAATAAACTTAAAGAAGAAATACACTTTATTTGTAGTTTTTATACCCTTGCAGGGTATTATAATTTTGGTCAGAAGTTTGCAACGCAATGAAGGAGACATTTCCGACCCTATAAAGTATATGTCGGGAATTTAGTTGGTTTATAAGATTTAATGTTAATTGTAAGTCTCTCTGTGTATTCGCTATGGAAATAAATGAGGATAAAAGAGAATGAAGAGAGAGAGAGAGCGCTTTATTGAGAGAGCGCGTGTATGTGAGTTTCTGTATAAGAGCGCTGTGGGGAAGGAGAGCGAAGAACCCTGCTGAGCGTGGCGCAATGCGAGGTAAGGAGGAAGAAGAAATGAAAAGAGGAAAGACAGTTCGGATTGGCCTCCGAATAGAGCAGAAGTATAACCATTGCGACTCGCTGCGCGACAGTGAAAGAAATTAATAATCATGAGCGACGATAATGAACATCTATTTCCAACATCAGAAGTGGGATCACCACACCTACAAAACAATTCTGAAGAAAGTTTACGCGCGATAGTTGAACGGCAAAATAAAATGATAGCGGAATTATTAAAAGCGTCGGTGCCTGGCGCACGTGCTGTTTCCGCGACTCTACCGACATTCAACCCCGAAGCTGCTGACGCCGACGCAGCTGCATGGTGCAAAACGGCTAACATGATTCTGTGTGAACATTCTCAAGAAGGCGCATCTTTGGTGATGATGCTCAGCAAATCACTTCTCGGCAGTGCATCGCAGTGGCTTTCGCAAATATGTTTTCCCGGAATAAGCTGGCTGCAGTTCAAGGAATTATTTATGAAACGTTATGAAGGTAACGAGACAACGGCTGCAGTGTTGCTGAACATGTTGAAAGGACGCCCAAATCAACATGAATGCCTTTCGGTGTACTCCAGCCGTTTGGTTACGACCTTACTAACCAAGTGGAAGGCAATGACCCACGAAGAGATTGCGGTATCATTGGTCCTGGCACATACATCGCAAATCGACCCGACTTCAGCGTTTGGTATTCACAACGAACGTAAAGACACGAGCGGAGCTACAACAACAACTTAGAGCTCACTCGTTCGTCAGAAATTCCGAATTCGGTGGAATCGAGCAAGGCCCCGACAAGAAGAGGCACAAAATGCAAGCACCGATTAGATGCCACAGTTGCGGTAAACTCGGACACAAGGCAATGGAGTGCCGAAAGAGAAAAGCTGAAGAAAGGAACGAGAGAAACGAAGGCTATAGCAGCGGCAGATCTACAGTTACGTGTTTCAAATGTTGCAACATTGGACATATCGCATCGGCGTGCACGAAGAGACCAGCAACAGCGAACATAAGCATAGAGAGGAGAGTCGACACGTGTGCGGTAATTCAGCAGAACGGGACAGCAATACAGTTTGGTGAGCGGTTTCCATTTTTCTTTGATTCTGGTTCCGAATGCTCGTTAATAAAAGACACAATTAGCGAGAAGCTTGCCGGCAAGAGATGCCATAATCTTGTAGTTTTGAGAGGCATAGGCGACAATGTTGTCAAGAGCAATTTGCAAATTCTGTCCACTGTAAAAATTTCTGAATTTAATCTTGAATTGTTATTTCACGTAGTTGATAAGAAATGCCTTAAATACGATATGATGATTGGGCAAGATATTTTTCAGCTTGGTTTTGGAGTAATGTTAGAAAGTAACAGGTTCGATATTTACAAAACACAAACGGTATTATCGATTAATGACGATAGCAAGTTAAATA
>VNJU01005974.1:0-20460 GCA_008042675.1 Drosophila seguyi | reverse complement strand
TTGGACCAATACATTTGATAAAAACCATCATGGATCAACCTGTGTATGTGAATATTTTGGAGACAGTGATGCTACCTTTCGCTGAATACTATGTGCCACTTAAATGGGACTTCCAACAAGACAATGACCCCAAGCACACCAGCAGGAAAGCCAAGGAATGGTTCCAAAATAAATCAGTTCATGTTTTGGAGTGGCCTGCACAGTCGCCAGACCTCAATCCCATCGAAAATCTTTGGTCGGATATTAAAAAGGCAGTTTCAGCTTCTAAGGCAACTAATAAAGAAAAGCTATGGGCCGTGATTAAGGAGTCCTGGGGCGAAATATCCCCAAAATGGTGCCAGGACCTGGTTGACTCCATTTCAAAACGCTGCGCAGCTGTTATTGCTAATAAGGGATACACTACCAAATATTAAATTAGTGGGATGAGTGTAGTTTTAATACGCAATCATTTGTTATTAGTGAATTTGTTACTGTTTAGTTTATATTTTGAGTTTAAAGCATTTTTTCTGAAGTGGTGCTATTATTTTTTTCGCCTAATTTTGTTACTTTCAATAAAGTTCCTTAAATAAGTTAAGAATTCATAGAACAATTGTAGTTGTTTTTTATTTCCTAATTAGTTAAGGGTTTTAACTTTCTAAAAATGTATTTTAGCTCTTTTTAAACTCAAAAATGTACGTAGGACACCTATTTAAACTTTGGTTGGGCAAGTGGTGCTATTTTTTTTTCGCAGCTGTATTTCCTACATATGTCCAATACAGTCCACTCCACTGATCTACAACCATTTACCCAACAAAATTAAAAAAATATGTATTTATTATTATTATTATTTATAAATATCCTATCCTGGATAATAATAATAAAAAATAGTTCCAGAACTTGAAACAAAACAATCTACAATTACAGTAAATTGCTACTACAATAAATACATCCAAAAAGCACAAACAAAAACCAAAATAATTTTAAAAATTTTTAATAAATTCCAAATAACTAATCAGTTAGAAATACAAGTGCGCTCTATATCCGTATTAGTGTGACCGTATATGTTTCCGGCTGAGTGAATATAATTTGTTTAATACACAAAATTCCGAAATTATACAAAAAAAATAAATTAGTCAATGGGCGCTTATTTTGCGGAGGCAGTGTGATCCCGGACACTCGCTCTCCCTCTCTCCCTCTTCCACGGGTCTTTTGTGCATTGAGCTTCCAATCCGCTCTCAAAAGCTAGGTTTAAAACTCCATGTATTTTAGTTATAATTTTCTATTCCACAAATAAAGACAAACGCACGTCGCGCAGAACCCCGAAAACTATTTCCGTGTTTTTCCTTATCGAGTTCATTCCACATTGAAGCCACCCCCCTACGAACATCTGCTATCTCATTTCAAGGCCCTAAAAGAAAGCTTGTCGAGGCTGTATCGTTGACTTAGAGTTCTGGTGCGGTGGCGTCGGCTCCGAAAAAGATTCATATTTATATAGGGGACAGAACTGAATTGTTTCTGTGTAGGCTAGGGGAAGGGGTCTAAGTTGGACACATCGCAGAGAAAGTCCATTCCATTGCCCCTCAATCTGTACTTGCGCAATGAATCTGCTAGCTTGGACCTACAATATTTCTCCTAATTCCGGAGATTCCTCGTTGCAGTCTCCGGCCGCGCCTTGAGGTAGCCAAGACTCCGATCGTTTCCCGGACCTACCCGTTCGAAGGATATCTAAAATGCGTTTTAAAAACAAAATTGTTTGTAATTTCGATTTATATCATTTATATTTTTTTTCATAAATATTTTACATATTGTTTGGCATTTTATAGAAAAAATAGTTCTAAATAATATGCATTATTTATTTATATACTGCCTAGACTTTCTATCGTATTAGTATTAAATAAACAATAGTTGTGGTAATTATACAAGGTTATAGTTACGACTTAACAGTAAGACAAAGCTGCTGGAGTAACAATTTAACAGCGGTCAAAACATTTATATTTTTTTTGTGTTCTGGCGGGTAATCGCATTTACACACGTATGTTTTTTCTTCACTGTTGGTACGCAATTTAAACTCGAATAACTAATTGTAATTCTACGTTCTTGATACGGACAGTATTTCCCGCCTGATCTCTATTTAGTAGCTATCGATGATAGCTTCTTCATCAATTTGCGGCGTATCGAGTCTACTTTCATTTTTAGCCTTTCGTCGATTTATCCATGGCATAAAGCTCCGAAGACTGGCCCCAACCAGCAGCGTCAGTCCTAAAGCATGGAAAAGCGGATTATAATCATTAACCGCCTCAAACCAGAACTTACAAAGTGGCGGTCCAACCAATTGCAGCAAGCCATTAACAAAAAGGCTGATTCCATACGATGACGTTACCCGTTCAGCATATCTGCCACGATCACAGCCGTTATTGCCACGTAAATTCCAGAAGCAAGACCGAACATAGTACACTAGAAACAAACTGAGCCGTAAGACCATGCAAATGGCAGCAATGCAAGGGAAAGGCCAGATATTGACAAGCCTCCAACAAAAGTACCACGTCTTGGGTATGTACCCCATGTCAGAGAGTGCTGAACCTCCAATTCGACCGATAAGATCCGTGGCGGAAACTACAGATAGCAGGTACGCCGATGATTTGGTAAAGCCTCTGGCTTCTCCAAAACTTGGAAGCAGTATAAGAGATAAGTATGACTGAGTACATTGGGTCTCTTAGCAAGCTTAGATCAAAAAACTTGGAGCGTTGTGGTGTTTGTTTTTTGTCCCGAGCTTTATCGGTGGTCCCGAATATTTCCGGACACGTTGAGTCGCTTGCCGCGCCTACTCCACCGTTACTGCCCATTGAACGAAGAGACATATGCGAAGAAACTTCCTTTGGCTGGAATGACAAAGTACTACCGTGATATGGTGTGCTAACGTACAGAAAGCTACTAGTTGATGGTGAACGCTTAGATAATCTTGACTTTGAGGAATTTCAAAGAGAAAGTTTGTTTGAACTAGAACGACTCTCCGGTACAGCATACAAAGAAGATTGTGAGTTCAGTTGGCCGGGCGGGAATCTACCACTTTATTTATGTTGGTCTATTTTTTTATTATCACAACCGATCGTTCATATGACAGCTATATGATATAGTGGTCCAACCGCCTGATTTTTAGACATGATCTTACTATAAATTTACCAAAATGTGTTAAGTTTCAAGCCTCTACCTCAACTAGAAGTATTTTTGGCTGCCCTCCCCATACAACAGAAACCAGTGTGCAGCAGCGGGAGTGCATTTTTTTCTTGTTGTGCTCTTTACTCGCCGGCTTCGCTTTCGCGCGGACATACATACATAAATACATATATATCGCAGTGCCGGGCGATCGATAGTTTTTATCGAAGCTTGGCGTGGGTGCAAGCTCCCATTCGAGCCATACAGTGGGCCTTGTGCGTTGCTCGAAGGGCAATAGAAACAAAATACAACACATTCGCTTACATTCCACAGATTCAACAGCGGTCGTGCATTTATTTTCTTTTCGTTCTCTCGGGCCGCTTCCGTAACATGCATATGTACGTACGTACATTCACATAAGAGCTTTGCATTTGCCTTCACCGTGTCCCAACATGTATTTTTTTGGAACGAATAAATAAAATTCCAATAAAATAAGAGGCAATTATTATTCTCAATTAAATTTAAATATGTGTTCACGCCAAAAGGGCGCTTGTTCTTTGGAGGCAGTGTGAATCCGTACACTCTCTCTCCCTCTTCCTCGGCACTTAGCTTCCTATCCGCTCACCCAGGCTAGATTAAGTCTCTTGTATTTAGTTCTAATAACCGATTCCACAAATAAAGACAAACGCACGTCGCGCAGAACCCCGAAAACTATTTCCGTGTTTTTCCTTATCGAGTTCATTCCACATTGAAGCCACCCCCCTACGAACATCTGCTATCTCATTTCAAGGCCCTAAAAGAAAGCTTGTCGAGGCTGTATCGTTGACTTAGAGTTCTGGTGCGGTGGCGTCGGCTGCGAAAAAGATTCATATTTATAGAGGGGACAGAACTGAATCGTTCCTGTGTTGGCTAGGGGAAGGGGTCTAAGTTGCAGAGACGCGCGACCACATTGCAGAGTGGTGGACTCACCGCAGAGAAAGTCCATACCATTGACCCTCAATCTGAACTTGCGCCATTAATCTGCTAGTTTGGACCTACAATATTTCTCCTAATTCCGGGGATTCCTCCTTGCAGTCTCCGGCCGCGCCTTGAGGTAACGAAGACTCAGATTTTTGTATCTAAAATGCATTTTAAAAACAAAATGATTTGTATTTTCGTTTTAGATCATATATATTTTTTTTTTATAAATATTTTACATATTGTTTGGCATTTTATAGAGAAAATAGTTATAAAATCGTTAATATTTTATCTACTTTATTGATTTATATACTGCCTAGACTATTATCATATTAGTATTAAGTAAACAATAGTTGTGGTAATTATACAATGTTATAGTTAGGACTTAACAGTAAGACAAAGCTGTTGGAGTTACAATTTAACAGCGGTCAAAACATATATATATATTTTTTTTTGTTCTGGCTGGTAAACGCATTTACACGTATGTTTTTTCATCACTGTTTGTACGCAATTTAAACTCGAATAACTAATTGTAGTTGTACGTTCTTGATTCGGACAGTATTTCCCGCCTGATCTTTATTTAGTAGCTATCGATAGCCTCTTCATCAATTTGCGGCGTATCGAGTTTACTTTCATTTTTAGCCTTTCGTCGATTTATCCATGGCATAAAGCTCCAAAGACTGGCCCCAGCCAGCAGCGTCAGTCCTAAAGCATGGAAAAGCGGATTATAATCATTGACCGCTTCAAACCAGAAGTTGCAAAGTGGCGGTCCAACCAACTGCAGTAAGCCATTAACAAAAAGGCTGATTCCATACGATGACGTTAACCGTTCAGTACCTAGCATATCTGCCATGATCACAGCCGTTATTCCCACGTAAATTCCAGAAGCAAGACCGAACAGAGCACACCAGAAACACACTGAGCCGTAAGACCATGCAAATGGCAGCAATGCAAGGGAAAGACCAGATATAGACAAGCCTCCAACAAAGTACCACGTCTTGGGTATGTACCCCATGTCAGAGAGTGCTGAACCTCCAATTCGACCGATAAGATCCGTGGCGGAAACTACGGATAGCAGGTACGCCGATAATGATTTGTTAAAGCCTCTGGCTTCTCCAAAACTTGGAAGCAAAATGATAAAATTCGTATAGCTAATGGCATTTGTCGAATTAGAGATAAGTATGACTAAGTACATTGGGTCCCTTAGCAAGCTTAGATCAAAAAACTTGGAGCGTTGTGGTGCTTGTGCCTTGTGCCGAGCTTCATCGGTGGTCCCGGATATTTCCGGACACGTTGAGTCGCTTGCCACGCCCACTCCACCGTTACTGCTCATTGAACGAAGAGACATATGCGAAGAAAATTCCTTTGGCTGGAATGACAAAGTACTACCGTGATATGGTGTGCTAACGTACAGAAAGCTACTAGTTGATGGTGAACGTTTAGATAGTCTTGACTTTGAGGAATTTCTAAGAGAAAGTTTGTTTGAACTAGAACGACTCTCCGGTACAGCATACAAAGAAGATTGTGAGTTCAGTTGGCCGGGCGTAAACGTCTGATTCCTTTGGGGCAACCTCACCGGCGTACTTATCTTTCGAGTTCGAGATTGGAATTCATCACCAGTCTTGGAGAAACTTTGAACAACAGCTGCGGAAGCACTACGAACGAACAGCTGCTTCTCATCGTCTGGTAGATATAGTGGGGAAGGAGGCGAATTATGGGGTAGTAGGTGCTTATCAGCTTGCTCCTGACCAACTACGTTCTCGTCAACGTTCTCGAATTTCATCACAATTCCAATGTCCTCTTCTTCAGGTATATCCTCCAAAGTCTGGCTGGCACGTAAAACACGGACCATGTGCTGCTCCACAGGCTCATAAAAAAGCGCAGCCACAAAAACATTAAGAGTTATGCCTCCCATTATGAGGCACGATCCATGATAACCGTAGGTCTCAAGTAACCAGCGCAGAAGAGGAGGAAGAATGATGCTGCCAAGGGCACTGCCTGAGATACACAGACCGTTGGCCAATCCGCGTAACTTCGCGAAGTATGAAGTCACAATATACACTGTGGGTGGAAAAGAAAGACCGGCACCAATTCCTACAAGCACGCCGTAACTGAAAAACAAAGAATCATGAATAACATTACAGCCGGTACTTCTACCGTATATTTACCTGATGTACAGGTACCCAATTGATGATGCCCAGAATGAGAGTATCATACCTAATGACGCTGACGCACCGCCCAAAAGAGTGACGGTTCGATATGAATATTTCACGGAGAGGATACTTGACACAGGACCTGTATATTATAATTTTGAAAAATGTAAGACTTGACTAGTTCAAAATAAGCATTGAACTTACCCAACGAACTATAGAGAAAGTAGCACAACGCTGGTATCCAGGAAGCCTTTGTAGGCGAGGAGTTAAAGGCTTCAGTGAATTCAACAAACAGAACACCGAAACTTTTGATCGTGCCAGGAATGAGGATATTGGTCAAACAAGAACCCAATAGCACTAGCCAACCCCAGCCGCCATCAGGTGGTACCAGGTCGTATTCACTGTCATCATTTTTCTTGTTGAATAAGCTAACTGTGGAGACATTAGATATTTTATTTTAGGTTTTCTATAAAAATATATTAATACCTAAGTTTTAAAACTATTCAGAAAAAAAGGCTTAATTCCGTATAAACAAAGCCACAAGGACTATTTAGATAGTGCTAGCCAACTCGGTGCCAACAGATCAAGTTTGTTTTTAAATTGCTTAATTATGATAAGGGGTAGTAAGGGTGCGTCAGACCAAGACCAGACAGGATCAGCAGAATATTTGCTGATGGCTTTACTGGTGCAGCTAATACAGTCGTAGGTAAATATCAAATTAATACACAAAACCCTCTCCTCGAAGAAAAGTACTACTGCACTGCGAAATCACCATGGGACACCCCAGAACAAGTTCATCAAGTATATCGCAAGCTCGCCGTGCCAATTCGAAGCGTCTAGGAACACCCAAAACTTTTTGGACTTATATAGCGAGTGGACGAACCGGTGGAATATATCCATCAATAGTAATTAGTCCCAGCTCTGTAACTTTTCCCTGAGGCACAAAATCCTCCCTAGGGTTAAACTGTCGGATACGCTCACCCCTTAATTTCGCCAGGCGCAGTTCCTGGGATTGATCCTGGACAAGCGGCTTAATTTAAAGCAGCACATCAATAAAATTACAGCAACTTGCCGCGTGAAGCTTAGAAAGCTGAGCTGGATGCTGAAACCAGCGAGCAAGCAAAGTCTCAGCAACAAAGTGTTGCTCTACAAAGCCATTGAGGTTCCTTTGATGACCTACTGCATCCAGATATGGGGAACGACCTCTGACTCAAACATAATGAGAGTAGAAAGGGCTCAAAACCGAGCGTTGCGCACAATTACAAACGCGCCTTGGTACGCGAGAAAATTTTGACATCGCAAAACGACCTCAACGTTCCCACAATTAGAAAGCAGATTAATTGCCACTCAAGTCGCTACACCGATCGGCTTCAGGCCCACACCAACCACCTAGCGACTGCATTGGCTATCCCGACGTGCAGGTGAAGACTGAAGAAGCGTCACCCAGGAGACCTCTGGACAAATGGGAGGCAAAGTACGCAAGTGCTTCAGCAGTAGTTTAAAACTAAATATTAATTATCTGTGATCAAAAATTGTAAATTTAACAGGATGTTATGTTCTCCATGTTATGTTTGTTACTATTGTTAGTTCCTACGTTTTGTAACTATTTAATTGGTTGCTTAACGGAAAATATAAAAAGTATATTATCACCCAAATTTGACTACTCAAAAATGGTTACACGGCACCCGATTTTAATGTACGACGATGATTTCTCTATAGAATTCCGAACGGAGTGCGTTGCCAATCTAAGCAGAGCATTGAAGGAGATGAGCATTAAGCTGATTCCCGCCAGGGACATTTAAACAAGACCCAGGACTTGCATCTGGTTACCCAAGGTGCTGCCTAGCCACGACAGGGTGTTAAAGACACTGCGAGCCCAGGACTAGAGTGTCGATATGAAGGACTGGGCCTTCCTTAAAGAGGAGCCAGTCTTCCTGGGCGAACCGAACGTAATTCTCGAGGAAGACGCCGAGGATGCCAACAAGTTGTTCGTAGACATAGCCACAACGATTACACTTCAGACACCACCCCCAATAGTGCCAATAGTAGCTTGCACGCTGCAGCTAATCTCGCAGTCGTCCTCCGAGGGATGGTCATTGACATCGACCTACTAGAAGAGCCATGAACCTGGGACGGGCAAATTTCTGCTATAGTATGGCCAAGAATATAAAATACTAACAAACGAGAGGGGTAGGTCTCTTTTCAATAGTATTAATGTCGTGATATCATTAAATGCAAAAAAGGGAAAATAACCGCCGGTACTTTTCCGAACACAGAAGGATTTCCGCGCTGGCAGAGGTTTTAGACATAATGCTCCAAATGGAGCAAAACGAATACAAGATAGGAAAATTTTTGTTTTCAACACCACAGTTTGTGTTTTTACACTAACATGAGTTAGCTATTGCTATCGAAGTTAACGCAATAGAGCAGGAGGTACGTTTAAACAAATATAACTTAAGTTATTTCGTTTGTTTGGTAACTTGTAGTCTCAGTAAATATTTACAAGTAAACCAAATTGACGAAAATTAGCAAATTGAACTACGGCAAAAGGCTGATAATTTTAGCAATGGAGCAAGTTTTCATGGATTTGGCGTGAACGTGCTTCTTTTCGTCGATCTATGTATTTTTTTGGGAGGCAAATTAGGATTGCCTTGGACTTTTTGGATTGTTCTACGGAATACCGCACTATAGCAAGCCTCTTTGCCAAATTCGAAATAATATTGTATCAGATTTGATAAAAATACTTGGTGACCGCAAAGTATCTGGCAAGATTCCTTAGCAAATCTCTTAGCGATCTCTGTTATGTCTCAGACCCGGCAAGAGTTAGTTTAGCCAGGGCGGCACCGCTGACGCTACCCGAAGATCCCTATCATCCTACTTTCGATGTGACTATCGACATTGGGACAGAGTTACAGAATATTTCTGATCGTCCAGCCAAAAAGTCCTCTGATTTCGCAAGACGGACTTCGAACGGCTGAAAAACTTCATATCTGATTTTAATTGGTCCGATCTATACAGGTGCACTGACATGGCTGAAGCAGTGGATATTTTTAAAGTGCCATGAATTCTAATTTTCTTGAATGTGTTCCGTTATTCTATCCGTCAACCTCGAATAAGCCTTCTTGGTTTACTAAAGAATCTGACCTTTCCTCTTATTTATCTGCTCAGTCGAGATTTACCGTGCTGAACGCGCAGTGTTACAAAAATTATTTGACTCGTTGTAAAACCCAGTTCTCTGAGGACCCAAAACAGTTTTATAATTTTGTTAACACCAAACGTAAGCCTATTACTCATCCTTCCTTGCTTTCCTTTGAAAATACTACCGTAAAAAATGATCAGGCAATTGCCGATCTGTTTGCGCAGTTTTTTCAAACCACTTACTCTAATCCCACCGACTCAAATCGGACTTATTCTTACATCATGCCCAAGTCAAACTTAATTCTCAGTCCTAATTTAAACGAAAGCTCTATCCTCTCAGATCTTCACCGTGTAAAGCCCGTTTATTCGCCTGGTCCGGACGGAATACCTGGCTGTGTGCTTAGGTATTGTGCCGACGCCCTGTGCAATCCCCTTCTAAAATTGTTTACCTTGTCCTTAGAGACCTCTCACTTCCCCCTTATTTGGAAGGAATCATTTGTCATTCCTCTCCACAAAAAATCAGATGCCAATAACTATAGAGGGATCTCTAAGTCATCGGCTATCGCAAAACTTTTTAAAAAAATCGTTACTCCTCACTTGCAGCACCTGTGTAGATCAATTATTTCTCCATGCCAACATGGACTTATAAAGCGAAGATTAACGACTACTAATCTAAGAGGGGCTTCAATAAAAACCTTCAGACAGACGTAATCTATACTGATTTCAGTAAAGCACTCTGTCAACCATTCTCTCCTTGTTCGTAAACTTGACCTAATGGGATTTCCGGTTGATCTTCTTAGTTGGATCTCAAGTTATCTGTATGGCAGGACGCAAAAGGTTCTATTTAAAAACACCTTATCTAATGTTCTCAGGGTTACTTCTGGCGTCTCGCAAGGAATCCATTTGGGTCCCCTGCTGTTTACATTATTTATTAACGGTCTGCCCAAAGTTCTGACTAACTCCAGAGTACTTATGTATGCGGACGACGTCAAACTTTCAGTGCAATATACGGATGCCTCCTGCCAGTCTGATTTTCAAAAAGATCTTAACAATTTTCAAACATGGTGCAGTGCAAACCTATTAAACTTAAACGGCTCTAAATGCAAGCTTATGACATTCTCTCGTGTCGCTCCCAAGCCTGCAACTTACACGCTGAACTGCTGCTCTTTGGAAAAAATTGCTTTAGTTGACGATTAAGGTGTCCGTCTGGATCCTAAACTTGACTTTATTGATCATATTTCATGCATGGTGAATAAAGCCAGAGGTGTGTTTGGATTCATTAAACGTTGGTCGAAAGAATTCAATGACCCGTACGTTACAAAATCTCTTTATATTTCTTAAGATCGTCCTATCTTAGAATATGGATCTTGCGTTTGCAGCCCCCAGTATGGTGTCCACAGTAAACGCATTGAGTCGGTTTAAAAGAACTTTTTACTTATCGCTTTACGCGGCTTAAACTGGGATGCAAACCAGAGGTTACCCTCCTATTCTAGTAGACTCCTCCTTATTAACTTACCATCCTTATCCAACCGTAGAACCATGCTTGGCATTGCCTTTATTTATAACCTTATCCACGGTGACGTGGAAAGTGCTGACTTTTTGGGTCAGCTTAACTTTCACGTACCGAGTAGAAATACTAGATCCTATATTCCCTTAGTGCTGCGCCATCTTAGAACGTCCTTTCAACTGCATAAACCCTTTAGAGTCCTATGTGCAAATTATAACGATTTGTACATAATAATTTCAAACGTAGATAGCCTTCCTGAACTACAAACAATAATACTAACCCACTTAGTACGCATGCAAGCAAACAATCTGGCAGCACGCCAATAGTTACTTCCTCGAATTCCTTTTCTATACTTTCATCTTTCACGCCTACTAACACCTAACACGAACAAGCACGTGCTTGGTGTCATACGGGCCACTTGAGTGTACTGATCGTAGTGCGTCAACGTCCAAAAAGAAAAAACCGGTGTGCACTATTTTCGGAAGATTACCTGTTCGCGAATAAGTCCGCCGTTGTCGCGGCATTATTTCTCTATTCTTCTGTGTGCCAAGTTTTTCGCCACAAAATTTTTTTGTCCTTTCATTTTAAATACAGTCCACTTGTGCTCACACATATATTTACATATTCGCATGCATGTCCATATATTTTATGCATATGTTTTCTGTCTCCGATCCCAGAACTAACCTTCGCTGCGAGACTAATATAACTTAAAAGTAAGTGCGAGACAAAAACAACAAATATTAAAACCCATACATCATTACAGATCCACTCGGGCGGGACCGCGACTGTTTTGACACTTACTCGACTTAACCGCTGCAGCAGCCGTGTTGTTGTTGTTACTGTTTTTCCCTCTCACTGATGCACTGCTTTGCCGACGGAATAACAGTGAGTTGTCGGTCGAACCAAAGCCATCTATCCGGCTTCGCAATTATTAGATTACATAGGCACTGCCTTACCGACAACATATCAGTACTCTGCCTAACCAAAGCCAAGCTTTGGCGATTACTTAAAATTTCTTGACGGCTAATAATTTTCCAAATTATTAAATGAAATAATTTTTTTCCCCCGTTCTGAGTCAACTCAAATATAAGCAAGCTCCACGTTCGAGCCATGCAATATAAATATATATATACATAGAGAGTATACTTATTTTTTGCATATTCGTTTCCGACGACTTCAAGATCTCTGATTTTCCTGCCGATATTCTGCTTCCCAATTCTGTGGGCTACATCCGCCTGCAGTAGCGGTTGTCCGTTATAATTTCTTCAACCGAATTTCCGCTGCCTCCTAAATTCAACCGGCTACATTGGGCCTAGTCGCTGCTTTTCTACTCCGTACGAGATCCTTATTGCTCACGCTAGGCGACACACGCTAATCAACACAATTCGAATTATAGAATGCCAACGGGAGACGACAAGGAGCCGCGTCCGATCCCATCTATCCGCTTGGACAGATTCCAATCCGCATCTCCGCGGCCGTCTCAATTACAGCCAAAGGCTGCCACTGCACCGTTGACACCATTCACTGTCCCTCGCCAAGGCTTACTCGCAAACTGCGGTAGAAGTCGCCCTTAGGAAGTTCACTGCCACAACGGACGGAGATAGCCAATTCGAAGCTGACATCCACACTCCGGGCGCCCCTGACACTGACATGTTTTCCCCTTACATGTGCCGAGTCCATCTGGGCGAAATCCGGGCCCTGTGGGAAGATATGAAGAAGGACTATAGGAGCTGCTTTTACCTTCTTTCCGTGTCCGCCCAGGACCCAGCCACCTCAACAGTGCTCAAATCAAAATACAGTTACTGTTACACTGTTTTTTCGAGGTGTGTTGCCCATCTTTAGGAAGCAACAAAAAAGGCCGCCTGCCAGTCCACTCGGGATTCCGCCAGTATTCCCACACCCCTTATTACGTTTACCTTTCGTTTACCGCCCGTAGACACCGAAGTTTTCGCTGGTGATTATCTATGGTGGCCCACCTTCCGAGACTTATTCACCGCCATTTATATCAACAATTCGAGAATTACGCCAGTGGAAAGGTTATTTCACCTACTTTCTAAAACGAGTGGCGATGCGCACGCCATTGTTTCCAAGGCGCCTCTAACCAACGAAAATAGACGACTGCTTGTTAACAGTCAGCTGAAGATTCTTTTCAATATCCAGACTATCCGCCAAGAATCCGGGTCCGCTTTAAAAGATCTGCAAGGCGCCATACAAAGCTGCTTAACAGCCCTGGAGATGTCCTCTATTCAAGTCGAGGCATGGGACTCTCTCCTTGTGTATATGATTGCTTCCAAACTTCCAACTCTCACGCTTTCCCTGTGGGAACAGTCGATCCATAATAAATCTTAAATTCCGACCTGGAACGAGTTGAACGCTTTTCTGACGGAGCGCCATCGCACGTTGGAAGCCATTGACGACGTTAGGCCTAGCGCCCCAGAACATTTTCCGCCAATTTTCAACCCACCTGCGCAGGTTAGCTGATGTTCAAGTGTGTTTTGCGTCAGGATCAAGAGCTGTCCTGCTCGGCACGGCGATTATTAATATCTGCCATCTTGGTCGCGCTCTTATTGATTTAGGTTCCGAAGCAACCTTCTTTACTGAGAAGCTCTTCAACCGAATCAAACTTCCATTCAAAGCAGTCCAGACCCAGGTTTCCGGTCTCAATCAGACAGTTGCTGCTCAATGCACGAAGTTCTGCAAATTTTCTATTCGCGCTCCCTCCAGACCCAGACTGCAGTTAGATGCGACTTCTTATGTCTTGCCTCAACTAGCTGGAAAACTTCCGTCACACCACATTTCGAGAGATCTCCTGAGGGAGCTTCCTGATCTCCCCTTAGCGGATCCGACGTTTTGCGAAAGCTCCGAAATCGACGTATTGATTGGAGCTGACATTCTTCCGTCTGTACTTCTGGGCGGCTCCAAGCGCAACATTATAGGCTCTCTTCTGGCACAAGAGACAATATTCGGTTGGGTGCTCACTGGCCCATTGTCCACGGCAGCCGCTTCCACCGTATCTGTTTTTCCTCGCGAGTTTCCTGCGCCTCCAAAGGTCCGTTGGACCAACTCCTTGCCACTCGCAGTGCGGCCGCCCTCGGGGGCAGGTTTCCCAAACGCACTCAGTCCTACCGTTGTCGACTCTGCACGGGAATCCACCCACTTCGAAAATGCCAACAGTTCCTCAAGCTTAGTGCTGAAAAGAGTCTTTGCGCGGTTATCGTCCACCGCTACTGTTTGGCTGTTTGGCCCACGAACATTCCGAGGGAACCTGCCGCAGTGGGGACCGATGCAAGACATGCAATCAGCATCATCATACGCTCCTGCATCCAGTACATTCAGGGCACGCGGCTCCTTCGTAGCAGCGGGCACCTCCGTACTCCTAAATTGCAAATTAAGAACCATCACTCACGCTTTATTCTTCATCCAGACCAGATCCAATGTCAGCACTTTCGCGCAACGTAGTTCCTTGCACAAGCAGACGTGCCCGAGGTACTTGGTCCCACCCTAGCCGAGTCTGCACGGAATTCATCCTCTCCGATCAACGCAATTCCGAGCAAAGGCAGACGTTCTCGAGGTACTTGGCCATACCATAGCCGAGTCTGCACGGTATACGTCCGAACCGGAGAGATCAACACATCCGATCAGCTTTTTTGAACTCTCATTCAATATCGAAGATGATATGTGAAGGGGTTGTTGACTTGTAATCTCATGTGATGTTGCAGGAGCAACTGAGTCTTCCTCTTGCTCATCTTTATCCTCCTCTATAACCGATTGAGAATAGAATAGATCGTCATCATCATTATCCTCATCATCAACTTCATTATCAATATTTGTCTTTACACCCCAGTCATATGGGTTGTGATCATCATTATATTTAGGGGGTGAGTTTTGTTTATTTGTTTCTTAAAATAAAAGTTTCCTTTTCTTTAGTGGTGTATTATTGTCTAATGCAGTATTTTTTTGCAAAGTTTTTATTTCAGTCTTTGCTTTTATATATAATCCTTAGGTAACATATCATGCAGTATTTTATTATCATTAACAAGTTCATTCAATGGTTCAGTAATAGGCTTAAGTGTTTCTTCCAATCCCATATTATTCCGTGATTGTGATTGTTTTAAATTTAAAAATTTTTTCTTAAGAGCATTTCGGCTTTTTGTAAATTGATGTAAAATATTTTCAATCATTATGCTAAATTTTTAGTTTTGAAAACAACTGGTTATTACCCCTTTGCGGTTAAAGAATGTACTGAAAGATAAATTATAATGCGATTACATTTATAGCTCATATCAGAAAACCAGATGACACCAGCCATCAGACCTGGTAGCTGATCAGTTAAATATACCTGGTAAACAGACCTGATAGCCGGATCAGTTAAACAGACCTGGTAAACAGACCTGGTAATTAGACCTGATGACCTGATCAGGAACTAAAAAAAAAAGCTGAAAAGTAATTTTTCCCTTTCCCATCCCAAATAATACAATTTAGTTATTCTTTAAATAATAAAAAAAATATATATAAAATAATTTGGATTTGTTTTTTCTTCTTTTTAAGGAACTAAAAGAAAGAACTGAATATAATTCCCATTTCCCAATAAAAAAATGTATTTAGTTTATTTGTGACGGTTAGTCGGTGTCCGGGTGGCTCAGAGGCGGCCCAGGGTCGTCGCAGATATTTATTTGGGTCGGAGGTGGTTGGTGAAATGTAGAGCCGAACGAGTCCCAGAGTAGAAGTCGATTGGAATTACGTACCAATTGAGTATGGGTCTTACTTATTCAAGTTAGATTACAAGGAGTAGGAAATGTGTTTGCCGGGATCCTCTCAGCTGGACTCAACGGAATTCCGGTGTGCGGGACGGGCGTTGCTCTGCAGCGGTCGGGTCCTAGCGTGGCGTCGTTCGGCGATGAGGGCGGAAGAATCGTCGTCCGTCGTCTTGAGGGAACCTGGGCGCTGGTTAGAGAGAGAGAGAGATAGCCTTGAGGACCGCTAGGTCAGACGCAAGCGAAAGGAACCTAATTCGGGGACCGCTAGGTCAGCCCCAAGCGCGAGGGAACCCTAATTCGGGGACCGCCAGGTCAGCCACGAGAGAGAAAGGTATACTTGGGGACGGCTAGGTCAGCCGCAAGTGCGAGAGAACCCTAGTTCGGGGACAGCTAGGTCAGCCACGGGAGA
Source organism: Drosophila seguyi (assembly GCA_008042675.1). Classification (NCBI taxonomy): domain Eukaryota; kingdom Metazoa; phylum Arthropoda; class Insecta; order Diptera; family Drosophilidae; genus Drosophila; species Drosophila seguyi. The sequence continues at coordinate 4,407 of VNJU01005974.1, read as the reverse complement.
GAGAGATATACTTGGGGACCGCTAGGTCAGCCGCAAGCACAAGGGAAAGGCACACTTGGGGACCGCTAGGTCAGCGACAAAAGCGGGAAAGGCACATTTGGGGACCGCTAAGTCAGCCACAAGAGCGGGAAACGCGGAACGGTGGTCCGAGCCGGAGGGTTAGAGGGGAGGAAAGGGAAACTACTGCTACTACTACGGGTTTCTAACTACGATTTATTACGGAACCTGATCTAATGATCCGGTTCCACCAAAAAGACTTTGCTGCTGACTACTGAGTGTGTGCTACGAAGTAGGCTTACCTCACCCGATCGCTGCCGGCTGCTGAGTGTCGATATACGGCCAGCCGCCCGCTTTATTTAGGCCCTGGCTAGGTCTTTTGTGCCCGCCGTTTATTCGGGAATTTGTCCGATCTCAGTGTGACCGGCTCTTCTCATTCAGTGTGACCCTTCGTGCTTATCATTGGCGCGCGCGCTATCTTGCTTTTAATTTGAATTCCTTTCTTCTTTCATTCTTCCTTTTATTTTATTTCTTTTATTTATTCCATTATAACCTTTAACGTGCTTCTTTGGCACGTGTGCGATGCGAACTCTCCCAGGCACCACCTGGGCTGTTGTTCTTTTTGGCGGTTGGTCGCAAACTTCCTCGTTGGCTGCCTTCCGCGTGGGCCCGTTGCCGTTCACAGTTTTGCAGGAGCCGTGCGCTTCCTCCCTGCTCCGCATAACGGGGCTGCCTCCATCAGCCTCGCCTTCGTTTTCGCTGTTGCCACTTTTGCGTGGTTTTCGCGGAATCTTCTTGCCGCTTCCTTGAACCTGTTCATCACGTGTTTTGTAATGAGATGGTTTGTGTCTCTGTTAGTGTTGGTATTGTTACTGTTGTTTATTGTTGGAGTGTGTTTTGTGTGTAGTGTTGATTTAGTATTATGTGTTGTTGGAAGTTTAGTATTTAGTGTTGGTGGAGGTTTAGTATTTTGTGTTGTGGTAAGTGTCATTATCTTCCTAGTGTTCAGTGTTAGGTTATGTTCTGTGTTTGGCTCGTCATCGATATGTGTAGTCTGCTGTGTATTTGACCCTAGGTATGGTTTGGTGTCTCCAACATGCACGCGTTTTGTTTTCCTGGTGCTTGGGTTTTTTACGGTGATTATTACTGGTAATGGGAATTTTATCACCTTCCAAGGTCCGTCATACTTTGGTGCTAGTTTCGCGTTAAATCTTTCTGCGGCGTTTGATAACGTGTGTGTCCTGCACCAAATTAGTTCGCCCCTTCCCGGTTTCCATTCCCATTACCTCAGATCATAATGCCGTTTTTGCTGCTTCGCTGCTTCTTCCATGTGTGTGTTTGCTTCTTTCCGCACTTCCTGTAACCGTTTTCATCTGGTTTCTAACGTCTCCTCCCTCAGTCGTGACCCTTTCGTTACCTTGTCGAATATTGTTTTTGGTATCCGTAGTTCTCGCCCAAATATCATCTGTGCCGAACTGCACCTGGTGGCCTCTGACGTGCTGCTGTTAGATGCTAGCATTAGTTCGGGTACGTGTTCGTCCCATTTCGTTTGTTCTTCTCCGTTTAGCTGAGCTATCATTGTCTTCACCGTTCGGTTAGTTTGTTCCGTTGGATTTTCCTGTGGCGTGTACGGTGCGGTGAACCGTTGTTGGATACCCCATTTCTCCATTGCGGTTTTGGTTTTCCGCCCTGTGAAACCCGACTCTCGATATTATTCTTTCCCGGAATACTCGTAGGAATGCCTCTGCCGTGGCTTGTCGTATTGCCGCTAGCTCTACCCATTTTGAGAATTAATCCACGATCACCACCAGTGTTGTATTCCCGTGCTCTGTTTTGGGTAGTGGCCCCACGAAGTCTACGCATACCGTCTTCCAAGGTGCTTCCGCAATCTTTGTTAGCATTTTCCCTGCTGCTTTCTGTTGCGACACCTTGTATTGTTGGCAGCATTCGCATTCTCTGACAAATTTTCTTACATCCCTTGCCATCCTTGGCCAAAAGTAACGATGCCTTACTCTTGTTAGCGTCTTAAAAGTGCCCAAGTGCCCTGTTTCCGCTGTACTGTGATTTTCTGCGAGTATTTGCTTGATTTCTTCATTTGTCACGCACAGCTTCCAAGGTTGTGGATCCCTCTTGTTCCCGCTCAGCTTATATAGTCTGTCCCCTTCTATTCGGTATTCGGGTTCGTCAGTCTTTCCTTCCAGTTCTTTCCGCTTGGTGGTTATCCAATCCATAGTGTCGCTCACTATTTTTAGTTCTGCCTGTGGGGCCCTCGATAAGGCGTGCGCCACCGCGTTCAGCTTGCCTTTTCGGTATTGAACTTCAAACTGGAACGGCTGTAACCCCAATGCCCATCTCGCAATCCTTCCCGATGGGCTCTCGATCGAGTTGAGCCATCACAGTGCCATGTGGTCCGTTACTACTATAAATTGGTAGCCTTCAAGTACTTGTACTTGTGTATACCCCAATATATAGCCAGGCACTCCTTTTCCGTTGCGCTATACTTTCGCTCCACCGCACTCAGTTTTCTACTGGCGAACGAGATCACGTGTTCTCCGTCTTCCCAGTCCTGTGTTAATACGGCTCCTATCCCTAGATCACTGCCGTCTGTTTGTAGTTTGAACTGCCTTGTGAAGTCTGGGCATGACAGTATCGGTGCCTTGGTCCAGCTATCCTTTAATGAGTCGAATGACCTTTGGTGCCTCTCATCCCACTCAAACTTCTGGCCTTTTTTAATTAGGTTTTGCAAGGCCCCGGCTTGCTTAGTGAAATTTGGTATAAACCGTCTGTACCATGAAGCCATCCCTAAGAAACTGTGGACTTCTTTTCTGCTTTTTGGCGTTGTATATTCTTGAATTGCCGCCACCTTCTCGGGGTCCGTTCGTATTCCCTGGTTTCTTACCACATGTCCCAGGTATTTTAGCTCCTTCTGGAAGAAATGGCACTTGTCCGGGTTGATCCTTAAATTCGCCCCCTGCAGCCGCTTGAACACTTCCTGTGATTTCTCGAAATGCTCCCGCTTGCTTCGACCGATAACTACAATGTCGTCTAGGTATGCGAAGGCAAACGGTTCCATCTCGGGTCCTATTATTGTTTCCAAGGCCCTCTGGAACGTTGCCGGTGCTGTGGTTAGTCCGAAAGGCACTACCTTCCATTGAAAGAGAACCCGTCCGGGTACCGTGAATGCTGTGTATTGCTTACTACCTTCCTCCATCGGGATCTGCCAATATCCCGATTTCAGATCTATGGTGCTTATGACTCTCGCCTCTCGGGTTTGGTACCGAATGAAGTTCATCCTTGGTACCGGGTAGGCGTCTTTTTTCGTTTTGTCATTCAATAAGCGGTGGTCTATACACATCCTCCATTCATTGTTTTTTCTCTTCACTAGCACCACTTGCGCGCTGTAAGGACTACGCGAAGGTTCTATCAGCCCTAAGGTCAATAATTCGTCTATTTGTTCATAAATGAATTCTTGTTGCTTCGGGTTTCGCGGATAGTATCGTTGTTTTATTGGCTTGTCATTCATAAGGTGTATCTTGTGTGTCGTTATGTTACTAACCCCGTTTATGTTCTCGAATACTTGCCTTTGCTTGTCTAGGAATGTTCGTATTTCCTCCTCCGTTGGATCTTCCCCGGCTTGTTTTCTTCTTGTTGGTCTCCCTTGTCCTCGTTTTCGTCCGCTGCTGTGATCTCTAGTTCCAGCTTTCCGATAAACGATCTTCGAATATTCCCACCGTTCTTTGATCCGTTGGCGAGTGTAATTTCCGCCCTGGTTCTTGACCACTTGCCATGCTCTCTCAGGTCCTGGTACCGACCCTTGCTTATGGCACTTCGGGTTGCTCCTGTATCTATGACTCCTTTTGCCGCTTGCTCCCCGAGTCTTATCTTGGCCACTATCTGGAATCCGTCGCAGCTTAGTTGATCCCCTCTGGTACTAAAGAACTAGTGAGATGGTTCTGAGGTGGGCTAGCTGAAGCCACCGGACGGGTCGCAGGTTGCGGATAGCGCAAGGCCTCCTGCGGAGGTTAGCTGCGAATAGCGACTTGTCGTGAATAAGCAGTCCCGGACAACAGCGGGTACCACACCGTCTGTAGTACCGACAAGGCGCTTGTCTGACCGTCTTTAACACATAGTCTTACACACACCAAACTTCCTACACGCGCTCCTACCCACATCCTTTCCCCAACATCTCACAAGGGAAGTGGTGACGTCCTGAGGCAAGGGTGCCACTTCACCCCCCTAAGCCAGGGTGTCATGCGATCCGTGCCCAGTGGTTGGTTTGCAGTCAGGGGTAACCGACTGTATTTGGACGGAGCCTCACCGATACCTGGCCGCCTCGGTGAGTATACCTGGCCCCAGCGTGTTAATGGGGGCTATGACACGCTGGTACTACCTTCCCCTACACTCGTGGGA
>VNJU01005973.1:0-15962 GCA_008042675.1 Drosophila seguyi | reverse complement strand
AGTGGAGAACAATAATTTGGATGACAGTCATTTGTTTGTTACATCATATGTTCCAGATTAACTGAAGACAGTTCAGATAATCCAAAAATAATCTGGAAAAATCCGTGACCATTATCCACTCGATATTGCCGTCCTATTCGATTTCAATTTAAAAAAGAATCAACTGCACTGAGCCTTTATGAGAAAATTATTTCAAGAAGAAAATAGAGATGCTTCTTCCAACGGAAATAACTGTTGATAATAGAAAATTATGTATTAATCATGTTTTACAACTCACTATGGTCGACGGAAAAGTTTGTAATGCCCTAACTGGGACCTCGTCTTCAAAGTGCTATATATGCAACGCGAAACCGACCCAGATGAACAATATTGAAGAATGCTTGCAAAGAGAAGTAAAAAAGGATTCGTTTGAATTCGGATTATCACCTCTTCATGCGTACATACGATTTTTTGAATATTTTTTAGACATCGCATATAGGCTTGATTTAAAAGTTTGGCAAATAAGATCCCTCGACGGAAGAGCCCGAATGATGGCAAGAAAAGGTATTATTCAAAAAGAGTTTCGGTCAAAAATGGGCTTAATAGTTGACAAGCCAAAGGTTGGTGGAAGTGGTACATCTAATGATGGAAATACTGCTAGAGAATTTTTTAATAATGCAGTCTTATCAGCTGAAATGACTGGAATCGATAAAGAAATCATTAAAAGATCTGCTACTTTACTCCAGGCGCTCTCTTCAGGCTACAGTATTAATGCTGAAAAATTTAAGTCGTTCGCACTAAACATAGCCAAGGTACTAACAACCACTTATTCCTGGTATTACCTACCACCCACCCTTCATAAAATTTTAATACACGGGCCTGCCATAATTGAAAATGCTCTCGTATCGATCGGCGAGTTGTCAGAGGAAGCTTTATTTATCGATTTTACTGGCTAAGTAGTGAAGGGCAACCACCGTTAATCCGCCTTTGATACATCAAATTTAATTTGTGTAGTGGCTTAGTGCACCTCACGTGCACCGGCCGTTCCGCAGTCTTGAAAAGGACCGTCGAAAGACTTTTCGGTCTGTATTACTTGGGCTTGTCAAGAACTCGGTTGCCTTGTTTATAAATACCACGTTCACTCTTCTCCAAGATTGTGGTATATATCCCCATGCAAAGCTGGCTCTAAGCAGACCGACAAGTGGTGAGATAATTATCAGATCGCCTCCGGAGCTTTAAAAGGGCTAATTTGACTGCCCACCTGATCGCGCCTGATCTGTGGAGTAGTAAAGTAATGTAAAAATGCACCTAATGCAAAAGCTCTAGCGTTTCCTTACGGACTTGGGTAAAAGAACCATAAAACTTTTGCAATCTAGCTGCTTCTGTGCCTGCACACTTTCGCAGTAGTTGCGCCAGTTCTCCCGATTAGCTTTTCTAATATTTTTATTATACTCCGTGAGAACACTCCTATAGGTGTCCCAGAAGCCCCGAGTCGCTTTGGCTCTACTAAAGGACCTGCGAACTTCCTTCCTTTGACTTGCAAGTGCATCACTCCACCAGGGAACCGCGCGGTTAAAGAGGTGACGCTTTATAACTGTGCTGTCCTGGAAGGAAGTGTTTAGCACATCAAGAAGCTGGTCGGCAGTCATCTCTATGCCACTCACAGAAGCAAAATTGGTGATGAGTTGGTAAGCTTTTATAGCCACAGAGGCTGTGAACATAATCCAGTTGATTTTCTTGTAAAGCGAAGTATTAAGTAGATCACCGGATGTGCTGGTGGTCTGACAGCGCGGCCTCAATTGCAGCTAACAATTGGATCATTTAATTGTAATCAAATTTGGTCAAATGAAAAAAAACTAACAGGACTTATACAATTTTAACTATACTATATACAAATCATAAAAATTCACTTTAAATATATTTTTTTTTATATACCTATACATTTTGAATTTTACAGCAACAGTTTTACATTCACAGTTTTGAAATGTTCTCTACATAAACGATCGTTTCTATGATATATAATATAATAACGGATTGTGAGAAAGGCTTGAGGAGAGCCATCAAAAATGTGTATCCAAGAGTAAAAACAGTCGTATGTTGGTACACATAATTTGGCGTTGTTACCGTTAGCACCATAACTAATTCGGGTTCCAATAACTTATTAAATGTCAATAAAAACAAAAATGAAATAAGTCCCCAAAAAATCTGGTTTAGGGACTTATTTCATTTTTTCATTAATCTTACTAAAAATGAAATAAATCTCCAAAAAATCGTTGTTGTTGTATTCAATATAAATTTTTGGGGACTTATTTCATTTTTCCGTGTGTCATTTCTGTTAAGATTGGGGAGTTATTTAAAGTTTAATATTGGGGAGTTTTTTCATTATGAAATAAGTCGCCAAAGTATGGGTAATTATATTATTTTTTTTTGGGGACTTATTTCATTGGGGAGTTATTTCACAGAGCCAAACTGATCGATACTAAAAATATACTGATTGAACTTTAAGCTAGATGTCTGGCAAGTCGAAAGGTATAAATATTATTTACCGAAATTTAAGGATTTAAAGGTAAGAGGGTATAGAAAATAGTATTATGGAGAATGAAGGTTATCTGCACAATCGTTCCGGACAGAGTGACGTTCGAGAACAAAGCTGCTTGTTTTCCAAGGATACTTCCTACAGATAATTAACTTTCTTCAACTTCAATCGGATAGGACCTTCTTGCAAGATATGTCTTCTATATTCCGATTCTTAGTATTACATTTTGGAAGTTGTTTTGAACTGAAATCATGGTCATTTTGCTTGAGCCAGAGGAGAAGTTACTTTCGTTTCTGTTTTCCGCAAACAATTGAACATCAAACAATTAATTCGGAAGGAAATCGAATTAACCCGCTATGTTTTCGTCTGGTCAGTATGTTTCCATGTGAGTTCCAGAACCGTAACAGTCTACACGGTAAAAATAACTATTTCAGGATATGGAGTATAAAGAAGAAAGAACACAGATTTTTCCTCTGGGATTTATTTACAAATTAGTCTTAATGAGTGAACACAGTTCTCACTAAGGCCAACACGTTGGGGCGCCACTTTCTTAATAAAATAATAATAACACAGTGTTACAAAATTGACAAAAGTGAATGAACTGAACTTTTGAAATGACCTAGTACAGATTGTTTATCTGGTTGAAAATAACACAAAACTATGTTTGAAATTTTTCTAACACCCTCAAAATCCGAAGTTATTGTCAAAAAACCGTTGTTCGGCGCATTTTCGCTTTGAAAAATTCCTACTTGAAAAGTTTTTGACCAATTTGAAAAAGTCTTGGCGCTTAAAAATGTAGCTTACAGGAAAAAAATAACTTATTGTATGTTGCGAATGAGAAATACAACATTTTTTCTTGGAAATATGAAGTTTTCACTTTTTTTTCGCGTTTTTTCGACTTTGATGATGTGATGACGATTTTTCCCCCTAAAAAACAATTACACAGTGGTAGAAAACTGACAAAAGGGAATGACCTTTTAAGTGAACTAGTAGAGATTGTTTATCTGGTAGAATTTAACACAAAACCATGTTTGAAATTTTTCTAACACCCTCAAAATCTTAAGTTATTCTTAAAAAAAAGTTTTTAGGTACATTTTCGTTTAAAAAAACAAGACAAATTGTATGAAAAAATAACGAAAACTGATGAAGTTATGACTATTTTTCTAAGTCAAAAAACACGAAAAAAAAGTGTAATAGACTAGACAACAAAAACTTTTTGTGCATCACTGAAAATTGTTGTGATTGTGATTTGTTTAACAAAAATGGCGTCAAAGTCAAGAAAACACGAAAAAACGTGCAAACTTCATATTTCGAAGCAAAAATTTTGTATTTCTCATTAGCAGCGAACAATAGGTTATTTTTTTCCTGTAAGCTTTTTAAAGGTATAAAAAGCGCGAAGACTTTTTCAAATCGGTCGAAAACTTTTCAAGTTGGAATTTTTCAAAGCGAAAATGGCCGAAAAACGGTTTTTTGACAAAGACTTGAGATTTTGAGACTGTTAGAAAAATTTTAAACATGGTTTTATGATATATTCTACCAGGTAAACAATTCCTACTTGGTCACTTCAAAAGTTTAAAATCACTGTTACACTGTGTAATCATAACTGTAACGTGCAATGTTCATAAGGCACCGTTCGACCAAGATCTGCTTTGGGGGTGGAATCTTGCTAAGTCTGATCTGGCATTGGCTTTTTATTTATCAAGCAAGAAATTGAGGGTGCTACGATGGCATACAAAAAGATATCAGAAATCGGATAGAGAAACGTAAACTCATTCCAGAAGATATAGAGTGTAGATAAGAATAGAGGAGAGAATCTCGGCAATCAGACTTAGGTGTTGTTATGTCATCGCAGACCCGCCCAACCTGTGATCACCATCTTCGAGCCTTAATAATAAAAATAATATTATTTGAAGAGGTTCGTGCACTGCGACCACTTGGATCTAGTGTGCCCTCGTCCTAGTGTCTGAGCTTTAGCTCCTCGAGCAGTCCAATCGATCGTAAGAATGCGATGATGTCGCCTAGTCGAAGAGCCCTCATTTCCTGTGTGGTGAGTGTACGGCCCCCAAGTGGACCACCCTCAACCGACTGATACTTGGGCACTCCACAAGAAGGTGTTCCAGAGTCTCGTCTTCTTCCAGACAAAGTCTGCAAAGACTGTCCTCCCTTATCTTGAGGTTATTCAGATGCTTGCGCAATCGGCTGTGACGAGTCAGGAAACCCGTGACTATTTGGAGAGATCCTTTGCTCAACTCCAAACAATCTTTGGTCCTCGTGCTGTTGTAGCTTCCTAGCAGACGATTACTCTGCCTTGCCCCTTTTGACGACCGCCAGAAGTCATCGCAGGCAGTCATGAGATCCACACGACTGCTCTGGCTGACGACTCCTGGGCCAAGTCCGCAGAAGGGCTCTGGACCATAGAAAGCCGTACTCGCCCCCTTTCTAGCAATGATGTCGACCCCTTCATTGTCGGGGATCCCCGCTTGCCCTGGTACCCAGTATATGGTTACTTTATTGTTTACACCCAACTTATACATTGCCATACTAGCCTGGAGACAATCCCATGTGCACTGAGTGCTCTGATTGCTGCCTGACTATCCGAGAAAATGGCTATGTCTCTCCGATTGTAGCCCCGCTCAATGTTAAACGAGGCACATCTCTCAATCGCGTGTACTTCCGCTTGAAAGATACTCGCGAATTTTCCTAGAGGTTCATGATGTTTGAGTCGAGGCCAGCAGACCCCCGCACCCGCACCGTCCTTTGTGAGTGAGCCGTCAGTGTACCATCTAATAGCATGTGGTTTCACATCGTAGGTGGTAGTAGACATGTTGGTCCACTCCGACTTGTTGCAAAGTTCTGTTCTAAAGTTTCTTAAAACTGAACTTCGCCAGCTGAGCCTCCTGCGGATATTCTAGTAACAGGTCAGTTGCAGTCGCAGCATAATCAGCTGGTCTTTCCCCTGCATAGTGCTCGCAGCTATGCTTGATAAGTGCAGTGGTGGAAGTCCAAGCAACACAGATCAGAGTTATGTCATCGGCCTTAACAAGCGAACCCATTTGCTGTAAGTTTATCTAACAGCTCATCCACCACTAGGCTCCAGAGTAATGGTGATAGGACACCGCCCTGCGGACAGCCTCTGGTGGTTTGAGCTCTAACTGTCACATTGTTGACAGTGACTTCCGCTATTCTGCTATCGAGGAGTTTGCCCAGCCAGGTCGTGAGCCCCGACTCAACTTCCCTTCTACTGAGTGCTCTTACCACAACATCATGGGCTGTGTTATCAAAAGCACCTTCTATGTCCACAAAGGTACAAAGAGCTACCTCTTTGGCCTTTACGGAGCGCTGAAGACTGTCAACGAGTCTCAGGAGAGCCGATTCTGTTGACTTCCCTTCTCTGTAGGCATGCTGATGAGCATGCAGAGGACTTCGCACAAAGTGTGAGTTTCTGATGTGGTTATCCACAATCTTTTCAAGGGTTTTCAGCAGGAAGGATTTTAAGCTGATCGGCCTTAAAGTTTTGGGATGGAATGGGTCTTTCTTCCCAAACTTCGGGATAAATATCACCCTAGCCGTTCTCCGTGCCTTAGGGATGTACCCCAAAACTAGGCTTTCTCTGAAAATACTTGTAAGGAACAGCATTAGCTGTTCAATACCCTTTTGAAGATGGATGGGAATGATACCATCTAGCCCCGAAGCTTTGTATGGGCTAAGTGTATTCACTGCCCACCTAATCTTTTTCTTAGTTACGATTGCTGCAGCCAGGCTCCAGTTGGGTCTCCCGTTGGGGATCCTTTCATTCCTTTCATAATATCCACATTGGAGATGTGCAGAGGGAAGTGAGTTTGCAGAAGAAGTTCCGCCCTCTCTCCCATCCTTTGTGAAGGAACCATCCGCTCTCTTCAGGCAAAGCTCAGATAGTACTTTGCCTTTTGAATTGCCTTAAACACTCTAACCGCTGGTGCCGCTTGGTCTATGGTCTATAATGGACTTCTTTGTTGTACTCTGTCAGCTTTTTGGTGTATAATCCCCAATTGGCGCTGTTCTTCTTAGCTGTGTTAAACAGCTTTCTGACCTCTGCGTGAAGTAGCCCTAGTTTTTTATTCCTCCAGGGATTGTCATTGCTAGTCTCTACAGTTTATTCGGGACAGCTTGCATGATATGCATCCAAGATTGTCTCCCCTACTTCTCTTGAGAGTTTCTCAAGATCTTCCGGATAGGATACTCTCCTACTCTGGTTCAGCCTTCTCAGATTTAATTCCAGACAGGACTGATAGGCTGGCCAGTCAGTCCGTCGTGGCTTCCTGATAACTCGGCTGAAGCTAAGGTTACTATGAATGTCGAACAGGATGATCCTGTGATCCGACATTGATGGTTCTGAGGAGACCTTCTGGTTGCGAATCAACCGAGAGCCCCCCTCATTGCCGAAAGTGATACCCAGTACTTTGGCCCTGGTTTTGGTAACGAAAGTGGGTTCAGCCCCCACTTTAAAAAATTTAAGATTCCTATTTACAAAATAAACTAGTAAACACTCACCTCCGCTGTTGTTGTCGGTGCTGCCCCATGCAACACTGTGTGCCTTGGCATCGCACCCTAGCAGTAGGGGAAGCCTTTTGCTGCTGCAGTGTTGCAGCAGATCCAGAACCTCTGGTGGGGGGACATCCGTCATGTCTCCTGGGAAGTGTGCTGACGCCATCACCATACTCCTGCGCTCGCTAGTGATCATCACCGCTGCTAGATCTCTGTTGAAAAAATTCAGAGAGACATAGAAACCAATATGCAAACTGTCGGTGATGCCTCCCCTACGTCTGCAATTGTTTGCATACTCACTTGAATTAGGCCGCAGATCTTGCCTTTTACGGCCCAAGGCTCCTGAATGAGCACCAGCCCTAGGTCAGACCTGGTAACCAACCTGCCGAAGACAACCAAAGCTGCCTCCTCCTGTGCCACGCTGGTGACCCCCATCCTTAGATCTCTTCTTCACCCTTCAAGAGCATCAGATAGGCCTCTGACTGCATCTCGGTGGGTGTCCGCTCATCATTGGATGGCTTCTTCCTCCGTGGAAGTGCCTGGCACAACGTCGGCCTTTGCCTCAGCGGACACCTCCACCACCACCGGATCCTGCTTTTTATGGAGGCGGCATATTTGTGAGGTTTTCGAGCCCTCCAGCGCCGCGGTGTTTTTTGGTTTTGGTCCTCTTGGCTGTAGTCTTGGGGAGTTCGGGCGGCGACGTGTGCTGAAGCTGCCTCTTCCTCCACGCAACGGCCTGACCGCCATCTCTTTCAATCGGGGACACGTTTGTCCCCGCAGCTCTCCTCGCCTGCAGGACAGCCACCGGGGCAGTGCCAGGCATGTCTGGGAGCATATGGCCACTGCGTTGGTCTAGTTATAGAATATGTGAATTTTATGTTAGCTACCTAAGCTAGGACTTTAAGAAATAAAATCAGTTTGAAATATCAACTCGCAAATGAAGGTCGTATTATTGGGATCTTTCACTGCTAAATCATTTTTTTATCCCATTTCTTAGTCTTTCGGAAACTTACACATTTACAACCTTATTTAACTTATATATTTTCTGTTTGCTTGTAATTCCATTCTATTTCATTTAATTTCTAATTTATTTTCTTTTTTAGCTAATAATAATTTAATTTTAATATCAAGTGATAAATTATAAAATGTTTCTCTCAGTGTAGCTAGTAAGCAAGCGTTGGCAGCATGGCACTCGCCGAAATTTGGGATCTCGTGAACGTTCAGAAACTAATGCGCGGCTTGCATTACATAACTTTTAGTCCTAATATATAGGGATCACTGTATAGGGCTGAAAAGCCAACATTTTCCAATCAAAGTGGATCACTATTTCACCCTAACCCCTTGCTTAGCGCTGCTTGATTAGCCACCGAGCTTCGAGCTGCGGTTTCCTTGGCGATGTCAATGCGGCGGAGCCCGCTTCCCTTCGCTGCCTGCGAGGGGGTGCTTCTCTGGACACAAGGGTTGCTCCGCCTGACGGACAAAATTTTGGCAACTGCTGCGCGACTGGGTCGGCTGCAGCTGCTAGCTTGATGATTCCTTTTCTGCTGATCGTAGAAGTGGCGCTCCGCCGTCTTGTCCGCCGTGTCCGAAGGGGACACTCCCTATTTCAAAGGCCGCGAAACACAGATGCTGTCAGACTTACGACAGTAAAATATTGACACTTTATGGCATACCTTGCCTTTCCCCAACTTTTACAAAAAAAAAGAATTAATAATATTTTCCCTCGTGGGGAAGAGGTACTATGTCGGTGAATTTGGTTATGTTTAACTTTATTTAACCCGCACTCGATAATAACGCGTGTGTTCGCTTCGGGATTTTCCAAGAAAAAGAACGAGACCTGATTTTGGATCCAGGTCGGTGAAGTTGGCCGTGGTACCAAAACTAAGCTTTCAGGTTGCGACTCCATTACAACTGCTTACTATCGGTTGCTTCGATGCAATAAATGGCAACGCACTATTTACATATATAATTGAAGTGCATACTATCAGGCCAAAATATATATGTGGGTTACAACGCTTCAGGCGCCGTGACACATTTGACTCTGCTAACCAATCTTCTTGTACGGAAACTTTATTTATTATTTATTATTTATTTATGGCCTGCCCAAAGACTAACTAGAGAATACTTATGTACATGGACGACGTCAAATATTGCGTGCAATGTAAGGATGTTTCTTGCCAGTCGAACTTGCAAACAGATCTTAATAATTTCCAAAAATGGTGCCGCGTAAACTATTAATCTTAAACGGCTCAAGTCGTCAGCTAGCCTTCGAAGCGTTCGGACGTGCTATTTTCGCTATGTTGTGTGCCGCTCCACGGAAGCTGTTCGCTGCGCTTCTCTTTGCCTTCGGGTATGTTACTGCGTCTGCGTTGATTTGCCTGCTGACGCGATTAAACTTTTACTTCATCCAAACATTCTGTGGCAGTGCGATGGCTGTGTTGTAGCCAATGACTCTCATTCGAAAATTGACGAGCTCGATTCCAAAATAAAAAATCTTGAGTGTTTGTACCAGAATCTAAATTCAAAATTTTCGGAAGCCTTTCCCACCAAACATTCTATGGAACATACCAACAGTGTCACCTTATGGTCTCGCCAAACGAAAGCTGCAACGGTGGCTTTACAATCGTATGCTGCCGCTGCTTCCACATCGTCGGACCAGGGCCAGGGCCTTCGACCCCGAATGCCGGAAGAGAGTTGGGATCTCCGAGTTTTGCCTAGCTTCAAATATCTACATGTTGGCAACCGACTACGGTGGCTGGAGCTGTTTTAAATTATGCCTCTTTTAACTTAAATGTTAACGCTAAAACAGTATCTTGCATCAAGCTTATAAAAATTTGTCAACTTTAAGCTTGGTGTCGCGGATCAACAATATGAAGGTGTCTTCAATAATGAGTTTTGGCCATGTTCTGCTCTGGCTAAGTCCACAGCCCTCGCATCTTCTTCAGCCCCCGACGCTCCTGCGTTCGTCACCCTTACCGTTTGTTCATCAACAACAACATCAGCTGGAGTTTTTACCGTCCCTTTTGTTCCATATTCGCCATAGGCTTGGCATGGATGGTTATGCAGCTGCGCTTTCGCTCACGCTTTCAGGGCCACCGCAGCATAAACAACTTTGGCTGGAGTTATTGTTTTGTTGGTCCGCTTTGCGCGTAGATGCTGCTCGTTGCTTGGTGTCGCCATTGGATCTTCTCCGTCTTTTTTGGATGCTGTGTGCTGGCTGGATAGATGCTCTTAATTCTTGTACGACTCTTGCATGCTCCCTTGACGCTCTCTCTGGACCCGCCCACCAACAACAACAGCTGGTGCAGTCTGATGTCATTGCTTCTGGATTGCAGCTCACTGCATGCCCGGCTCTCTTAAGAGATTATATTGGCTCTTCTCTTTACGCATCGAGTAATTTGGATGCTACTACTAAATCAATCAAGATTCGGTCTATATCGCTACTTAAGACTGCCTCTGGATTGGTTGTTTATAAGTCGCACCTAGGATCACCTAGCTCTTCAATAGATGATCCGGTTGTGCCCTCCGCCCATCCAGAAACTGCGCAGACGTCTTTCTCTTCCATATACCGAGATAATCCCAGCCTGAAAATATATTCTCAAAATATATCCGGCATGCGAACGAAGACTGGCGCTGTTTATTTGGCTACATCGTCATGTGATTATGATATCATATTTCTTCGACACCGAATTTTTTGATGCCAACCTTTACCAAGTATTCCTGAAGGACCGGGATGCCATTCAAACGCAATTCTCTAAAGGTGGAGTCGTTCTAATTGCTGTGCGCCGTACTCGGATGTGATTCCCAGTAACCTGCATCTGCCCCAGGAAATCTTTGTTCTGGATGATTTCTTTAGTCTGGGATTGGTGGAGATTAATGATGTATTTAATAAATTAAATAAGCTTCTGGACTTTATTTTTGTAAAATGATCCTCTCTCCGAGTGCGATGCTCACCACCAGCCATTGTTAATTTCAATTTCTTTATATATATTTTCTCCAAAGACACCTCTCGCATCTTCATTGTATATTCCTGCGAGTAATTTAAACTTAATTAAAACTGACATCCATCGTGTTAATTGGGTTGAGGTCGTTTCCCATGTTAATTTGGACACTTGCTATGACCACTTTTTAAAAACTATTTCAGCAATCATAAAAAAGCACGCTAAAAATAGGTCTTATAGTTCGATTAAATTTCCCTGGTGTACGCGATGATTAAAAAAAAACAACTAAGAAATACATTTTATAAGCGTTTCGTTGAAAATGGTAATTCCGCAGACCTCGATAGATACAGACAGCATAAACGTGAATTCGAAGTCCTAAATAAATTCTTGTATAACCAATACAAAGCTGTGGAACAAAAGTTAATGTGGAACAGAAGTTAATTAGGAATCCGAAATCTTTTTGTCACTTTGTTTACTCCAAAAAAACTACTTCATCTATTCCTTTCCATATGTCATTAAATAATTCATCTGCATCTTCTGATCTCGAAGTAGCTAATCTGTTTGCGTCAAACTTCGAGCCACTATCCTCATGGAAGGTTTTTTTTTACGCTTAGTTCTATTGCTGCAAGCTCCAATATTGGGAACTTATATGTCAGTGAGTCCGACTGTCATCTTGCAGCGAAGAGCCTTAATACCTCCGAAATTTTCAATAAATCTCTCTCCACTTTCACTCCAATTCTCAAGTCTGGTTGCAAAAGTTGAATTTCCAACTATAGGCCAATTGCTAAGCTCAGCAATATTTCAAAGATGTTTGAGCGAATTGTAGCTAAGCAGCTAGCTTTTTTCATTGGTAGCACCATCAGCCCTAACCAATACGGCTATATGCCAGGAATATCGACTACCACAAACATAGCTGTATTTAACCATTTTTGCATTAATGCCTTCTCCAGCCATAAGCAAGTGGATGTGGTGTACACTGACTTTGCCAAAGCTTTTGACAAGGTTTGTCATAGCGCACTGCTGGCTAAGCTCGAAACAATTGGCTTTCATTCGTCAATGCTAATGTGGATAAAACCTTACTTAGATGGCCGGTCGTACAGAGTGGTATGCAATGATCGGTCCTCGAGTCCTTTTCTCTTTTTACTATATATAAATGACATTGCGCACTGCCTAAGAAACTCAGAATTTCTATTGTATGCTGATGATCTAAAAATCAAGTCGGTGAGTTCGGTTTCGGATAGCATTATTCTTCAGGATGAATTGGCTAGAGTTGGAGATTGGTGTTCCCGAAAAAAGTTGCCCTTGAATCTTGCCAAATCTTTCACTGTCACGTACAGCAAAAGGTCCAATAATTCAATGTTTCCCTATTCGATTAATTCCAGTCCCCTTAACTGCAAAACTGAAGTACTAGACCTGGGAGTTATGTTTGACGCAAAATTTCTTTTCATTGACCACATAATATATATATTGCCTAAGGAATATGCAATGTATGGGTTCATAAAGCGTAATGCTGCTCAATTTACTGATCCGTACACTAAGCTTAGCTTATTTTTTTCTTTTGTGAGATCTAAGCTGGAGTATGCTTCGTTTATCTGGAACATAAGCAGGTCCAAACATTCTCACCGTCTCGAAGGGATCCAAAATAATTTTCTATGTTTTGCCCTTAATTCCCTAAATTTCCATGAATCTGTTCCGCTAAGTGTCGCCTTGTGCATTTGTCATCGTTATATGACACGCGAATCGTTGCTAGTATAATTACCATTTTTGACATTATTTCAGGCAAAGTCGATTGTGCTGCTTTGTTGAGCCACATAAATTTTTCCGTGCCGGGTAGGCAATTACTTACCTTTGAGCCATTTTTCTGCCTATTTTTAGGACAAATATGCTGTAAATGAGCCCATTCTAGGCCCTAATTCTTTTTAATAATCTGCCACCAAGCATGCGATTGGACCCAAGCTCACCAAGAGATGTAATTAAAAAATCGCTTCTCCAATATTTAGCGTCAATTAATATTAGTTAGTTAGCTAAGATATTGTGAAGAGAAAAATAAAGAGTTGTTTTAGATTTATTTGTTAACTTTATTTGGAGGAGCATTAAAGGTATGCTCACTCCGAGTGCTCAAAAATAATTGATTCTTAGTTCTTAAACAATCTAAACATGTAAACTAAGGCTGCGGAATTCTGCCGCCGGTTACGCCGGCAGCGACGCAGCGTTCATATTTATTACTTATTAGTTTTTATATATATCATTATATTTAACTTATGTATTTCGCTGCACGCCGGAATGTGCATCGAAAGAAAGGATATTGCACTTAGGCTGTACCCGGCCCATTGGTCAAGCGTGGGAACGCTGACTGTGCGTTTCTTACGGGTGGCCTGAATACTCAATTTGTGTGCATGCTAGATCTCCCCCCTTTTGAAAAATAACGTAATATTTATAAAGTTATTTTCCTATTATTATCGTTACTAGTTTATAAAATATATTTCTAAAAGTATTCATTTGTATATGCAATTTGTAATTTGTATTTAATAAAGTTATTTAGCAAATTCTTTAAGTCGTCCTTTATGAACTACTTGTATTTTGTTTTTCATGTTTTTTATTTTTATATTGTTATTCTTTTCTATACTAACTACCTCGAAAGGTCCTATATATTTACCTTCTAACTTATGGCCTGTTTCATTTCTTAACAAAACTAAACTGCCTCTATGTCTTTGGTTTCCTATCGTATTCTTATTTTCTCTTATTTTTCTCTAAGTCTATCAAAGCTTGAGCTGTTTTTCTGGCAACTTATAGTCTATATTTAAACTCCTTAGCATAATTTTTTATATTATATATGGGTTCTATTTTATTTAATCTGCTAAACTCCGCGAACTGTCTTGGTGTACGGCCAAAGACAAGTTCGTATGGACAGTACTCATGTACCGTCGACGGGGTTGTATTGAAACCATAGGTGAAATAGTTCAACCATATGCCCCAATCATCTTTGTCAATCGAAATATATGAGCGAATGTACTCATTAAATGTTCGATGACTTCTCTCAATTGTGCCTAATGTTTGATGATGATGTGAAGTAGTTTGTATATTGTTAATTTTCATATACTTGCACAAATCATGGATAAGTGAATTTTTATACCATTCAAATATTGCTTTGGCTACTTGTTTAATAGCGCTATTTTTATTTTCAATTTGTCATTGCCCATTTTTTTAAGTCATTAAGTGATACATATTCGAAAATATGTTCTCCCGGTGACATCTTGGAGTTAGATATTTTTAATACTTCGGCTTCCACATTAATCCTATGAAAGAATTGTCCTAAGTCAAACTTCCCCTTAAAGTATAAATCACTAACTGAAAATTGCGAAACGATTTGTTTTCCTTTCAATTTTGGGTTATTATCTGGCCGGATTTCCGCCTTTCTTTTTCCCGATCTCGTTTAAGTTCAATGTTCTGTTAAGTTCAATGAGGCTCTCGATGCTTACTCTTGATAAAGCATCGGCCACATGGTTGTCTTTCCCCTTGAGGTATTCAATAGTGAACTGGTATTCCTCCAAGTCTAGTCTCATTCTTGTTAATTTTGAAGGTGGATTTTTCATTGAGAATATAAATGTTAAGAGTCTATGGTCTGTCTTAACGACGAAAGGCCTTCCATAAATATACGGTCTGAAATGTTTTATTGCCCAGTGAATTGCTGCTAATTCTTGTTCTGTAGTTGATTTCTTGCTCTACCCCTGTGTGAAAGCTCTCGATGCGTATGCAACGGGTAGTTGCGCACCGTTGTACTCTTGAGTTATCACAGCACTACACGCAATTTTAATTGCGTCAGTGGTTATGCAAAATTCTTTGCTGAAATCAGGGTATTGCAATAATGTGGGTTTCATCAACGCTTTCTTTAAATAATTGAATGCGTTATTGCATTCCTCAGTCCATTCGAAAGTAACGTTTTTCTTGCACAGCTTCGTCAAGTGGCGAGCGTATTCTGCAAAGTTATGAATGAACCGTCTGTAATAATTATAGAATGCGACGAAACGTCGAGCACTATCCGCGTCAGTAGGGATTGGATAGTTTTTTATAACCTCGTATTTTTTATCATCAGGCAAAATGCCATGGTCTGTACATTTATGCCCGAGGAAGGTTACCTCGTGCCTAAAGAATGAACATTTCTCTGAATGTAATCTTAAATTGTGTTTCCTACACAACTCAAATATGTTCTCAAGGTTTTTGAACATATGCTGTTCAGAACAGTCAATTACTACTAAATCATCCATATAGAGAAACGCTTGCGATGGTTCTAGACCAGAAAATGCAAGTCTCATCATTCGCATAAATGAGTTTGCGGATACCTTCAGACCGAAAGGTAATCGTTCGAAACGATAAGAACCATTGCTGGTTGAAAATGATGTTATGTTTCTAGATTTTTCTTCTAGTTCTATCTGATGATATCCGGACATGAGGTCGAGGCACGAAAAATATTTCGCTCGACCCAATCGGTCTAAGATTTCTTCTAATCTTGGCAGTGGAAATTTATCTGCCAGCAGCTTTTTGTTAATTTGGCGATAGTCAACTACTAAACGCCATCTTTTCTCACTTGAGTCAGGAAGTGACTTCTTGGGGACCAAGAGAAGGGGGCTGTTATATTCAGATATTGATGGTTCTACAATATCATCTTTTATTAAGCTTCCTCTTCCAAGTGAACGGATGTGTTTTTTTCTTGCGCTCTCGTTTTGTGTAATTTTTTTATAAATACAACCGGTGTTTTATTCTAATTCTTTGATTTTGTGATTAATAAAGATCCCGTTCACTTCGTGTGCATGCAGCTATTCTGTTTTGTGTATTTAATAATTATTAATTTCACATTTTAGTTGTGCTGCTAGTGTTTGCTTTTGCATTTTTTGCATTCCTCTTTGTGCCTTCTCCGTTTAGCTTGCGCCGTCGCGACAGCTAAACGAAAAGCTTGCTCCCACGCTCACCCGCTCACCCGCTCT
>VNJU01005972.1:0-68963 GCA_008042675.1 Drosophila seguyi | reverse complement strand
GGCATGTTGTACCAAGAGTATTCTTTTAAGTACATTTTCCTGGTTTCTTTCGTGTACTCATCGAAAGCCGATACATTAATAGGAAACCCTGACCCTAAAGTTTCCAAAATGATGTGGAATCTGTGTATGATTTCCCTATTAAGGGACCCTTCTAGTGTAGCGGCCGGTTTTCGAGCCCAATTTTCGAAAGTGGATTACAAAAAAACTATTTAAGATATTTTAATGCGGTTTTTTTTATTTTTTTTCATTAAGTTCTGAAATTTACAAAAAAATATCGTTTTAATTTCAAAGTTTTTCGGTAATCCCCCTATGTGCTCGTGAATTTGCACTTGTCAAAAAATGGGTTGGTGCACGGTGACACCACTTCTGAAAGTTTGGCCAATCTGAAACACGAAAACGAAATTAACTATTATTGGTAATGAAGTTCTCTATCGCACGACGAAGGCTTTTACAAAAATCTCAAAAATTCTGAAAATTATGAACCTTTGAAAAAAAAATTTTTTTTTTACTCATTTTTTTCTGCTAAGAATGACTGTAACTATTGTTTAAATAAAGATTTTTTAAAAAACCTTCGTCGTGTTATAGCGACATGTATCCTTAACAAGGGAAAACAAATTTTGCACCAAATGGCCCAACCGTTTTTCTGAAACAGCATACCCCACCCCCAAAACACGACTTTTCAGGAGAAGCATTTAAAGACTGAGCATTTAGGCTAAATGACCGCGCGCGGCCGTATTTGACCCTCTATAACTTCCGAACGAGGGCATATACAGCTATAATATTTCGTAGGCGTATTTCTAATATCATCAGGATGAGAAATATGCAAAAAAAAAAAAATCGATTTTTTCAATCCACTACACTAGAAGGGTCCCTTAATATACTAGACCTTGTTATTTCAAATTCTTACAGGTATTTAATCTTTCTGGCTATACAAAATCTACCATGTCTATGTTCTTAATTCAGGCAGAATATTCATTTTTCTTGATATTTCTTAATATTTCTTAATATTTAAATTATCAATTGATATATTTTTCCTTCAGCTTCTACGTCACAGAATTCGTCCTCCTCCCCTCTTTCCACCGCAATTTACATAAACAACTCTACACCAACAATTCCTATGGGAGCGAAGTAGAAGTTCCAATCTGTGTGGCTGCCACTAGCTGCGAGTCAGACAGAGCGTTCAGCAAAGATGGGCAAATAATTTCGCCTAAGCCCCGACATTGTTGATAAACTTATGTTTATTAAAAAAAAGCGTTAATTTTTTAATAAAACAAAAGAGCTTGATCTTATTTATTAGTTTCTTAATATAATGAAGTTGCATTTTTAAGTTAATTTTATTTGATTTTTAAGTTCATGCAGTTTCCTTTTAGAGCTCATTTATTAGTTTTATAAATTCATGATAGAATAAATATTTGTTTCTTCATTTTTAATTAAACAATGAAAGTGAATTTCACTTATTTAAAAAATTAAAAAAAAAAATTAAAACATCGATGTTTTATCTATATTTTGGGAAAAACATCGAAAACATCGATGTCTCCATATATCGATGTTTTTGCACCTCTACTGTTGGTAAAATATCAACATATCGATATTTTTCTAAGGATGATATATTTACATCACGATTTTTGTTTTTCCAAATATCGAAATTGCGATATTTTTATTTTAAATTTTTCAATATTTTTTTAATTCAAGACGAAGAACAACACACTGGTGGTGGGCAGCATTCTTATACCCTTGCAGTGTGTTATAATTTTATTCAGAGTTTGTAACGCAGGGAAGCAGACATTTCCGATCCTTGAAAGTATATACTCTTGATCATCATAATTATATACCTATTTTTATATAATTTTAGACATTGTCGTTTTGTATAATCAAAAGATTTCGGGTTTCGGTTTCAGTTTACAATATCATTAGCTGCCATAGGAACGATCGGAAAATTATGAGGAAAACAGTTTTCAACATATTTTCATATATTTTAAGACACGGCCATTTTGTATTATTCTAGACCTTCGGTTATAATTAGTTTAATATAACCAAATTATTATGTTTTTATATATGTTTCATATAGTTCCTGTTAGTTTTCTTATTATTTAATCAAAACGAATTAATTAATAATGAACTAATTATAGTCTGTAAATGTTAACAAACTTCGATGTGCCAAAAAGCAAGCTTTCTTGTTCAAACTGAATCTGAATTATCGGTTTCAGGACAGACGATTGAAGCCCAAACATATCAATCCAAGAACTATCATATTCAAAATTTTAAAGCATAATTGTGACATTACTTGACTATTTGATTAAACAATTTTATATATGTTTGCTTAAGTTTTTCTTATTATTGATTAATTTTAATTTATTATTTAACCTTTGTAATTTTCAACACCCGGACTCGATAAGGCAATAGGTAACCGCATCGATATCAACAAAAACATCGGAAAACATCGGTTATAGCTTATCGAATACTTTCAGCCAAGCTCACAACCACAAATCGTGCCAGAAAATTGCAAGTTTCATTCGATTTTCAAGTGTTCCACGATTTTTTGCCATCGAGTGCGCTATCGATTTTCTTTCTTTCGTTTCCGGCGAGGTGCGTAATTTGTTCTCCGCGTTTTTGCAAACCTGAACCGATTTTCGATACGAGCAATCCCAGCCGGCCATGTGCGATTAGAAACGCGCACTCCCACCGAGAAAATAATCATAAATCAGCTTGCTTGTCACCCGCAGACCATTTACAATATGGATAATTCAGGCAATAACCGCTACGAGCTGTTGTTCATGGATGACGATGCCCCGCCACAGATTCCTGTCGCAGCCGTAACCGCTGCGCCGGCCAAGAAGCCGGAAGCGTCGGCACCCAAGGTGCCGAAGAACAAGACGGAGAAGGAGAACAAGCCGGTGGGTGCTGCTGCGGCCAAGAAGGCTAATAACGCGATTGCCAAGAATGCCGGCGGAACCAGTCCAGTGAAGGGAGGCAAGGCGGGTCCGCCTCCGCGAAATGCTAACGCTTCTGCCGGAAACGGCGAAAGGAACTTCAACGCCAGAAACAACAACAATCAGCGCAACTTCGGCGGCAACCGGGATGCCGGGGAGTTCGGCAACGAGCTGCCGCAGCGCCAGTTCAACAATCGTGATAACAGGGGACCACCACGCTTCCGCGCCGGCGAGAAATTCGGCAAGCGCGAGTTCGATCGCCAGTCGGGATCCGATAAAACCGGTAATTACACCCCACCCAAGATTCGCTATATGTGAGACCCAGGGCTGTTTTTCTTTGTTCTCTCTTGTTTACATTGCTTGATTACTTGCGTCAAAAGGCATTTTTAAATTAACATTAACCTGCAATGGCGGCATGCCTCAAAATGTTGAAAAAATTGGAACACGACGGACTCTTGGTAACAAGATTACAAAATACTTGCCCACCACACTCGATTTACACGTGACTTGGTCAGTCTGCTATTCCAGAAGATTCGAAAATAGAAATGGAAAACACGAAAAATGTTTATTTGCTTTAATTAATTGTTAATGTTTTCATTCAGCTATCGCTTTTTAGTTGATGTGTTTGTATAACATATTTGTTTATTTTAAATAGTTCTCTTTGCAAATCTCAGAGAATACACCAACCTGCAATGGCGGTATGCTGCAAATGTGAAAGAGAGCAAAACCCTTGGCAACAAGATTACGATTAGCTCAAAATACAGCTCTCGGTTCTCCACGTGATTCTCGGCTATGAAATACTTTAAATTAAAGCAGAATTTATGTTAGTGTTAGCGAAATACCGCATCTGAAAAAGATACAAAGGCGAAAAGCCGATAATATTTTGGCATGTCTAGTTATATTGTTTTCTTACGGTTTTGTACACTTGTTAACTTAAAACTTTGAAACTTATATTAAACCAATGACCCCCATACCTATCAATCTACAATGTAAATCTACAAATCCCTTACTGAAGCATTAATTTACTCGCGAGATTTGCAGGTAACTGGTGATAAGAGTATTTGCTATTTCGATTTTATTATGGATTTAATATTTAAATCGTAATAACTTTTGAGAGAATATAATACTCAGTCTTTTTCTTTCTTTATAAATTGGTTTCATCGCAAAGTACAGTTTGAAGCAAAAGCTTACAGTATGCACTGCTCATTAATAAATGACTTGTTCCTAATTTTCCAGGCGTCAAGGCTATTGACAAGCGCGAGGGCGGTGGTGCCCACAACTGGGGATCTCCGAAGCAGGACATTGAGGATCAGAAGACCGGGGATTCGGCACCGCAGGCGGACAAAGAGGACTCGGCAAACGAGCAGTCGGCTGATCCCGCTGCCGTCGTGGAGGAGGACGAGTCTAAGCAGATGACCCTCGATGAATGGAAGGCATTGCGAGACCAGCGCGCCAAACCCAACTACAACTTGCGCAAGGCTGGCGAGGGCGTTGAGAACCCGGAATGGAAAAAGATGGTCGTCTTGAGCAAGAAGAAGGAGAGCAACAGCGAGGATGAGATGGAGTACGATCCGTCTCTGTATCCGCAGCGCGTGGGTCGCCTCCAGCGAATCGTTGACATCCAGTTTAACTTTAATGACGGACGCAAGGCCGGTGGCTTCCGCAAGGGACCGCGCCCGGGAGTTGGTGGTCCTCGTGAAGGAGGTTACCGCAACGAGGGACCTCGCGAAGGAGGTTATCGCAACGACGGGCCGCGCGAGGGAGGTTATCGTAACGACGGCCCACGCGAGGGACCCCGCGAAGGAGGTTATCGCAACGATGGTCCTCGCGGTAACGGCCCGCGCTACAACTCGGGAGCCAGCAATGGCTATGACAGGCAGGACAACAATAACAGAATCGGAGAGAAGCGTCGTTCAGGCCAGAAGCCCCTGAAGGTCGACGATGAAGCTCAGTTCCCAACTCTGTGCTAGGAACGGCGCCGAAGACGGAGAAGAATAAGGTTTAACATTTTCACGTATTACATAATTAGTAAGCAGCTCCGGTTAACGAATAACCTTTAGATTTTCGGGCGTAATCTATGAAGCTTGACGACCGATGAACGAAATAAACAAAACAAACAAATCAGCAGCCACGCTTAATTCATATTCCTTAGTTTTAAACGAAACAACTTTTTGAATTATTTCACCCTCATTTATGCATTTAAAATAACTATTAAAAATAGTTGAAATGTTGAAAAATAAATTTTTACTTCATCTAAAAACAAAGTAAAAACATTTGGTAATTATTTTAAATGTATACTTAAATCCCTTTCTCCATTCTTGAGTTTCTGGATAAAAGCGCCCAGTTCCTGTGCAGAATATGATTTCTTTCGCATCTTCTTTGGAAGCGGTGGTGCCAACGAAGACGGTGGTTCGAGATTGGTCTGGAAATAGATTTAAATATTTATAGAATGCAAATGGAAGATGGGGAAACATATACTTACAAAATGTCTGTACTCTGGGGATATGGACTCTAGCTGTAGGATTCGGTCTTCAACTTTTTTGATTCGGCTAAAAATGGTCTCATCGCTGTGGGCAGCTGCTAGGCCCATGTATAATTCAACTGTCTGTAAACGTGAATTATGCAGCGATTGTTTCATTTCAGTGGATGGGTCAGTTCCGAAGTCACGCGATCCCATTAGTTTATTTAGCTCCAGCTCGTAGTTGGGCCGGAAAGCCATTTGCTGGGGTCCAGAGCGATTGTTGACGCGTCGAACTGCGGTAAATTGTTTGTATTATTAATTATGATGATTATCTGCAAACAAGTATACTAAATAATGCTTACCCACCTTTTAAATGACAATTTGACTTTTCCTGCTTTATTATGGAGCTCTGCGTTCGGGCGCAAGAATCATTGAGGTCTTTATCTTCTGCCTTGAAGTCAATTACGTTTTGTGAATTGATTTCGCTCCGCTTGCTGTTGACAAAACACTCTACGCGCTTGGCTAACTCGGCATCATTAACTCTAATTTGCACCAGCATTTGTGAAGCAACTTCGTCAGGTGACTCCTCGACCTTGCAGGGACAGGCCAAGTAGTTAAAATTACTTACTGATCTTTCTGAAAAGTATAAAAACACACGGTGGAAAAATAAAGAAATAATTTCTAGCTAATTGTATTTAAAGGAAATGTACAAATTATAAGGGAAGAATACACGTCATGCTAGTTAATTACTGGTTCTTACTGGGCCTGAATGACTCTTTGTTCTCCTTCCACTCGCTGTTGTGATCGCCCTCGTAGATCTCCTTTTTCCATATGGGAACTCGGGTCTTTAGCTGATCGATGGCAAACGAGACGGACTCAAGGGCATCGGATCGGTGTGGTGAGGAAGCGGCTATGACTACACTGGCCTCGCACACGGGTACAGTTCCTAATCGATGATGTATAACTATATGCCTTAATTCTGGCCACTTGGAGCGGAGGTCCGAGCATATTTTATTCATCTCCTTAAGGGCCATGTTATCGTAGGCCTCGTACGCCAATGACACCACCTGAATATAGTCGAATTGTAATTATTACTCAATTATTGATACCTGGCCAATAGATAGGAAACCCACCTTTTTGCCCTGAAAGTTATCGCGCGTGGTGCCCACAAAAACCGACGAGGCACCGCAGCCCTCGTCAGTTAGCAATTGGTGGATGTGAGTGATGTCAATGGGGTCCTCAACCAGTTTTACGTGATCCATGGCGATTTGTTTACCCTCCACTCAAGGGCGGGATGATGGCCAGCTCGTCTCCCTCTTTGAAGGAAATCTGATCGCTCAGATTCTCAATGTACGTTTCGTTGTGGGCTAAAATCAAGTTGTCGCGGATGGAAGTCAGGTCAAATCTGGCCACTAGTTGCTCCAGTAGCTCCGATGCGGTGATCTGAGTGGGCAAATCCACTTCCGAACGGGGGGTTCGGGCTAGCTCGCGGGACTTGGCAAAAAACAGCACGTGGACATTGACAACAGGTCCATCAGTCGGCATAATCTTGTGAAATAGCTCCAATTTTACCTTTCGAGAGTTTCAGTGATAATGAATAGATATGACACAGCGAGCCAAGCATATGGCGCTAAGGATGGCACAAGAGGATTTTTAATATCGATACATCGGTTTTCAGAAATAAGTTTGCCCAAAATATTTTAATACTGAAAAGTTGCCTTTTTGGTAACTAGAATTCTTAGAGTTTTTAAATAATCAAAATACTTACTTTGAAAAGTACCTTTCATATTTAAAATGTGAATATGTTATGTTCCATTCCAATTATTCCAACTTCACTCATACATCGATAAGTTCCGTTTGGCGTTCGCACATCTCTAATACAACCGATATTAATTAGCTGGGCAAAGAATACAATTTGTTTTCATTCTTTCTTTTTCTAGTTAAATTTATTTACTTGTCTATCTTAGATAGCGAGTTTGTTAACACTTAATTATAAAATATATTGTTAACTAAAGACTGTTGCCGTCGTTGACAGTGTTGACATTGTCAACTACCTTGCTGAAGCCATGAAGACACGTTTCAATACCTTTGATATAATCTGCGGAGTCGCCGAATTACAAAAGTTTGTGGTGAAATACATTATCCGTGGGATTCCTGTATAATGCAAGTTATTTCCTTATTTCAGACTGGTCGGCTGGCGAGTAAATCAAATCTACGATGTGGATAACAAGACGTATCTTTTCCGGATGACAGGCACCGGAGCTGTTGAAAAAGTCACGCTGTTGTTCGAGTCGGGCAATCGGTTCCACACCACCCGCTTCGAATGGCCCAAAAACATGGCCCCGTCGGGGTTTAGCATGAAGTTGCGAAAGCATCTGAAGAACAAGCGTTTGGAGAAAATTCAGCAATTGGGCGGCGATCGTATTGTGGACTTTCAGTTTGGCACCGGCGATGCCGCCTATCACGTAATTCTAGAGCTCTACGATCGCGGTAACTTGATTCTGACTGACTACGAGCTCACCACTCTGTATATTCTGCGTCCACACACGGAGGGCGAGAATCTGCGCTTTGCCATGCGTGAGAAGTATCCCGTAGAACGTGCCAAGCAGGCGACTGAGGAACTAAATCCCGAAGCTATTGCTGAAATGCTGGAAAACGCTAAGAACGGCGACTACTTGCGGCAGCTCCTTATGCCTAGATTGGACTGCGGTCCAGCGGTAATAGAGCATGTTTTGCTCTCTCATGGCCTCGACAACCGTGTGATCACCAAGGAAACTCCTTCAGAGACTCCCGGAGAGGAGGAGAAACCAGAGAAGGCCGGTAAAAAACAAAAGAAGGGACGAAATCAACCGAAGCTAGAGCAAAAACCTTTTGATATGGTTAATGACCTACCCACTCTGCAGCACGCTGTAAAGGTTGGTACAAACTGGCCTTATTTAACCAAATTTATCTTATCTTTGTTCGTTTTCCCTTCCTCCTAGAGCATCCAAGAACTCATTTTAGAGGGAAAAAGTGGAAAAACTAAAGGCTACATCATTCAAGTGAAAGAGGAAAAACCAACAGAAAGTGGCACTGTAGAATATTTTTTCCGGAATATCGAATTTCATCCGTACCTGTTTTGCCAGTTTAAGGAATTCGAAAATTCCCCGTTCGAAACCTTCATGGAAGCCGTCGATGAGTTCTACTCGACGCAGGAATCGCAGAAAATCGATATGAAAACTCTGCATCAGGAGCGTGAGGCGTTGAAGAAGCTATCCAATGTAAAGAACGATCACGCCAAGCGTTTAGAGGAACTGACTAAAGTTCAGGATGTAGACAGAAAGAAGGCAGAGCTAATAACGTCCAATCAAGGTCTGGTGGACAATGCTATTCGAGCCGTTCAGTCGGCCATTGCAAGTCAATTGTCATGGCCTGATATCCATGAGCTAGTGAAGGAGGCTCAGGCCAATGGCGATGCCGTGGCCAGTTCCATTAAACAGTTGAAGCTGGAGACGAATCACATTTCACTTATGCTGAGCGATCCGTATGAAAACGACGATGATGACAAGACACCAGAGGTGACTGTTGTGGATGTTGATCTGGCTTTATCAGCTTGGGCCAATGCCCGTCGTTATTACGACATGAAGCGTTCAGCAGCTCAGAAGGAAAAGAAAACAGTGGATGCCTCGCAAAAGGCGCTTAAGTCAGCCGAGCGTAAGACTCAACAAACGCTTAAGGAAGTCCGAACTATATCGAACATTGTCAAGGCCCGAAAAGTGTTCTGGTTCGAGAAGTTTTATTGGTTTATTAGCTCTGAGAATTACTTGGTTATCGGAGGCAGAGATGCGCAGCAGAATGAGCTTATTGTTAAGAGGTGAGTGTGGTTTTTTTTTTTTCACAAAAAATACAATGTTTTCAAGAACATGCCAATAATTCAGGTACATGCGCCCGAAGGACATTTATGTGCACGCCGAAATCCAGGGTGCTTCGAGTGTTATCATACAGAATCCAACAGGAGAGGAGATACCGCCCAAAACATTGCTAGAAGCCGGTTCCATGGCCATTTCTTACAGCGTGGCTTGGGACGCCAAGGTGGTAACCAATTCATATTGGGTGACCAGCGACCAGGTGAGCAAGACCGCGCCGACCGGAGAGTACTTGGCTACGGGAAGCTTCATGATTCGGGGCAAGAAAAACTTCCTACCGTCCTGCCACCTCACCATGGGTCTAAGCTTGCTCTTTAAGCTGGAGGACAGCTTCATAGAGCGACATTTGGGAGAGCGCAAGGTGCGAAGCTTAGATGATGATCCGAACGAGCAGGATATTAAGGAGCCCGAGGTTACACACGATCTTCTGTCCGATGAAGATGATTCTGAAGCAAATTCCATTGCGAATGTATCGGAGCCAAGCTCTACCACTGACACATCTACTTTTCCTAATACGGAAGTGAAGATTGAACACGATACGGGCCGCATCACAATGAGAGCCAACTCTTTTAATGGCGAGAACGAAGAGAACGAGGAGAAGGTAAATGTCCTTGATAAATTACTGAGTAATAAGCCGGCTGATGAGGAGACCACCATCATTTTGGCTGGTCCCAGTCGCAAGAAGCAAGTCAGTGCCAAAAAGGCAAAGGAAGACAAGGCACGAGCTGCTAAGCAGGAAGCTGCCAAACAGGAAACCGCTCCACCAGCAGACACGGAACCAAAGAATCCCTCCCAAGTCAAGAGAGGCCAGAAGGGAAAGCTGAAGAAAATAAAGTTAAAATACAAAGACCAGGATGATGAAGAGCGCGAAATCCGAATGATGATCCTCAAGTCGTCTGGAAAAGAAAAGCCGCAGTCCAGCAATGAAAAGGTGGTGGAAAAGAATGTGACCATTAAAGAAGATGCGACAAAGCCGACCAAGAATTCAGCTCCAAAGAACCCTGTCGTTGAATTAGAGGATGCCGATGAAGTGCCCACTGGCGGGGATGTGGATATACTGAATAGTCTGACTGGGCAGCCCCATGAGGGAGATGAGTTACTTTTCGCCATACCAGTAGTGGCTCCCTACCAGGCCTTGCAGAACTACAAGTAAGTTTATTTGTCTTTAGTTATCTAAAATTCCTATTAATGTGTATTTTTTTTAAAGGTTCAAAGTAAAGCTTACGCCCGGCACCGGAAAAAGAGGAAAGGCTGCCAAGTTGGCCCTCAATATCTTTGCCAAGGAAAAGAGCTGTAATACTCGCGAGAAAGACTTGCTGAAAAGCATAAAAGAGGAGTCCCTGGCCAGGAATATACCAGGAAAGGTCAAGTTATCGGCTCCGCAGCTACAAAAGTATCACAAATAAAGTGCACACTAAATATGTATTTGTAGAAAGTGTTTTAAATACTTAAAAAAACGAGAAGTACATCAAGATGTTTAAATGTAAAAGCTGTTTAAATAAAATAAAACTCCATAAAAAAGGAAATTATTCTTATCATTCTTTGCCGCTATAAAGGGGGATATTGATTTTCGTAACGGTGGAATATCCCGATTAACGATAGACAGGTTGCTGGGCGAAATCTCAAGTAGCGATTTTGGGGCGCCTGCGCAGTGCACGGAGTCCAAGTTTGCATGTGTTTGTTTACTTCGGTTGGCTGTGTCCAAAAGTGGTGTTGTATAAGTAGATATTTTGGTGCTAAGTCGCCTGTTTTGGCATTTTGTGTACTAAAAAGTTCGCCAAGTTCTCGTCATCGTTCAATATATAGATGGAAACGCATTAGTAGAACGTCGCCTAGCCCAATATCGTGAAATATGTGACAATAAAGGCATATATTGACGAGAAGAGTGAAAGCAAACAAAGACGGAGAGGCCTACAAATCACGCAGCAGCTCCCGCAGCAACCCAGCAAAGACAATACCACGGAAAATGTATCTTTCGGGCAAAATCCGTGTAACACATTTTTTCAACGCCACAATATCGAGTCCGTAAGCGTCTACCGCAGATATGTAGACACAGTTGGCCACTTTCGGAGTGCTTCCTGGCCAAATTCAGCCGTTCGAGGGCAAATAAATTGAATTGGAAAGCGGCGATGGCTCGGTGAAAAACTATGGCCTTCAAAGTCCCACCCAGTTAGAAGGATTCGTTCGTGTGCGTGTGTGCCCGTAAGTCTGTGTGTGTGTATGCATACATATGAAAGCCTGTATTGATTAAGGACGGAGGACTCTTTTTTTTCCCCCCGTGCCATGTAAAGAAAATTAACATATAATGTTGACGTGCCTCCAATTATAAAAAACGTTATGCATCTGCTGACACACTTTCAGTTTGCATTTAAAGTTTACCATGACGCACATAAAAAATATATGTTCATACATAAGTACAGATGTTCGTGTCGGTATGTACGTATATCTATATATGTATATACATATATGTATACCCCCTATTTCACCTGCTCTCAAATACTAAATCCATTAGATTAGTTTTCCTAACTATAATACAAGAATAAATATTTGATTCTAATATTTCGCAGGTTTCTAAATCTAAAAGTTCAGCCTTTTACAGGGACTCTTTAAAGTGTGTTTATTTATGGCAATTTCTGTGAGATGTTCTAAAGTCTAAAATCTGTTTAATTGGTGGAAAATAAACTATGTATTTCAAATATACCATTAAATTGTAAACTATATTCTAATATTATATTCTATTTTATATTAAAAACAATCTGACTCATTTAAAGGTACTTAGAATTTTTATTTTGTAAATCTTATATTTTTTTGGTTGTACGTATTAATGAACAATTCTTAATATTTCAGATAGACAATTAATAATCAAGGTCTTTTTAAAAATAATGGACTACTGTGAACTTAGCACAACTTCCAGATAAAATGAGGACTTTCTTGTTTGCTCATATAAAACCTAAGGAGGTGATGACAGCAATTGAAATTATTTCTTAGTGCTAAATACAATATGAACTTGTAAAATCGGTAAGTAGGAAAATGGATATATTTTTGTTTATATAATTATTTATTTTAAATATAATCTGAGACTTTAAAGAAGTCCTGAAATCAATCCCAGAAAATGTTTAACATAATTTTCATTAATTTTAATGCCTCAATAGATTCTGTGACAGTCCTTCTTATGGTAAATGTCATATGTATTTTTTCATTAATCAATTAATTTTTTAATTTGACTCAAAAAAATTAGATTATTATATTTTTTATTATTAATACATAATTTTAGTTAAAATTAAACTATAAAAACTGTTGGATGAATAGTCCTTCAAGATATTGAAATATAAGCTTAAAATAAGATATTTTTTGCAACTTTTAACCATCTTCTGTTTTACTATTATTCAAGAACATGGAGCCAAATCATTATTACTGCCGGAGTGCTATGCAGCAGACGTCGACGTCTTCAATACCCCAACATTCGTCGAACAAAATCAACTATGGGATGAATGCGGGGCAGCAGGAGTACGCGGCCTGCGGCTCCTCCAGTCAATCGCAGTCGGGATACACCTCCAAGGACCTAGTTCCACGCAGCGGGAACAACAAATCGCTGGGCGGAAATGGCGGCGGAATGGGAAGTCCTTATGCCGGATCGGTCTGCAGCAACAGTGGCCAATGCAGCAAGAGTAATACTGCCAACGCTGGGAACTATATCAACATAATGACCGTTCCACTCGGAACTTTGCAGTATAACCGAAAGAAGCTAACTACTCAGGACTACGAGTGAGTGACATACAATTATATGTAATTGGATAATGAACTAATTGGGGAAACCCTTTTTCAGATCGCATTTATATTACAACACCACGGATGTCAAGTGCCGCGATGATTACTATATAGCCAACAATGGGGCAGCAGGAATGCCGCAGCACCAGGGCCACCAACCGCAACAGCACATGCAACATCAGCAGCAACAGCAGCAGCAGCAACACCAACAACACCAACAACACCAACAACACCAACAACACCAGCAACACCAGCTCCACCAACAACACCAGCAACATCAGCAGCAACAGCATCAGCAACAACAGCAGCATCAGGCCAACTTTCTCCACATCCAACAATCGCTACAGCACAACCACCAGCTGAGCCACCCAGAACCAATCCATCAGTTGCCGCAATTACAGGCCTCGCAGGTCGCTGATCCGCCAGATGCCTTCGACAACTGTGCAGCGATCTTCCCCAGCGCCAGCGGCAGTGGTCGCGTGGCAGCCACACAGACCCATCAGAATACCTCCGGTGTGGTCACGTGCGGCGACCAGCAGACGCCAGTGTCCCTGGGCTCCATGCAAGTGCCCCCGATTATGTACACCGTTCACCGTGTGGTGACCACCGCCCAAATCCAGACGGCGGTGGGCAGCACCTTTGCCTCCTCTGCCAGCGTCTCCAGTGTGGTTAGCACGGGGCAGAACGAGGGCGACTGCCTGTCGCCGGCACAGGTGTCCTCTGCAATGGCCGCCGCCTCGAATGCTCCGGGTCTCGGGGGACTTGGCGATATGGGCGGCAACATGATGAACACCGCAAGTGCACTTTGTCCCCTGTCTGACCTTAGAAGTCCTTCTGGTGAGAGTCTGCTCGACAGTCTTGCATTTTAATCACTTTCTATATTAATAAAAATATTATAAAAATAATTTCAGGAGTGCTAACCAATTCCTCATTTATGCCCGGACACCATAAATGCAACAATGGCAACGATGCCCAATCCAATCCTCCACTGCAAAAACACGTGATGGCCACAAGCTCAACTTCCAATTTCGCAAATGCTGGGAAAGCTGCTTCCAACCTGACTCGGGCCCTTCAAAATGTAATATGCTCTAATCAATGATTTATTAATATATTATTAAGCTGGAATTTATATATATTTTTTAGGTAATCCCCACTTGCGTTTATCTTATGTCCCGCGTGGCGGTTCACATGGAGATCGAG
Source organism: Drosophila seguyi (assembly GCA_008042675.1). Taxonomy (NCBI): domain Eukaryota; kingdom Metazoa; phylum Arthropoda; class Insecta; order Diptera; family Drosophilidae; genus Drosophila; species Drosophila seguyi. The sequence goes on along the minus strand of VNJU01005972.1, from coordinate 54,699 downwards.
GGCACTTCTCAGTGTCCGTCGCAGGTTATGCTGGCCGCTGCTCTGGGCTGCGAGGAACTGGGCATATCCAACAAGCTGCTGGCCCAGAGTGTGTTTGGATTGTGGATGACAAGTGCTTTACTGGAAATGCAGCTGAAGGCCCATCACTGTCCATATATAGTGAGGGTGGCGTGGCCGAATCTGCTCCAGAAGTTCAGCAATAGTAGTCCCAGTGATCGAAAGTTTGATGAGCCCATGATAGTGTTGAAGAGGAATGTTTTCTTCTCGAAACGAGACGAGGAAAAGATCAAGTAATTTCTAGCTTAACTAAAATAATTCAAACTTAAAATTAAAATTAATATGCCTCCAATATTTTCCAGGGATCATCGAATCTTAGAGCTGCTTTATGAGGAGGCCAGGAACAATGTGCTTACGGGTAGATACATTATGGAGCCAGTGCATTCGCTGATGCTGGGCGGCATACAGGCTCGAATCGAACTTGGGCCGTATAATTCGCATACCCACACAATAGGCTTTTTTCGGTGAGTTAAATGATATATATTAAATAGCCCAAATTAAATGTTTACTATATTTTGTAATAAAGCGAAAACCAAGCTCGGTTCTTGCCACCTCACGTAGCCAAGAGCTCGACTTGGTTGTGGTTACCCATTAGCCAGAAGAATTCCGCGGAGGTCAAGCTGTTGGAGCAGTTTAAGCGGGTTCCCCAAACAGCTACAACACGGAAATTAATGCGAAAATATCTGGAGTTTTGCTGGGCACTGCCATTTTACGGGTAAATCTTTAATAATTACGCCAAATTATAAAGTAATAATATATGTAATATATATTTTAGAGCCGCCTACTTCCATGGACAGATAGAGCAGCCTGTGAGGGGAATTATGGCCTTGGTCAACCAAAAGGATATGGAGGTTTTAGTTGCGGTTAATGAGAAGGGAGTGTTTATCATAGATCCGTATGAATGCGTAAGTACCTAAAAAAAAACTTTATTAATTATTCCTTAAATTATCCCTATTGTATCGCTCTGCAGACTCTCTTGCTGGGCTTGCGATATGAGGACTTATCTTGGGATTATGCCAAGCCAAGTGCCAGTGATGATCCCGAATGCTTGACTTGCATATTTCTTCAGGTACTCGAATTTAACATCTATATTAAATTTAAATTTAAAAGTATAACATTTTTCTTGCAGTTCGATGCTGTTGAAAATGGAATACAAGTTTCAAAGCTAATGCAAATATTTTCCAAGCAAGCTGCCATGATAGACGCACTTATATCACATTTTACGGATCAAATACGAAACAAAAAACAGGAGGGAAACACTCAAGAGCCTTTTCACGATGGTAAGTTTAGGGTTTATATTATATTTGAAAGAATAATTAGTTTATGAAAATTAAAATAAGACTTGGATATGTTAAAGTTTTGGAGTGTTTGGAGGGAAGACGAATCTACAAAAATATAAGTAAGCTGTTACAACCATCAGGGATATTTATTTTATTTTCTTGAATTGATTACAATATTATTAGTAATTTAATATACTTATTTTAACTTTTTCAGAGCCAAATCCTATTCAGAATAATGGAAATGGAGTGTTATGCAATAAGTTATCTCGATTGACTTTGGCCACCTTTGACGAGGAGGGAGGCCGCTGCATTGGGCAAATGGGATCATTATCAATAAGCTATTAACAATTGTTACTAATGATAGACTAGACTTAAGTTACAGGGGTGTTACATAAAAAGTTCGTGCATATATTCATGATTGTTGATTAATTCCCATAAATATACTCACAAGCAAAGTTTTAGCAAATGGAATCAACATATTCACTCAGTTATCGACACGATGAATTCCACTAATTTTAATTGTTTTCTAATTTTATCAAGCGTGATCTGTACCCGAATTTTAATTATACAATTTTTAAGTTTTAATTTTTTTTTAATTTTAAGTTTTTTATTCGTTTAGCTTATAATAACACAGCGAAGATCTCCTTGAAGTCTACTTCCATTTGACTTTTGTTAACTTGCTCAAAACCAAGATAAAGCATTTACATTTATGTACGTTTTTCCATTTGGAATAATTAATTTTTATTTATAACTAATGCATGTTTTTACCAAAATGTCCCCCCAGCAGTTATCTGGTTTTATTTACCTTAAAGGTGTAAGGCATGTAGCATATAATAAGATTAATACATATATCGGTATGTGCATTTGACGTATGCGTTCAGAATTAGTTTAATAAGCCTTCGACTGAAACAAATTATGTATATAATAACAATAAAGTATATGTACAAAATATAAGGGCAAACTGCCAACATAGGTTATGTATATATTTAAATTTGTATGTATGTATAAATTGAGACTTAAAATAAATACCGTTCCCTCATATTTATACAGCAAGTATATAGAATATAACAGAAATATACAATTCTTGAGTTTCAACGGCACCACACTTGTGATTTGTAATATTTGTATTATTTACCAAGCGCAATTAATTAGCCAATTTCAATTGTAAGTCATCTTTATTTATTACATCCACCAAGCCTTAATAATAATAATAAAAACATTTCTATTTCGATTCGCTTGCACCTCAGTACATTTTATAATTTTGGAGGAACAATACATTGCAATTCTTTTAACACCATATTTATTTTATTTTGAAGACAAATAAACATTGTTTAATAATATATATAATAACATAGTTATAATATACGACAACATGGAAATTAATCAATACATGTAGATGTAATCTAATAAATTATAGTTAATAGAAAATTTATTTAAATATGTGTAAATCAAACATAAATACTAAAGGCTACTTACTTTCTAAAATGTGTCTTTTAATAACACAATAAAAAAAGTATTAAAAAGTGAACGGGAATTTTGTATCAGTATGGGATAGTTTTGGTTTTAATTCACTTTGTATTTGAAGAAGTTTTTCAAAAACATTTAAAATATGGATTTTTTGTTAAGGATTTGGTTTTTGAAATCAGTTTGCGAGAGTGGGGAAACCCAGAAGTATCCAAATAAGGATATCTGTAAAAGGACGATAGTTTCGCAATCGATACCTAAGTATCGAAATTGTCCTGCTGTGGTCCTGCTAACTTGACCAACTTTCAGCGCCCATTTAAAATGTAATTCCATACATAATAGGGCATTGCGTGTTCGAGGTTTAGAGTTATGTCAAATAAATTTGTGAATCTTTGGTAGAGGTAAAATATTGAAAGCATTCTCGATGCAATCAGTTTAAGCTATCGGTAAGCGTAACTGTGTAACTGTGTTTTCTGATGAGGGAAACCAAAGATAATTTACTTAGGATCCATACATAGAAAGTGTTCAAAAATATATTAATAATCATAGTAATATTTAGGGTACACGAATAATAAACAATTGGGCTAGTTAACCAGTAATTTTGAAATTCTTGAAAATATTTCATGGTTTAAAAATTACCTTTAAAAATGAGATTATTAAATTTTATACATTAAGATCTTTATGCGGACAGAAGGACAGATTGATATGGGTATGATCTATATCTCTATTTGCCTTGTACAGGTACACCGAGAATAAAGTCAATACAGTATAAAACTATGCGAAATGTAAGGGCATGGTGTTTTAGTTTAGAGAAAAGGTTTTTCATATTATAAAGTTTGCATTGATTTTTTTAAAATATTTTACACAATTTCTAAGGTTTGCCCCAGAATTAATATAATATAATTTTCACTAAAAGAATTTACAGTGTTTTCCTTTCTTGTTTTGTAAGAGTTTTAGATAAAAAAAAAAAATAAAAAGGAAAGCTCAATTGTATAATATTTGGCAAAAGCAAATTTAAATCAAATATACATATTCTTTACCTAAATAATGCTTAAGGGCAGATACAAAATTTTCGTATTCGGGTATAAACAAATTTAATGCTCATCATTATCTGCTATAATATTTAGTCTCACTAATTAAACAAGGAAGATATGTCAATTATCTTTCATGTAACCAAGGGAGTGATTGCATAAATTCGTTGTATAATTCCTAAACTTGATTTAGTAAATTTCACAGACCTACAAGAATCTCTGGTCTTCCTTAAAATAAATATGTAAAATTGGATGGGTCGTAAGTTTCTTCCTTACAAAGATTTAAAAAAATGCAGACTAAAAATTATAATATTTACTAGGAGAAAATGTATAATAACAAAGGTGTCATACCTTTGTAAAAATAAATGAAAATGTTAGTGTAAACAATTGTCTTTATTTACAGGGTGAAGAGAGGGACAGCTTGGAACTCTTACCAAAGCAAATATTGACCAAAGAGTAATAACGAAATTAGAGCAAATATGGAATACAAATATTCCTAAGTGAAACTGTGTTATTGCAAAAATATTCGCGACCCAAAAGTGCAGCAGCCGCGTTCAAGACCAAGTCCAAATCCAAACCCAAATCCCAATCCCAATCCAAATCCAAATCCAAGTCATATCAGATTCGCTCACGCACAAGCGAAAAGGTTGACTAAACACACACACACACTTTGGCACACTCGCGAGTGTTTATGGGAGGTAAATAACTGGTTTCTATATAAACACACACACACACACCGAGGGGCACGTGCAGGAGAAGGCCTACCCGGAGACAATTTGGAAATGTGCATCCACGGCCACTACACTCCACCTCATACACACACTCATCCCATATCCCGGCCGCGAAGAGGGACGGCTGGCTCTCCACACCAGATGTCCTGTTAAGAGAGCGCGCCGCCCGCAGAGAGCAGCGAGGTCCTGGAAGAGAGCAGGCGCGTCAGCCGCCGAGTAACAAGTGGTGGCGAGAGAGTCTTTCTGCCACTGGATTGGCTGCAAACGGGTTCGCGTCCGTCCAGCGTTCTCTTCGCCGCAGATGCGTCGGCTCATCTCGTGGATTCGGTAATTCGCTGTGCCGCGTCGCTGAATCGGACTCTGAATCACATCCTTTTTCGATTTCGAGGTGTGCACACCGGTGGTCGCATCCGCAACCGAATTTGCATTCGCAATCGTACCGTATCCGCACCGTAACCGTAACCGCGCTGCGATCTCTCCAGCTCCAACCATGGATATCTCCGCCTACCAGCACATGAACATCCGGATGAGCACGCGGGGCAAGCGTCCGCTGCGGAATCTCACGCCTAACGACAAAGTGCGCGCGATCCAGCGCATCCACAATGGCGAGACAAAGGCCAGTGTTTCCCGCGACATCGGAGTGCCAGAGTCCACGCTCCGGGGCTGGTGCAAGAACGAACAGAAGCTGCGCTTCATGTGCCGCCAGCTGGGGCCGGATCACCTGGGCCTGGTGGACACACCGCCCGAGAAGCGGGCCAAGTTCGAACTGCAGCTCCAGCTGCCTCCCAAATTCGTGGGCCTGCCGCAGAACTACGAGGAGCTTGGCTTCGGATCGCTGCCTTATCCCGCAGGAGATTATCCGGGACAGGGTGAGAGCCTGCTCGAGAAGCTGAGCCTTGTGGAGTTCGTTAAGAAGAACGGCTTGCATCCGGAGATGATGCAGCAGAGCAGTGTCGGCGTGGTGGACTACTCCAACAACATGCTGCATCAGCTGAATCTCCTGGCGCTGCTCAACTCCAAATTGGCGCCTCCTCCCCAGGTACCAGTGGAACCAGTGCCGCCAGTGGAGACACAAGCCCCCAGATCGGAAGAGGAGAACAAGGTGCTGGCTTTGGCTTCGGACGACTTCGCAAAGAATGGACAGCCCTTGCTAAGTGTAAAGAACTGGGCCAAGGATCCGGCCAAGAGAGCTATCCAGCCGGAGCAGGTCAACGACAAGAACAACAATGCTTTGGATGCCAACACCCAGGGTGCTCTGCAAACGGAGCAGGCCAAGACGCCCGTGTTCCCGGATACGACGACAGTTCCAGTGCCCACTCTACTGCCAGCTCCCTTTCCGACTCCCGCGGATCTAGCGCCTGTGATAGCACCACCACCACCGCCGCCCATGGGTGCCGCCATAGGTTCCACCAGTGGCAGCAGCAGCACGACTCCCCCGGAGGCCGACAACCAGGGAGCCGCCCTGCTGGACTGGTGCAAGCTCTTCAACGCTAGCCTAAACTTCCTGGCCTTCGCAGCGGCCGCGGCCTCCATGCAGCCCGGCGGAGGCGGAGGCGTGCCCATGTACAATCCCCATGCGGCGGCCACCGCGAGCTCCTCGGAGCCCGACCTAGAGACATATCCCTTCAACGAGGCAATGATGAAGCGCCTCAGCCCGCTGGCGCACAGCGAGGCCTCCAACGAAAGCTATTGTGACAGCGAGCCGGAGGATCTGTCCGTGAGGTCCTGCGCCTCCAAGGCCTCCAGCAGATCGCACACTCCGGACAAGAGCAGCGGGTCCAGCGATGCCGAGCAGTAGAGGTCCCGGCCCAGTTCTTAGTTCTTAGTCCCTAGGCCATAGTGTAAATACCTCAATTTTGATTGTTAATAGCCACCGTAGTATTCACAAACACGACTCATTTGCGAGGCAAATACTATTTGCATTTATCAATTAACGCATTAATATCTACGCAACAGGTATTAATAGATCGGCGTACTATAGCTAGTATTAACTAGAAATATCGACTGTGGGCAACTTGTTTAAAAACCAAATTCAATTCATCTACACTTATAATAACAGATACTAATTGTGTTAAGTAGCTTAATTATTTGGCCCGTTCGTCAGCCATTCCAATCGATTTGTTTTCGTACTGCTGTAATCTCCGTAACTCTTAGTAAGCATATAAACTAATTAATAATGAAACGAATAAATATTTATTAACAGAAAAATAAACTTTAAAGTGTCAATCTCTTAAAATCTGCATTTGTGTTTGCTTATTTGATTCGGACCTCTCTTATTTTCAGCTAATTGAGATGGGGTGTGGGCCGATGTTTTACACAAAAAAAAAATTAGGAAACAATAATTGGTGTAAGTTTAAATTTATTTATAAAAAAATTTATAGAAATAACACTTCTGTGGAAGTCGGAACCTCTACCTAGTAGTCAGTGTCTTCATCATGCGAGAAGTTTTCACCAAGGAGAAGGTGAAAATCTTTTTGGGATTTGTCTAAGTTTTTTAAAAGCATGTATTTGAATTTAAAATCAATCATTTTGTTTTTATTCCTTCCAGATTTCTGCGTAACTTTTAGGGCGCATGAAAGTAGCTTTCAATTCCTATTACTATTTCTTGAGTACACCTTTCAAACTAACGAAAGGTGTATATAATAAATTAATCCAAAGATTTCATTTAATGCGGAACTACTATGGCCTTAGATAATCCTGATAAAGTATTACCTTTTTTTAACCAAAGACAAGTGTATCATAAATATTTTGCTTGCTTGCTTTCGATAACTATTTTGATATACGTGGGAGAGGATTGAGATATACATATGTATGGGAAGTTAATAATAATTTATACACGTCAAGCCACATAAGTTAAGTTTGGTTTAATCAAAAACATTGTAAAAAAATTATTAAAATAGTTTTATTACAAAAATGTATAACTAAATTTTAAAATTTCGATCGATTTGAGAATTTCTAAGCTAAGTGGTAACTATATGTGAAACGTATTTAATTAGGAGGAAAACTTCGAGATATTTATTAATGTCTCGAAACAATATAATGGAATTCGATGTCTTGACTTTGATATCACCTTACAAACGGAATTTTACACTTAAATAAATATAGAATTTAGAGGTCAATAAATTAAAAGCAAAATATGGAGAATAGAATCGAATTCTTTCTAAATATAAGATATTCATTTGATTCAATTAAAAAAATAAGAAGAATGCTTAGGGAATAACATAATAGTGAAGTAGTTATTCTCTCAAGTGGCTCCAATAGTGGCTAGACTTTGAGCTGACAGAACTTGGTCTGGAATACGCAGAGATGACCACGAACCCATTGATACCGACCGCCTGGATGGAGGTCAGCCGTCTGTCTTGAAGTCCTGGCATCAGGGCGATGCGTTAATGAGTTTCTCTTTCTTCCAAAGCGTTTTCGGAGGCATCGGTCAGGCCGAACATGAAAAAAATGGCACCAGCAAACCGCCAAGGCAGTGGCAGTGGCAGTAACAGCGGCGGCGGCGGCATGAAGACGAATTATTGGTTCGCCTTTTGGAAAAATTAAATATCGCGTGTTGGTAATTTCCGCTTGGCTTCCCATTGCCGCTGCCATCGGCTGAAGTTGAGGCGAATTATTACGATGATTAGGCGACTGACAGAGCTCCCAGGCATCGGCATCAGCTTCGGGATCGGCATCCATGTCGACCATCCGGCCTGCCAGCCGTGATCCGCACTGTACGAGTGAGTATGCATGTCTCCCCGTTCGCATTTCGCATTCGCACTCGCATTGCATGTGCTCCGCGCAGCTCAGTGCAGCGCAGCGATCGGTGGACATCTTCGTGGCATTCTGGTTCTGGGCGAGGATTAAATTACTTAAAACCGAACCGAGCCGAACCGATCCCCCCAGGCATATCGACGGATCCGCTCCAGCCGCTGTCAATATTGTGTCGCCTCGTAACCCGCACGATTGCAACCGATCGCGGTATTCTGGGAGACACACACAAGTGCCCGAAATAAGTGGGTATCCATACACACACAGGTTCAACTCTGGTATATATTGTTTTTTTTTTCCTATAGTTGAATTTGCTATACTGGTTTTACTTTTTGTAGAAATATTTTTATGATATTAGGTTGCAATTGGGTTAGTATTAACAAAGTAAAACACGAGTATTACATATATATAATTGACAATCTGGAATGAAAGTAATTTTCTATATTTCCATTTAAAGTTAAATTATTGTAAAAATGGGGAATTGGAAGAAAGGAATCAAAAAAATTTAAGAATAAGGAATAGTTCTCAAAATCTGATATGGAAAGTTTTTACTTTCTTATAAGAAATCAACGAATAGATATTTAAATATTATTCAATATTCAAAATTCATTTAGGTATATATATATAAACACATGTTTAACTATAAAATATATTTATTCTTTAGTTTATATATAAATTACATTATGTTGCTAGGTGGAAATTATTTCCATAATGATGTTAAAGTAAACGGGTTTCTTAAAAAAATCTGGAAGATCTTTATTTTGTTCATTAAATTTACAAAATAATTGGATACAAAAGTGATAATAGTCATAGTGTCCCTCACTTATTAATAATTCGAAATCAACGATCTAATCCTTTGAAAATAAAAAATATTATATTTAAATTATATAGTAGAATAATTTTGATTTAGATTAAATAGTACTTTTATCCATTTTATTTTAAAGGGATATCTTGCGCTATTATTACGTATTTCTTAATTTATTTTTTTTATTACTCCTACCGCTAAAAGTTCAATGTACCTCTAAGAGCCCAAAATGAAGCCCAGATTGACTGACATCCTTTAAACATATGATTGACAATGGCAACAACGGCTACGAAATTACCCATCCGAATGAAAGGATGAAGCTGCCAATATCGATACCACATCCGCACCGATGGCGGATGGCGGAGGAATTTGCGTGAGCTTAATGTGGATACCATTCAATAAGATTTTTGGAGTAGTCGCAATATTCCCAATATTCCTGTAAGGTGAAAATTGTATATACCGAAATATATATACACATATATAGGCACTTATGCATTTTTGATTCCCGCCTAAAGCCCATGCCGGCTGAAGTCAATTTATTTGCTTTCTTATCCTCGCGTTTGAATAATTGGCTACCAAGTTACCTTTACGAGATCGAAGCGAACCTTCTGCATTTTGCGTGTTCAGCCGCTGTGGCATCCGCATCCTCGTTCTCGTTCTCTAGCATGCCTCAATTACAATCAGATTAGTTGCATGTGAGCAGCAGAACCCTTTGATGGAAAACGATCGCGCAAGATTAAGTCGCGGAACCGAACGGAGGACCCACTATTCCTCGCCTGCCATCCGGCACGAAGCTCAACATCCAGCGGCAGAGTGGATCAATGGAAATGAGAAGAAGAATAGCCTCCGAGGGGGGAAAACACTGTGGATTGCAAACCCATTAAAACCCATCTTGGTTTTTTTTTTAGGTCAGCAGGAATAGCATTCATAGATTATTCAGTTACAACGTTTGGGACGACTTTAATTATTTGAATAATATATGATAAGTTGGAAAATAAGTAAAGTAAAAAATTATTTGGTTTTTTAGCATGTAATTCTTAAAATTATTTATAATTAACAAATAAGTATGATTTATTAGTTTTATCTTGGCCAATTTTTTTCTGTGTAATTATTAACTATTAAAAATACATTTGTAACATTTTAATAACTAATAAATTCCTATCAAATTACTTTAAGCTTGTATAATATTTATATATACATATATATCTCTGCCCTCACTTTCACATTTTGCATTAAAAAGTCGACTGTGCAGCTGAAATTACTTTTATCCTTCGTTCCATAGCTATGTCCTAATATATATTTCCTAGAAAACCTACAAAGATTTGTGCACTTTTGTATACAGCCGCATAATTTCGGCTCGGGATGATGATGACGATGAATACAACTTTTGATATAAATTGCAATTTATTGTGTCTTCTGGTGAAAAAAGTGTTTTTTGTTTCAATAGTTATTTTTTGTTCTCTTTACAGGACATTGTTTTCCTTTTGTCCTTGCGAACATCAAAGCTGAACCAGAGACTTTGTCATCAGCCTTCTCTCTTTGCTTGTTTGTTGTGCTTTACTAACTCGTTCGTGTTCAAGCGATATTCTTGGAAAATTCTGATTTAAAAGTCTGCGTTAGGGAACTTACAAAAGAATACAAATTAATTGTTAAGTTTAGTTTAAGAGTAACAGGCAAGGTTTAAGACTAAGATGTGTATTCTAACTGGAATAAAATTATCGTTAGAAATGACTTTACTTTACTTTACTTTTATTTATGTTTGGATGTCAATTACTTCATAAATTTGCCTTCCATTTAAATTTAAATCTTTTTAAATCAATTGCAAAATTCTATATCTAATTTGCTTGCAGTTATTTGTTTTAAGTGAACTGTGAAATTGTAAGGACAACAAAAGTTGTGTTCCCTCGTTTGCTCCTGAAATTATCATGATTAATACAATATTATGATGGCTACCTGAAGGATGTTGTGATAGCATTTACAGAAATGCCACTGCAATTACCACAGGAACTTATCTCGCCGCCACGATTTTGAAGAGCCGGAAGGATATTCATCCCTTTTGATTAGCGCGTGTAAGTCAGAAAGGCTGTGCTGCCTTTGAGTCCTGCGGACCGATGTCATCCTGAGAAAGGACATCCTAATGAATATGTCACTGTGCGCGATAAAGTTTTCACTTTATTGTCAGAATTGTGTCGTTATTAACACGAGTCGAGTTGATCAAACGTGGAAAGTGCGGTGATAAGAGGCTTAGCCGGCGACCGGGGACCGAGGACTGAAGGGATTCCACAAGACAAGCGAATTGGCTGACATTCGCATTGTTATCGGGGCTACTTTGATTATAAAAACTGGAAAACCGGATTTCAGCAGAGGTGCTATTATATTGCACACATTCTGACACGCAAAGGGTTTGTTTTTTCTCTTTCAGCAGACCTTATAAAGCCTTGACCGCAAAATAACTTTAGCGAAATCTTGAGAATTCAGACTGGGATTCTGTGGGGCAGATAACAGTATATATTTAAATATGTATATATTTTAATTTATTTCTTATAAAAATACTTACAATTTCCTTGTTAATTGCCGAGCAAATCCCCTTTATGCTTAAGAATCAGAAAAAAGGGATTATTCTAATTCATTAAAAGCCCAAATATTTAACCCGCTCTGCTGAAAACTGATTTTGTTTTCAAGGAAAAGTAGTTGCTCAAACATTATGACCCTGACCTTATTTATTTTTACAAACAATAAAATAAAAACCCCTTTGTATATCTCATAAAACATTTAGTGTTTGCATATATAAAGAGCAGCACTCTTTATTTAGCATTCAAATCATTGGAGAAGGCCTCCTCGAGAGCCTGGCCCGATTTGTTGTGTTTATGTAACCCTTATTCTTGTCTGTGGTAAGAGCGGAACTTATCACCGGCGCCTCAATGAAAAACTGGATTAAAGGTCGCCGGACTTCGAGCCCTGTCAACGTTCGTCCCATCGTCAATAAATCAGGAGCTTGGAAAAATTCCGTTACAGGACACGGCAGCGGGTTTCGTGAGAAAACGACGTATAAAATATCCCAAAGCGAAGCTGTTTTTACTTTCCATTCACGCTGTCCGGTTAAATGACAGTTGTTGGGTCCGAGGATGGTACAAGAGGAATTTCAGATCCAATCAAAATACCGGTTGTCCTTGCATCCTTGGTTACTATGCTTACAGCTATCTGCAATTACCTGTCCTGGGAACGGGTTCCCGTTACCGCGCAAGGATATCCGGATATGAATATTAAGCAGCCGTGCGGGTATTTAGCTAATCTTAACAAATGACTTGATGTCGTCGTCACCGCTGTTAGCCAGGACATCCAGGACATGCAAATAAAGTTTCTTCCGCAAAGGTATTTATCTGGCGGGTATTAGTGTCAAAGTTTTCGGTTCGTAGCATTGACAAATCACCGAGAAATACGGTAATAGGAAGTAGGACATCCGGAAGGAACCTTGTGAAAGAGTTCTTTTTCGGAAAATATTTTAAAATGATGGTTAGATCTTAACCTATGCTTTCTCTGAAGATTTTATAATAAAGGATTTCTCTTCTTACCTTTTTAAAAATATTCTTGGCCCTTTTACTTCTTTAAAGTGATATTTTTATCTCCCTTGGGAGCTAGCTATATATTTAGTATAGAAATCTATATAAAAAATGTATAGGAATCCCTTGACTGAAAAATCCATGTGTATCAAGCTTCACTGCGTCCTCGAAGAGCACTTCAAGGGTTAGTTTTCGGCACTGTCTATAGTAAACAGGGAGGTATCTAATGAGTTTTGGCACTTTTTAACGACCAACATTGTATTCCTCTATAGTCGTTATTATAATCACAAAACACACACCGTCAGGCAAACACCTATATACACGGATAAGTATGTATCTCAGGAGTATGTGGCTTGACATGTAAATGCCTATGTGTATTTACGGTCTTATATGGCATACTAAATGTAAGCACTAAGCCTAGTCCAAGGAACGGGGGGTGTAGAGGTGGTGGCGGCATAAAAAACAAACCCCTTCACTTGTTGTTAAACAAACTCTTGCGATTTCTATTTTTCATCGCCGGTCACTCTCACTCCCGCCCTTTGAGTAGTGCCGCAGATGGTTGCACACTTGAAGAAAATAGAATATTTAGAGTCAGGATTCTGGTAAAAATTAAAATAATTACATAATTACATTTAGGTATAAAAATATTACAAAAAAATAATTACATGGAAAGGTTATTTCAATTAATTATTACATTTAAGAAAGGGTTTGCACAATTTAAAAAGTTTATTTAATAATTGATCAAATTTGTATACATCAAAATTAGCTAAACTCTTTACATAAGATAAGGTTAAAATCTCTTTTAAAATTGATTAATTCGTCCCCTTAGCATGTTTTAAATTTTAATTGTACCAAAATTAATATGTTTAAGTGACCTCAAAGCCATTGCGATTTCTTTAACAACCCTTCTTAAGTTAGTTTTAAATTAAAGCCCAGCATTCTTTTAGTGTGCTCCGCCTCCAAAGTGGACGGAATTTAACGTTCCAGAGACTCGTTTAATAATTGCTCAGAGTGCGTGCGGTTTGGGCGGGGGGTCGAAATGGGTCGAACATCGCCGTCGTCCGGCGACCGTCGACCGTCAACCGTGTCGCTTGGCCTGTCGTACGGGACAGGCCCGTAACGGACTTAACCGGACCCAACCGGACAGGACTGGGCTCGACTGGACCTTCCCAGGACCTTCCCGGGACCTTGCCGGGCACTGCCGCCATCCCGGGCAGTCGAAATTTGTGATAGATGCGGTTTGCGGAGGCTGGGCGATGGGGCGCGAGGTGTTACACACACACTGGACACACACACACAGAGAGAAGCTGTAGCGGACACAGATACAGATACGGGATGCGGATACAGATGTAGAGTGGACAGGACCTTTTGTAGCCTTAACCCCTAAGTGTCCAGAAAAGGGATGAAACGGCTGAAAAATGCTTACGCCGGGTTTCGAAAATGTTATTACGAATATATTATGCGCACATACATAACTAAACTTTTACTTTTGTACATGTGTATCCGTATAGTATGTACTGCCTGGCGGCTTTTATTTATACATATATATTATATGTAGATTCAAAATTATATGTTACAATGGCGCGTACATAGTTTGGATACATGGCCGAGGTGGTATTATATATGTGCGTGCCCGGGCAGTGGTCAACAGATTTGTGACGGTTGGCACAGCCTACGAATGTCCTAAAATAAGGTTATTACGCAGGACACTAGAGGCCGGTGATAAAGGCGTGAGTCCATTTGCCCCGTCTCCAGCCACGGCCCCAGAAGGCTTTTGTTTAGTTACCTCCATGTAGGCCAGTAGTGTTTGCCGGCCAGTGAGTGCTCAGTGCAGAATTAAAAATTGACATACTTGTGCGTTTTACAGCTTACACGTGGCGCTAAACGACAACCGCCCCCGATGCCAACCTGATGTGGATCTGAATAATTCGATCATATCATGGTTTTTATTTCGAGGCAAGAGCATCATCCCAGCTTTCAGGACATTCATGTATAGGTTTTCCCCTGTCTGATTTATATTAATCACACCCACTCAACCGCCCATCGAGCTGGGCGAAATCGAATCACATGTTCGCAGAGTCTCTGCTCTGCTCTGCTTCCACATTTAATAATAGTTGCAGAAAGAAATTGCCAAGTCACGAAATTTTTGTGACCTTGTGAACTTTGGTCTTAAAAAAGAATTTAACTGATGCCAGACGCTTGAGAAAAGTTTTTCTTTGCAGTTCGGAAGCATTGAGACAAGGAGTCTGGCCAAGAACTTTGGCTAGCAAGTGGGACAAAGGGCCAATTTAACCTGTCATTACACATATGTACATTATACATGCTTGAATAGATTATTTTAAGCTTACGCATTTACGACAATTTACTAAAAGTGATATTTATTTAATTTAATTTGATGTTAATTAATTTTATTTATATGTATCAGATTTGCAAATTTACAAAGGCCTTGTATTATCGTAGCCACAGGAAAATTTTGTGAATAAGCTATAAGTAACAGCTGTTAATACATACACTTCTGGCTTACAATACACTTAACTGAACATTCCTATTAATATCAATTTATGTACAATCAATATTTTTTTCTAAAATGGTTTCCTGTGTATTGTAATATAAAAACTCTATTAACTCTATTAAAAAGGACATTTGTAAAGATTTTAGTCAGTCCTTCTATCTAATATAAATCTTATGAAGTTACAATTATAATTTATAAATATTGGTGAAAAATGAAAATATTACCTTTCTAATGTTATAAATAAATAATGTTCTGAATAAAATTAAAAATTATACTACTTGAAAGGAATATTTTTATAAAAAGGACTTCCCGACATTTTTAAATACTTTATAAGTAAGATAAGATAAGATGTATTTCATTATTTCTTATTTAATACTGTCATCTCTTTTATGGATTCTCTTTACCAAAAAACTGAGCTTGTTCCTCAGGTGCATCTTTCTTTATTGACTGTATTGCCTAAATGTCAGGTGCTGGTGCTTGTGCTGTTTTTTTTTTTTGGCCAAATCGCTGTTCCTGTTTCTGGCAGCTGGCCTGGCGGCCTCCGATTTTTTCCCTGCATATGACACTCCATCGCGAACGAGCTGCAAACAACGGAAAAAAGCGAATGGCATTGAATTACGGCTGGAGCCATCAAAATTGCACCATATGGAAATTAAGTTGGCAACTGCCGTGATACCGTTGACGCCACTGATACGAGAGGAGAAGTCGCGCAAAAAAATCTGCAACCGTGTGTGCAAAGGTCAAGCCGGTGGCATTTCTCTTCTCTTCTGTTTCAGCACAGAAAAAAATATTGAGTATTTGAAACTTTATCTTGGGTATCGATAATTGATTGTACAATAGGTGAATAATAGGTGTTGGGATAGCTGAACAAAAGATATAACTTCCAAGTAACTAATTAAATGTTTTAACATATTTTGATTGCCTTAATTCCAACAATTAAAGATACATTTATAATATACAAAAAGGTGTAAAAATAGATTAAGATAATTAAATTTCAGGAAAGTGTGGCAAGAGAACCAAATCTTATTATTTTGCAGGCTTCTTGCTTATTTTGGAAGTCTTCGAAAACGCTTAAGGAGAGAACGTTTAATGTTTGGTTTTCTTCTTGTCTTAAATGACTTAAGTAAAAGGATAGGGTATTTTCTTTCTTTTAGATATGACTCCAAGGTTCAATCATACAAGGATGTAAAAATACGCAAAGCTTTTACTTTTATTTCAAGTAGAATTTAAAATTAGTGCTTAAATCTTAAATAAAAAGGCAACTTCTAGTTTAGTCTTTACTCAATTTTTTCCCGTGTCTTACCTTTCGCCAATGCGCCAAAATTGCGGTGAAACAAAAACGGCACTCGACCCGAACAAGTGCAGAGTGCAGAGGGTCCAGAGTGCAGAAAGCCGAGTGGCGCTGCGAAAAAAACGCGCCGTTTAAGGGGATTAGGCAGTCAGTTGGAAACCGCTTGCTTGTTTGCCCGGTGGCATGCAGCTTGATGCACTTGACCGCTTTTTTTCTGCGATTTCCCAGCTCCTCGTAGCAGGCAGGACCCGGCGTGCAGTTCGTTCTTTATGCCGCTGAATGTGGCTGTGGCCGTGGATGCGTAGGAAAATGGAGGAGATCCCGGCCTGTTGCGGTGGCATGCCATGCGATACTGTCGCCGATTAGGAGACTATAGACGGGAAAAGTGTTTTCGGGCTTGTGTTTTCGATGTTTGTTGGTTTTTGACGCCGCGTAAAAGGCGCAGTTTTTTCCCAGCCTCTCACCAGCCTCTGCGATTTTTTTCGCATTGAATCCTGCCTCTAACGCCAATTTTTGGTCACTTTTTGGGCAGTTTTGACGGCTTAATTGGTGAACATTGTTCTGTAATACTCCACGTCATCTGGGATGAATAAATAAACATGGAAGTAGTTGGAACAAATGGAAGGATTGGTTACTATCCTAGGGATTCTACTATATTAGGTATTAAAGCTTTTGCGAGAGCTTTTTGTTAGGAAGATTTTTATTTTTTTTATGAATAACAGTAAAGTTTATTATGTCTAAATTATAGTATTTGTTTTATTATTTTTATTTATTCTTGAGAATACTCTTTAAGAAACGAGTATTTCCACTAACAAGAAACTTGGTCAACTTCTGCAAGATAAAAGTATTTAATGAAAAATGGCTTAATTTACTTATATTATATTATTAACAAGTTTAAATTATTATACTTCATTTTTAACAGAATTCTGATACATACCCCTATGGAATAATTATATTCGAATGTAGGTATATAACAATAGTCTGTGAAGTTGAAATATCCTAGCAAAAGCTCACTATTATTTGCAAATTATTATTCAAATTACTAAGCTTCGCAGATAAGATTTCTTGCCGATTAATTTATGCCAAGATGTTTGGGTATCATCTTTATTACAAGAGACTGGATCCTAGGATTCACCCGAGGCGACTTTAAAATATTTATTAATAAATAACAAGTCGAACCCAATAAATGCGATATAATTGTATCATTTTGTGCCGAGTCGCCAGCAATTACAGGTATCTGCACTCTAGACTCAACTCAGCAAGGAGTTTTATTGTTTTTGCACAGTATGCACTGTTATTATAATATTTTGCGATATTGCATATCTATTGTTTTGCGACTGCTAAGCGTTAATTGGAGAGGCGTGTACGTGTATGCAGTGTGTAATATGAGTCTGTGTGGGAGCATGTACAGCGAATGGGAAATGCGTTTTCGCAAAGACTTGCATCCGCAGGATGGCCAGGAGCAATCGTTTCGTCTTCATCCAGGACAAGGACCACATATTCTCGTACATGGATGGCCGCTCCTTCATTTCCAACCGCTGTGGATGCATAATTGCTTACGGTGCAGCCCGCCGCCTGCCGAAGGGCTGGGAGGGATGGTGTCCTGGAAATAGAAATCTGAAGTAAGGAAAGATGCTGGACACGGCAGGACATCTGGCATTGTTCGGCTGTATGCAAGTGCGTGTGTGTGTGTTTGTGTGATGCTCTGCGCGTTGTGTATTCGAGTATATTTGAATTTTCTCCTGGCGCTGGGCACACATATATGGCATATATCGCCAGCCCCAGTGAGTGGTGGTGGGGTCAGTCGACTCCGTCTTGCTGTCAAAACTAAAACGCGCCGTTGCCAGAGACCAGAGACTGAGTCCTCGGCCTGAGCTGAGTCCTGCTCCCTGAGTCTAGAGCCCCGAGCCCCTACTCTCCGACTCCAGAGGTCCGAGGTTCGAGGTCCTAGGTCCGAGTCTAGTGTCCAGACATGCACAACTTTCGCTCCATACAATATCAGCAATTTCCTTCGTTAGTCATTCGTTTCCTCACAGCTCACAGCTCACATCTCACATCTCACAGCTCGCCTTGTTGTTATGGCTCCCACCGTTCTGCGAATTTGGGCCCGTCCCATTAGCCAGTTTCACTTTGATGCAGAAGCTGCCCGTGGGGTGGGGGCGGTCGTGGTCCCTTCGTCTGGACTAGCAACCAGAGGACATCTCGACGACGACAACTCCTAAGCTCACGTATATTCCGCCGCATGTGTGTACGCCGCACATACCGGACTCTGGGCTCTGGGCTCTGGGCCTTCGTTCTACGTTCAACGTTCTCCGTCCTCCGTCCTCCGGTTGCCGTATTCCGGGTCCCCAAGTCCAAGCAGGCATACTCATACATGGACACATAATGTAAATGTCCGCAATTTCTTTTTGGGCATCTCTTAGCTGCCGCTGCGTTCTTGCCATTTAGACTGGGAATCGAATGCGAGGACGAGGACGAGTATGAGGAAGAGGACGAGAACGAGTACGAGTATGGGCCTGAGCACGGGCAAGGGTATGGCATCCTCCACGCCGCAAGAGCAGCGGAGATTGCTTCTGCTCCATCTCCGGCTCCTGCTCTGGCTCCTGCTGGCGCTGCCTTCGTCACCACTTTTCCATCATAGCACCCAACCACCTGGCGCCAAAGGCAAGTCGATCGATAATTTCCATAGTTGACCACTGCTGTGTATGCGAATTTTGAAGCGGACATCTACACAAACACATGCCCGACCGGCGGATGGCGGACGGCGGACTGTGGACAGCGGGCGGGGAAGTAGAAGGAGCCGGGGCAGGAGTTGGAGCCATCCTTTGGCCACCGACCGAACCACCGCCCATGGCCCCAGCTCCTGCTCCTCCCCGACACACATACTGCCGCACTCTCTTAGCCGTTACAGCGGCGAGCTGAAGGCAGAGCCAAGCTTTCTAGTAGCACACACAGACAGTTAGGTCACAATTATAGCTCAAAGAACTAAATTTAAATATTTAAATGAGGAATTGATTAGTAAATTGTATAAATATAGAATTTATGTAGAAGTTAAAGTCTAACATCAAAAAATGCTTGCAAATTAAGCGGCAAAATGTGTGGTA
The DNA here is from genome assembly GCA_008042675.1 of Drosophila seguyi. NCBI lineage: Eukaryota > Metazoa > Arthropoda > Insecta > Diptera > Drosophilidae > Drosophila > Drosophila seguyi. Next base: position 35,111 of record VNJU01005972.1, on the reverse strand, counting down.
TACAAAAAATTCACTAAGTCTTTGCTAGTGATCTTTAAAGTTTAATTATTTGATGGTGCATTTTGTTGTTTCTCTTGGAAAATATTTTGCTCTTTAATTTGATATTTAAAATATTTAAGAAAACCATTCAAACATATTTTAGAAATAAATCCAACTTGATCTTAAAGCAATTCTTTAGATTATTTGAATATACATATTAAAGGAATGAATTAAGCCATGAGGTTATACATAAGAAAGTTACATAGCCATCAATTTAGGCTCTCTATTTTTCGGTTCTCACATTACTGGCTCTATAATCAGTCTTGGAAAATACTGAATCAGATTCCTAATATTATTTTCCATATGAACACTCTCCAGTCGAAATCAAAGTGTCTAGTATTTTGATCCCTGCTGTATACAGCATCTACGTCAACGGTCCTGGCCAGCATGGACATCAGGCTATCAGGGGCTGAAGAGGGCGGAGCAGAAATTAGAAGGACGAGGCCGGTGTTCAGTGGGCGGGGTGGCAACTACGGCAACGACTACGGCAAAGGCAAAAGCAACGGCAACGGCAACGACTACGGCAACGGTGCTGGTCAGCCGGCCCCACAATAAGTAAGGGTCTGCCATGAAGATAAAACGAAGACCAAGGAACGAACTGTTTCTGCAAAATGTTGTTTGCATACGACTTGCGACATGTGAAAAGGATAAGAGTGAATGTGTGTGCGTGCAGGATGTGGGGGTGGCGCTGGGAGGCTGTGTGTGTGAGTGNGAAATGGAAACGCGCTGCAATTGGTGGGGGGGGGGGGGGGGGGGGGGGGAGGGATGTATATGTACGTAGATGTATACGTATATGTGGATTTGGATGGACGGGAAAAGCGGACGTTGGCGGCAAATACGTGAGTGGGAGTCTGGCGCGTTTGGGGACCTCGGACTCGTCGTGGGCAATTGCCACGACCACCGGAGTGGGTGGCTCTGGAGGAATGGCGGCGAAGTTAGAGGATTGCTGGCTGGCCGAGGCCGATGCTGAAGCCGAGGCGGAGGAGTGGTCAAGCCACGCGGATAGACGACTTGATGGTTCGAATGGAGATGGAGTGGCGTGGCGTGGCGTGGAGTGTTGTGGAGCGGAGTGGAATGGAGAATGTGTAGATGGAGGTTGGCCGGAGCAACGGCAACGGTTCTCGAGCTGCACGGAAACCAATTCTTAATTGGTTGATTTAATATGGAAATTTTGGAAAGTAAGTATGAAAGAATTTGTTAAGTGGACTATTTTTTATTAAAAAAAGTCATACAAGTTATAATGTATAACTCGAATCGGTGTCTATATCTATTAACGTTGTCAACAGGGCTGGATATTTAATTCAATGTAGTTTGGCAGATAGGAACTTTTCAACTTAAGTTCCATTTGGTTCCATATAATCTTGAAAATTTAATAAAATAATAAATAATTTATGGTTTCTTATTTTTAAATGTTCATATATTTTGATAAATGTAATATATAAACGACTACATGATTTAAAGATTTTTTTGCTTTTAAGCTTTACAACTAATATATACCATATCACAGCCAAAGCTTTCTCTCAGTGTACCTTTCGGGCGAAGTGGGCGGCTGGGTGGGTGGGTGCTTAGACGGTTAGATGGTCGGTGGGTCAGTGGATGGCTAGATGGTCGGTTGCTCGGATGGGTGGGTGGGTGTGTGGTGGTGAGTGGACGCAAAGATGTACGCTAGGCGATTGTAAAATTTCACATTTTAGAGAATTAGACGTTTACTGGGATACAAACACACTCGCACACACACACACACTGGCACACACATGTCCGGCCATCTATTGCTTAAATTTAAGAATGTGTATATGCATGTATTCGTATGTACGGACCTGTGAACAATATACGTAAGTGTGGGGGTCCTTCGCATATGTATGTATATGTATTTTTGGGTTTGGCTCTGCGAAAGTTTGGAATCTTGTATATAAGTAAGTTGTAGATGCCGTCCGCTGCCTTTCGGGTATGTATAAAATATCAAAATTTTGCTTAGACATTAATTTGCACACGCACACCAACACACGCAGTCTCCACACACAAACACACACACTTTGGTATCGAGCTTATGTCGAGTTTTAATATTTTCTGATTGTTGTATATTTAAGATTTTAGGCAGACGTCCGTCTGCCGCATCCTGCATCTTGCAAGGCAGTGCAGCAATCCATCCATTTATCCTTGCCGGCCTGCATCTGTAATACGTTTGTAATTAGTCTAATGCATCTTCCTTGTGGTTGCCAGGGTTCTCAATTAATTTCAGCCTGCGTTATTCCTGCTAGCCAGCTTCAGGATTTTGCCAGGTTTGCTATCAATGTTCCAAAGATTTCTAGATTTTTTCTCCCCTAAAATCCATTAAAAATTTAGAATGGCTTTATGTAAATGATTTTTATTTATATTAAGCTAAGTAATTAAATTAGAAAGATGAAAAATGTAAGCTCGTAAAATCTAAACAGATAAAAAAGCGAAGGTAAAAGTTATACATAACCTTAAACTAAAATCAACTATTAAAGTATTACAAAAATCAGTAAAAAGAGAGCAAGCCCTATGTTTTCATGATTTCTATTTATCGATTCTCGAAGGTCGAGCAAGTCGCCCTAAAACGTCACAAGGTAATAACATTTCCGTCAGTTTATCATCGCAAGTCGAACCGGACCCTTCACAGAGCAAAAAAAATGTACATAATACCTCGAGAGCTGTCGTTTCCATTTTATGATGCCTCTCACTGGGGTAGGATGAGCGTATTTACATATATTTACGATCTTGACACCCAATAAGGCAGATAATAAAGTATATGGGCGATTTGCCAACCTTTATGTGTATTTTGCAGTATTGACTTAGACCAGTGATTTGCTAAAAGGTAATTATAAGATCATAAAAGGATTAATAAAAGAATAAAAACATCTGAGCAGGGCTGGCAATGTTTATATAGATAAGGGGTAGGTTTTAAGATATTTTTCAAATCGGATTGAATGTTATACGATTTAAGTTAAACTTAATTTATATGTGTTAAAAAATGATTTATATTTCCGGAATTTTAGTATAAATAACATAATTTTTCTATGTAAGAAACATAGATCACATTGAATGATCTAAAGTCTTCAAAAAACTTCCTTGGAAAAAAATAAAACTAAATAACATTTATAATAATAATCTTTGCGTTTCATAAACTTTAAATATTGCGTATACGCCATGTTGCACCAAACTAATCTCTGGCAATAAATAGCTAAAGCTCCTAGTAAATTAGTTGATTCTAACATAATTTATATATTTATTTTGTATTATTTATAAAAACAAACAAATTTATATAAAAGTTTAATTGTAAATAACATTAAAAGCAAGAACATTGATATTAAAGTAACATTTATTATATTAATAGTTTGTTACGGTTTTACCAGTAAAAAATTACATTTTGATAAATAAAATGGAAAAGCTAAGCGTTCAGTAATCTTTTTCTGCATGAATTTACCAGTTAGTCTTAATTCATAAAACTCAATTCGTTTCCTAAGAATCCTTTTTATTGCTGACACCAAATCAAGTTTGCTGCGAAGAAAAGAACTTGTTAAAAGTTTTGTTTTAATTTCATAAGAGTGCCTTTCATTCCCAAGAATTAAATTTTCATCAAATCAAATCAAGTTTTCTGCGAAAAAATCAGCTCTTCAATCGTTTTAATGGCCTTGAAAAGGGGGCCGTTGACGCCATGAATGTGTAACATCCTCCCCGGTGAGGTTCAAGGTTATGATTATTTACGACAAAGTATGTACTTCCGTATGTGGCATCCCCCAATCCCTATGTGCTCAGAGCCCGTATGTGCAACGGGCCACGCACATGCCCATTTATAACTAAGTACCTACTTAAGGGTCCCGCTGGCGGAGGCCGGCGAGCGGGTAGCGGCATAAATGCAGCTGAATGCAGCTCATTATCATTTAAATACGCAATGTGATGGCCTAATTTACAGAGTCCGAGAGTATGTGTGTGTGTTGGTGTTTACTTGACTATTTATGAGCCAAAACCAACAACAGGCCTGCTCCATTCACTCACACACACGCCGACACAGATGCCGGCTCGCACATCCTTGATCCCTGTACATAAATGCAATTATAGGGACATAAATGTGTACATAATTATAATGCACATTATAACGTCTAGCCACATAGCACAATTCGCTGTCCATTTACTATATATGTGCATATACTATGCTCTACTATACTATACTATACCATGCGTGTCCTTACAGGAAGCCCGAATTATAGTAAATGCTTGGTCACTCAGGCTAGTAAATAGCAGGAGTACATGCTTAAATGAATGAGTTGTTTGATTTCATTTTCAATCGAAAGCTCAGTGGCCTTGCAATTAAAATGCAAAGTATATAATGCCAAATCACACGAACTTAATAAGTCACTTGAATTATTGTTTGAGGCTTAATGAGCACATTTTCTGTGTCATATTTGCAGGCTCAAATGACCTGTTGAGAAAAATTAATAAAGCGTTTGGTTAAGGTGATTTTTTGACTTTATAGGTGTTGTTTATTACTAAGCTTAAGAATAATATTAAAGTGGAGAAAAAATATAATGTGTGTCTCAAAGGAGAGAAGCAAATTGTTTAACAACCATTTATATATTTTAATCGGTTGATTATATGTATTTAACTCTCTTTTATAGCTTCCAAACAATCAAAATTGCATTAAAAATGGGAAAAACCAACAAGACACTGGACGAGTCAGTAGACACCCTCAAGTACTTTATGATAATTTATGTAAATATTAAACGTCTTAGGTAAAATAAGACACAAAAGCCTGCATGTCAAAGAAATTACTTAAAGCGCCTCAGGACTGCTAAGTGAATTATGCCCCGAACCGATTTATTTACTGTCCGAAAACAAGCTTTAGTTTCTTTAAAAACCAAAACACACATCGACACACCCAACGAAGTACTAAAGAATTATAAGCATTGAGTAAAAATGAAAGCGTTTTCTTTTCAAGTTTTCACTCTTTTGCCAATTCCGCAATGTTTTTTATTTTATTTGTCGGGTTCAAAGTACAATTGAACGAAATCGAAAGTTTTTTTTTGCTTTTGCTTACACTTATACACTCATATGGCCAACTAGCAGTACATAAAAAGCCCCATTGAGCGAGGGGGAAGTACCACCACCTACCTACATATGCTTACTGCTTGTATGTGCATGTGCAGCAATAAAAATGTTGGATTTAAATTATTGCTTTCACAGCGAAGAGCCGAAAGAGAGAACAGTGGCCGATCCGACCGCAGGAGGATGTCTGCGTCTGGCCAAGAAGTGGGACAGAACTGGAGAGGACCAGGAGGACCGGAGCACCACCTTTTTGTAACCTACTCCCACTGTCTATGTGTGCTCCAAGAGGTCCCAGTTCCGGGCTCTAGCTCCCAGCTCCTGCTCCTGCTCCCGCTCCAGATCCAGCTGAAAGCTGCTCTGCTCTGCTGGAAAAATAATGTGATTCATGTCCTTGAATCATAAAACCAATTTTTTCAACTCCTCCCGTGCTCGCCAGTGTGTGTGTGTGTGTGTGCTCCTTATTTTTTCTTCCTTCTTCGGTTTTGTTTGTTTGCACTTTTTTTTTGCGAGCAGACGTTGTCTATATAAAAATATATATTCCATGTCATCGTCGGGTGCGGAGCGGTGCCGGTGCCTGCTCCAGTGGTAGTTGCTCCAGTCTGCTCAATGCCAGACACTGGATCTGGGCTAGACGAAGCCAAGCCGGGCAATATCCATTTAGGTGACTCAATGCCGGTCGAACATGTACATATGTATGTGTCCTGCCGGCCGGCAGAGTGTGTGTGTGTCTGGAGCAGGGCATCAAACTTTTATATTTGTTTTTATATTCAATTCAGAAGTTCCAAACACAGTTCTAAACGTTCTGCCCAAACCCTGAGCCCAGCCCCAGTCCTTGGAAAAAAAAGGGACCTCCTACATAACATATATCTATATCTGTTGCTTTCCTTACAGACACAGATACAGACACAGGCACAAACACACACCGATGATGGGTTTGCATACTTAGTGGGATTTTTTCCGATTATTTGATACAGAATCCCCATTAATGCATGCACGTTTACGGCCGTAATATTTGCCGACTTGGAGGATCTTGGCAGACAGTTGTGCCATTGTGCCCTGCCCGTGTGCCCTTCACCCAGACTGATTCCGTTCGGTTTCGAGATGGAGATATATGTTATGCGTTTGGACCAACTCTTTGCACATGGTCTGTGAGTATGTAATGTTTTATTTTAGTTATTTTTTCCTCTTTTTTGCCAAACACATACTTATGGGCATGTGATGAAATCCATGTGTATATTTGATTGTGTGCAAGGATGCCGGGGCACATTCGGAGTTTTTATTCCATTGCTGCCTGGCCAAACATGAGAGACATTAGGGTAGGTCAGTGTCAGACTACTTAAGGAGAAAATTTGTTATGCCTTTGCTTTATTTAATGCGAATTCCTGTGCTCAACTTTGGCAAAAGAAACTTTTCCCAAGGCCATTTTGCCCCCCAAAAAGAAACTAGTGAAAGTCCCTGAAAGAAAATAGTGAAAGTCAAGGAGTGTAAATGCTCTTACAGCCCTCATATTGAACTTGGGATAATGCAATTACCTGAAGGGGTGCCAATGGGCTTCGTTTCTTTCCTTTGCAACTCATCAAAGTAATCAGATATCTTTGGTTCTATTCCCGTGTCTATATCCGGCTGGTCCTTCTTATCACAAGCCTCGATGCAAGGAAGTTATCTCAGCCCCAATGTTACTTTTATAATGTAATTATCCGTTGAATGCAGGGAGAGTTCGAGTTACCTTTTATACCTTTGCCTATTTCATCAGATTATTTATGAATGCCAGAGAATCACTATAGTATCTACAGTGAAGCAATAGTTTCTTTAAAGGGAATATATTTTGTGCTTTAAAAAATTAGTTTGATTTTTTTACAGATCTTCTAAATTCTAGCAAAATCAATATCGACATTATTTATTTATTTTAAGTTTGATTAAATTTATTAACTGTCGTTAGTGGAATGTACATAGACGATTAACAATTAATAGAAGCTTAATTTGGTTCAATTTAATTTTATTTTTTAGCAAAACGTGTTAGTTTATTTTGTCTGTAATAAGTTTTATTTGTTGGATTTCATAAATAATTTTATAGCTTTAGTTATTGATATTTATTATTTACTATTATCACAATAATCATTCACTTTTCATTTAACATAAAAATAATATACAATATTTTATGTATATGAAATGTAGTTCTTAAAGACCCAGTGTAAAAAATTAATTAATTCTAAAATAAATACCAATACAATATTTGTAATAAATAATCTCCGATTAAAACTATAAAAAAAAACAACGCAAACATACATCAAATGAATAGGAAATAAAACGTTAGAAAACATTCAAAATGCTCTCAAAATTGTATACAAAAAATGTATACATTTTTAATTATACATACCCCATATATTTTACCTTTTTCCTTGGATTTTATTAAATCCCAGCCTTTCTGTATTTGCCTCTATCTTTATATCTTTATATTTCCTTCTCTTGCATCCCGTAAAGTCTCTTAATTTTCCGTTACCTTTTTTGGTCAGGTAAAGTTCTTTTTATGAATTGTTCCTGGGGATTTGCGCCGCTCAATTTGGCCAATCTTATGTCGCGCACCAGCGGCGGGGGCTCCCCGTCTCGTAATTAAATACTACCGAAGGACATCTCGGGACAATGTAGACGGTGCCCGTGGATTCAGGCAGCGAGAAGGTACCGTTACGGTCAGCGGCGCCAAATTAAGCACACAATTTAGAGACATGCTGGCTTTAATCGAAACCCGATATTCTGTCGCTTCCTGAGGCCGTAGGGTAATTAGCCCACGCTTGATTTGCCGCCGGCGCTCCCGTGTGTGCTCCCAGCTCCGGATCAGGGACTCCTTCACGCTCCGCGCGGCTGATATATACTGTATATACTTACGCCAGCGAGGGCTATCCTTCAGGAAGGGCCATAAAAAAGAAGAAACAACGAGGCAGAGGCAACTCCAACTAAATAAAAAGGCCAAGACAAATAACAAGCATTTTTATTTTAATACCGACACTTAATATAAACCTCATGGAGCCACAAAATCACGCTCCATTTGTTCGGCGAGGCGAGTGCAGGGCAAAGCATCACACTGGGCAAGGAGGAGCACAAGGAGCACGAGAAGCTCCAGGACCTTCAGCTTCGACTCCTGCTAGAGCACCAACTCCAACTCCTTTCTCGCCGACTCATGCACTTGTTGATTTTTATTAAATGTTGTAATAAAATAACAGTTAAGTTGTAACTTTGAGTGGGGCACAAAATAAAAAGGACCGCATCAGCACTTGCACCGTTGACATAGGAAGAAGCAGTGGAGAAACGAAACGAAACGGAGAGAAAAAAAATACAAACACAAACATAAAAAAGCTTTAGCACCATGGCCATAGTCCTTGCCCGTCCCTCTATCCGACGGGGATTCCCCGGCAGGAGCCAGCTCATGAGCGTGCAGAAATAATAAAAGTTCATGAATAAAAATTTGAATGGGTGAATACAAACAGATATCTGTTGCTTTTGGCTTTAAAAACGTACCCTTTCACCGACTGATAACCGACTCCCCGAGCTATCCTCCTCCCGAAGGATATCGCTTATGCACACTTATGCCATTCAAATAAAACAAACAATTTGGCCAGAAGGAGGTCAGTTTTTAAAGTGCTCCAGATCCAGGATTGTTTTTACATTTTTATCAATGCGAGATTGAGATTTAACGAAGTGAAAACCACATTCAAATTTGTAACAAAGAGTTAGTTTGTTTTATATGAAAATTGTGAACTATGTTTCCATTTGTGGAAGTTCCTTGAAATAATTATTTAAGAGTGATTTCCCTTAGCTCCCACTTTCTCGTATTGTGAAAAGCGTGAATAATTCCATTTCCCTTCGGAGTCTAAAATTTAATTCTGTGCTCAGTGGACCTTGAGTTGGTGCCACCTGCAGTTGGATTAGTAAATCGTTTGATATACTCCTGCAAGTACACAAATATACAGGTAGGACAGGCAGAAGTACAGGTGTACAGGTAGCTAAATGCAAAGCGCAATTCAATAAAACCCGAGGGCGCAGAAGGAATTCGCGTCCTGTTCGCTAAAAAGGAGTAAAAATGGCATGCAAAATAGGAAATGGGGGGAACCATCAGCATCTGACGGTCAGGTTAATGGTTCGCTGATTCGCAGGCTCTGGGAAATGCCACCTTCGAAAGACCGAGGGAGCAGCAGAGCCCAGATTCCAGCGCGGTTGTGTTTTTCCAAACTTGAGAACATGTCCAGATCAAGTTGTCGGAAAAAGCGACTATCTGGGCCTGGGCTCAGCACCGCAGCCCGGCTAACGAACATTTGCTAATCCCCCCTATTCCGGGCCCACTCTCAAACCCTAACCCCATTTAAATAAACACATACACAAACTTTCGAATACATATTTCAGTACCCAGTACTCAGCTCTCGGCTCTCTGGTCTCTGGTCTCGGACTTGGCTCAAGGGACTGCGACTCCAACTCTGACTCCGACTCTGGCTTCGGCTTCGGCCAATGCGTCCAGCGAGCCCCGTCTTTGCGTTGGCCGGTCTGCCATAACTAATACTGCAGGCGATGAGGATGGCAGGAGCAGCAGCAGGAGCAGGAGCGGCTAAGCTAAGGACGTGGAAGTGGACGTGGTTGTGGATGTCGCATAAGCAATTTCTGGCCTCCTTCCTTTCGATTCCCCGCGCCGCAGTGCCTCCGAATTCCAGCCATTCGAGTTGGCCGCGGCCGTACGGTCCAAAAGGACATGGCAGCCCAACCAACAACCTTTTGATGTGTGCCTGCCTGCCTGCTGCCTCTGCCTGCCTGTGTGGGGCGGGGACTGGGGAGTCCTTGGCTGAAAAGACGAGCTAGGATGAATATTTCCGCTGAATGCTTCGCAAATGCAGAGCATTCACCCATTCCTTTGGTCATCGCCATGGCCGTTGTCGTTGTCGTTGTCCGTTGTCGTGGAGGCCCAGTGTCCGTTGCACACAAGCAGCTCTAGAAAAGGGTCTGCAGGGAGCGAGGGTTAAGCAGGACGAAAGGACTTTTACCACGACGACGTCGACGACGACGACGACGACGACGAACAAGCAGTGGTAATTCGCAGGCAACTTCTGGGCAACCGGGCCCCGAGTGTGACAAGCTCCTTCCAGCATCAGCCATGCCACTCTTCTCCGCTCCAGCTCCTCTGCCATCTCAATCTACGCGCCTTGGCATATCGGCCGCCCCCGAAATCCAGTTCGTTGGCACCCGGGACCCCAACATCGCCCATCGCCATCGCCATCGCCATCTCCCAAACTCCCGGGCAGCCGCGTGTCCATCATGCTGCCTTGCCTTGCCTTGCGTTGCCTTTCCTTGCTGCCACCGCATCCATCGCCCGACCACCTGACACCAAAAACAAGTCGATCGATAATTTCCATAGTTGACCGCTGCTGTATATGCGAATTTAGATGCGGACAGTTACACAAACACAAACATCGCAGCATACGTAGCACTCCGTGGCCCTCAGCATCCGTATCCCCCGTATCCCAGTTACACATGGGAAAATGTTTTGAGACATACTAAGTCATATTTAAAATAATTAGATACAAAAATTAAAAGAGTAAGTTATTGGTTAACTTATTACATTTTATATTAGGATATGTATAGTCTAAACACATATTCCTTATATAAATCTAGTGTTACATTCGAACTCCCAATCAAAAACTTACTTTCCCTGTTTCATACGGTCGTTCTGCAAATAAATTTTTCTATAAATAAATTGAAACTATTTATGCTATAAAATTATAATTACTTTATATATATTCTGAATGTTGATGTGATTCTGACGAGTTTGTATACAGTCAAAGTACGAAGTGGTTACTGATAAGCCTGATGATGTCCTGAGAGAATAAGGTATTTGACTATGTAAAAGCTACATGTCTTTTTATTAGTATTTAAAAACCTTTTCAACTCCCATCAAGACCTATTCTTATAAAGACTTTAAAGTCAAGATAAGCCCTTCTTAATAAAACCAAAAACTGCCGCACATAAAAAATAGTTCTACAGCAATACCATATTATATAATGATTTTTAAAAATTCAAATTATAATAAAAACCTAACAAATTAAAATAAAATTCCACTGAAAACCCTCAAAAATAACTCGATTATTTCTCCGCGTGCAGCCGTGTGCGCGTGTGTGAGTGCGATTGCTCGGACATCGAGCGGGCTGCAAGGAGTAAGGAGCAAGAAGGCCTCGGCACGAAGGAAGGCCAACGAAGTCGGGCAGCAAGAACCTCCAGACAGTAGCTATGTAAAATATTGTTTGCATACGGCTTGCGATTGCTTGCTACATCGGCGGCTAAAGCTGATGAGGATGATGGCTCCGTGTCCGGTGGTCCAGTGCTGCTGCTGCCGCTGCTGCTGCTGCTGCTTGTGCTGGGGGGTTGGGGCATTGGGGGGGTAAGTGGCAGGAAGGGTTGGCACAAGGATGGGCCTTTTTGGGGGTGGAGATTTTCTCTGGTCCACTGGCGATGGAGTCTATATGGGGTACGCTCTAACCGGGCTAGGTCACGTTTTGCTGCGTCGCCATCGTCATCGCCTTGCCTCGCCTCGCATCGCATCGCATTGCCATGGCCAGCACTGGAATTGGAAGTAGAGGTTGAGGTTGAGGCTGAGGCTGAGGTTGAGGCTGAGGAGGATGCTGATGCTGATGCAAAGTCCAAGTGGAAGCAGCAAACTCTGGCTGGCTGAGGTAGTGGCTGCGCGAGACGTCGGAACGAGATGGCGAAAATTCGACTTTTCAAGTTGCTTTGGCCCGTCCCGGCCTGGCCAGCTTGCTTGCTTGCTTGCATATAGCCCGGTCTCAGAAGGGTGGACTTGTGGGCAGTGGTCTGTGGGAGGGTAAATTAATACACAAACACACATGTGCATCTGCAGAGCGAAAGAGCTAGAAACGAAAGACGGAGACGGCGGAGCAAAAATCCAGCTACGGCTACGGCTCCATCGCAGTATGTACGAAAGTTGGCTATTTCACGAATGCCGCCGACGTCGGAATTGACCAAGACCGTTGCCGTTGCCGTAGAAAAGGGCGTGAGAGTGAGAGCCACCGCCTCATCCTTCTGCAGCCCTGCCCTCGATTCTCCGCCGGACACCCACGGTCCAACTTCCCATTCGGCCACTTGAGTCTCGGTCCTCGGTCTCGGGAGCTGGCATTTGCATATACATTTGCTTGGTATATACACTCGCCCAAGGAGCGCAGTGCCAGAACTCCGCTCGAGAACAGATAATAAAATTACCAACCTATGGACCCATGTATATTGCACATTTTAAACTCGAAACTATGCGTGTTTGTTTTTGGCTAAAACAAAAGCCAGAAATTATGGAAACTATGAAGGGTTCAAGGAAATTTAATCAAGCCAAGACATGAGTATCAACATTTCAAGTCTGACTAAGAGCAACATAATTTTATATTTCTCAATTATCTCGGCATATGTTAGACATCATTTATTAAAATTATCAATTTGTATTAATTAAAATAAGTGGGTCATAAAAAAGAAACTTATTTTGATGAAAAGGTTCTTATACATATCTTAGTAATATGAAAGCCAGACGAAAAAGCCATATTTTTATTTCTACTTTAGTGCTTATAGTTTTTGTAATATTAATCAAAATGTGATTAAAATATATATGATTTTCTATATAAAGAATATATTTTAAGAATTAAGCTAATTTTGCATTTAAAATTTCCCCATTTGGAATTCGTATTTAATCGTCGATATCCTTTTGGTAGTAGAGAACCTTAAAGACGCTTCTCTTTTGACCACTGTGCCAAATCTTATCGTACATTTCGGTTACTGCTGGTCATCCGTGTAGGTGGACGGCCAATGATGCAAAGTACACCTACCCGATATGATATATACGTATATATGCCGACCGCCGTGTGCTTGCATGTACACATCCACATCAGCAGCCACATCCACATACACATCCACATCCACATCCACATCCATATACGTGCTAACTTCTTCCTGGGCAGAAAGTTTCGAGCTGAGCTGAGCTGTTGGCCGGCAAGGCAAAGCAAGGCAAGGAAAGGATACGAAAGGATATGCAGAGAGTGGGGCAAAGTGGCGTGGCATGGCGTGGAGTGGCGTGGAGCTGCTGCAATAAGGACAACGTAGGAGAAGCCACATCAGATTTTGCGCCTGAACGGATGCCCGACTGGACGGCCAGGCCAGGCTGCTCATGTATCAAGACTGCATCCTAGCCATCTGACGACCACGCCAGGACTCTCTGACATACAGACTGCAGGCCAGGACTATGTATCGACTCCCGCCTGGGTGCAGTGGCAAGGTGCGTGGGTTCGTGCGTTCGTGTGTGTGTCCGTGCTCGCATCCTGAAGACTTTCAAACGCTGGACATTAGAATTAGAACGAGACGCACACTAGCGCAGGCCTCGCCCCGTCGTCCTTGCATCCTTGCATCCAGCATCCTCGTTTCCTCGGGAATATGCATATTAAACGAGTATATAACTTTCATTTGCCATATACCGAGACTACGCCTAAGTTGAAGAAATTGCGCGTGCCTGCAATTACATGTGCGTGTGTGTGCGTCGAGTGTGTGTGTGCTACATTTGCATAAATGCATTGCTCGCTGCGAGTATTGTACTGCTCGCCACGAAGGCATAAATACTCAGGCTCGCATAAGGACGAGAGCATACGCATCTGTGCGTGTGTGTTTGTTCTTGCCAATTGGCATCTCGCCTTTTTCGCCGAGATATGCGCCATCGATAATTTTGGGGATAAATTATTTATACCGTTGCCGCAGACATAAGGATATTTTTTAGGCAAATATGCATAGCTTATCTCGGGCATAAAATATTATTTAGTAGTGTTTTCTTAATTGGATTTCGGTGTTTTAGAGTCTGGTCGGTATTTATTAATTCTGGATAACGAAATATATGTTTATTTCTTGAGTTACATGGGCCTTACTTATCATTTTAAATGAATACAAAGAGTGAAATATTTTAATTCGGAGTAACAGAGACCTTGTTGTAAATATCTTCTTTATAAAAGCCATAAAATCATGCAGCCAAAGTCATTTTAGATTTTAATTGGAAATTTTATAAGCTAAATCCCGAAATAAGGTTTTATAAAAAATTTGTCTATTTTTTAAGGCGGATTTAAATATTATATTAAATTTATTTATTTCAAAAGAAAACGAAAAAGAATAATAAAATAAAGCATATAATTTCTACTTAATTGTGAAGTATTCAAAGTTTTTTTTTATTAATTCTTAAAGAAGCAGAAAACTAAAGAAAAAAACTTAAAATTTCCAACTAAATTTTAACATGGTTAACATTTGCTTTCAAATATATGACATATAAAGTTCTTCAAAAATATATCACATTCCCTTCAATATCAAACACGTTACAGTCAGCACTTTATTGGCGGTGGAAATTGTCTTTTTCCTGGCAATTAAAATTACAATAATTTCTGGGTTTCCTGGGTGAGGGCTTACAATAATCAATTAAGTTGTCTGAAGTGCGAACGGAGAGATATATAGAAAGGTCACCACCCGCTTGAGCCACCTCAGGTAACTATCCTAATTAAATGCTTACAAACAATTTTGAACAGTTCTTCTAATTGATGTACGACCGATATTATAAATAATGCAATGTGCATTTGCATTACATTCATAATCAGAACGGCACACACACCTCAGACACACCCATACGCCACATGCACACACTTGAGTTTCAGCAGAACACTTTCGCTCACAGGCCCATAAGTAGATGGGCTCACACACAACCGATGGCATGTATCCAGCCATAAATAGCTCATTATCATTAAATTAGGAAAACAAGTTGCTTAACCCAATGCTTGTGGCACTTTGGCTGGAATTTGCTCCATTAACACACAACACCCCTGAGTGTGCGTGTGTGTGTGTGTGTGTGGTATGTGTCGACAAGTACAATCATAAATAAACATTTGTTGCCATTATAATGAGATGAAAGTCAATGTCAATGCAACTCACTCGCACCTGAGTGTGAGCGGAGTGCACCTGCCTAGTACATGGCCTTGCCCAACAATGCCATAATGAAGTACATTATGTACTTTGGCGCCTTCCTGCAGGTTTCATCGCATTGTCTGGTGAAAGTTTAATGAACCCGATAATCAGGCTAACAAATCCCTCAATTAGAGCGAACTCAATTGCTCATTATCCCAGTACATAGGCTTCAAGCGAAAGTTGTTCCTAAATTTATAGTCTTGGTTACTTTGAGTTAATAATTGAAAATTAATATTATCGGTAAGCTAATAGCTCCAGTGATATATTAAACCTTTAAGTTATAACGAATAAACTTGTAGCATATTTTATATAATTATTGTTTTCTTTGAACAATTGAGGACAGAAGATGGATGTTATAAATATCATTGACACCATTATTCTAAAGAGGGAGGCATACTAATTATGAAGAATGTAAAAGTTGTTAGTTTATTTTGTATTTCAATTAGGAATTGCCAAAAATATATGAAAATTTTTAATAAAATGTTAGAAATAGCCTTTATCGTATAACTTTGATATTTAATTTAATAACTAAATTAATAAAACGAATTAAAAACAGTTGTGAAACAATAAATAGTTCTCATATGTAGAATTATTTATGATAAATGCAGATACCTTTCCAGGGCATATAAAGATTTACCATCGCTTAAGTAAATAAGCCAAGTTATTAGGTCATTAATAGGGAAATTAATGCCATTAAAAATAATACAATAACCGAATAAAGACATCTTCTGTTTCCCTTACTCGATATTAACTTAAACTTCTAGCAAACTCAAAAATCCAAGCATCCTCCCCTATCTTGGGCAAATAAGCGAAACCTAATTGAAAACTAATTTCCTCACACGCCCACCGTGTGGGGAATAAAACGCGAATTACATGCGAATGGCCACAATATGGGCAATAAAACATCGGAATCAGTTTGCTGGCCGTCTTAAGGAACAAGAGCAGCCACATCATGGCTAATAAAAATTTATTGGCGCCAGGACAGGCTCACGAGCAGTGCGGAACGGAGCTTGGATATAAATAAAATGGGTCGTAAAAGGGACTTTATGCTGCAGTAAACACGTCATCAACATATCAACTGGGCACAGATAAGCAGTTACCAGTATCAACTTCTGCCGAGTCTTGGGCAATTAGAGTCATAAACTGGGCTCTGAACGCGGAAGAGGCGTCGACGGGCACGTCGGTATATTAGCACTTGATGGAAATGGCCGAGGCCATAACAATCAGCAGCAGCGGCAGGTGTACAGTCCGCTTTTCAGCGGTTCATCATGGCCTTTCCCAGGATCATAAGGATGCTTACTGACCGCCACCCAGCAACTGTAACTGCTCTGTGTGATGTTCGCATAAAATCTGGACCCATTAAGTCAAATAGGGATATGAATTTCTCACAAGTTAAGTTAGGCCAGTTCATAAATATATTATTTGTATGTGTGGATTACAAATAATATTTTTATAAACTGGAAGCTTTTATAAATATAGTCTGTAATTAACTACGCGTTTTTATTTTACATAATTCTGGTCAGCTTCAGATTTAATTCACATTTATGAAGTAACAATTTTGTCAGAAAGCTTTTCTATGTTAATTTGTGTTAGATTAAAAAATCGGCTTACTTTATCGGAACATTTGAAAACTTGAATTTTTACGCAAATTTTAACAATTTTTATGATGTAACCCCTTATAAAATATTAAAAAATAAAACGGTAATTTTTGGTTTCCCTGGCTTGGCTGTTAATTCTAATCAAAAATATATATGATTTATGGGGTCGGAAATGATTCGTTCACTTATAATACCCTGAAAGAATATAATAAAAATATAACTTTATAAAAAAATAATAAATTCCATAAGTGTTTTAACCAAATCAAAGTCCAACCAACAAAATAACTTTAAAAACATTTAGTTATATAAAGAGTAAATATTTTAAATTGGTAGTAAGATATACAAATAAGAACTTACCAGCAATATTATTATTATTTTTTTTTGCAAATAATACTACAACATTGTGCCAAAGCTTTAGCAGGAAGTCCAGCGCCATTTTCCCAATCGAATAATACCATTTTCAAGGTAAATATCACCTTGTTCTTAAAGGCGATTTTAGGCAAAGCTAATTAAATAATTTAAAATGCATGTACTCTATTTTTAAAGAGATACATAATGTCGCAAAAATATAAGACCCGGGCTGGAAGAAAACTTTGCCATGTGGTCACAGGCCATTCTCTCACCCCTAAGAATAGGTTTTTCTGCCGCTTTTTACCGTTTTTTTTTTCTTTTTGTATTCGCCAAGACGAAGTTCTAAGCGGAGAAAATGAAAAGGTGAAGGAACATTTTTTCCATCATCCTCGAATGTGTGTATCGTGCAGGACGTCGCGCAAATCACCCAAGTGAATTCACGCCATTTTTCAGCGTCCGTCGCTTTGTCCGCCGTCCGGGCGAAGGCCCAAACACACATACCGTACTCACAAGGACCCCGGACCCCATCTACTTCTCTGTACTTCCCCCTTGCGAGTCCAGTCCCATAACGGGCTACCCCACTTAACCGTCCGGCGACCCGGCGAGGCCGCCGATTCTGCTCGTGATGCTGATGCTGACACGTTCGCTGTCCGTCGCCGGGCGTTCGAATACAAAATAAATATCCAATATATGCCCATGTGGGTGTGTATCCTGTTTCTGGCATATATTATAAGTGGAATAGAAAAATAAATGCGCCGAGATAAAAGTTTTCTACCCCCCCGACGCCAACGACGACGACGACGACGGTCTGCGTGTCCGCAGGACCTTCCTCTCCCACTCGTCCACTCGTCCAATCGTCCACCCATTCACCCATGAGCCAGGCCGGGCCAGTCCATCCCAGAAGCATCCCATTCCACCCACTCCCCGCTCAATTCACCGCGGCGCAGCAGCAACATGTCAGCGGCGAACAATAACAACAAGCTGAAGAACGGAGCGCGACAAAAGCAAAGGCAAAGCCAAAGGCAGCGGCGGCATTGGCATCGGCATCGGCAGCAGGGGGAAAGGAGCAGGAGCTGAAGGCCCACTTGCAAGTCGCCGGGCCTTTGCAAAACGGACGCGTCACGAAACACGTTTGAAATATTGAAGGAAGGACATTTAGGAATAAAATGAAAGGATCGCACCCCAAAGCGCCCACCCCTCCGGCAGACGTGTGTCCTCGCACACATATGAGCACATGGAAAAAAGAGCGGGTGATTTTTCATTTTTAATGCTCAAAGTGTGACCAGTTTATGGGCAGGTATTCCGAAAAAATATAAAGAACTACACATCACAGACTTCCTTCAAGAGATCAAGGAATTTCTTAAAAATTATCATTAAAAAGTCTTATAAAAATCCTGTCGCATAATGATATCCAAAGTGACCAGGCAAAGAAAAACTCCTGGTATCTTAAGCCACAAAACTGATCACATTTTAATAAATCAATTTTTTAATAATTTACATAACAATCCTTCGAAATGAATATATAATGGATGTATATAATTATGTGTCAAACAGCCAGGTAACCTGCAGATAACATTTAAAGAAAGCTACTTGAATTAAAATAGTTTTACATAACCTAAAAATGTATTTAATATTCCCTAAAATTATCTAATGTATACCC
The DNA here is from genome assembly GCA_008042675.1 of Drosophila seguyi. Taxonomy (NCBI): domain Eukaryota; kingdom Metazoa; phylum Arthropoda; class Insecta; order Diptera; family Drosophilidae; genus Drosophila; species Drosophila seguyi. Next base: position 16,379 of record VNJU01005972.1, on the reverse strand, counting down.
CTGGCTAAATGTATATTAAAAATGTCTAAAATTACTCCCATTTTTATTCTGTGTGCACGTAAAAACTCTCACCCACGGTCAGAGTCTACAGCAGCCCGTGTGCAAAACCCTCGCGCTTCCCCAACCGCTGTCGCATGTCCTGTTTGCTTCGGCAAGAACCCACTTACACACACACACTCGACGGGCCGCACACACACACATGCGCTACTGCATGTGTGTATACTTCGCGTAAATATTGGGAGTCCTTGACTACGCGATGTGAATGATGCTGATAAAATACAAATTCTTGGGCCGCGGCGTTGGCCGCTAGTGTATTTACACAACTGTACTTATGCCCAGCCGGTCACTGGCGGCCAAGTCCGAGGCGAGGCGAGGATGCGATGTCCTGGGGGAGGAGCGGGGAGCTCCTGAGCAAGTCCCACCACCGCGGGGGACGACGACACGGCCCACAATCGTCGACCGACGACCCACGGCCCACGGCCCACGCCTTGGCGCACAACATTGACTAGCCGCTATTACAGGGTCCCGCGACTCGGAAGTCCAAAAAGGGACACTGCGCAAAATTTGACAGCCTTTTGGTTTAACTTGGGAATAGTCCTTAATAAATTATATTAAGGGATAGAAAGTTTTAGATACTAAGCATTATAAAATGAAATGATGGACTCGGAGGCACAAAGAAGCGGTTTGTTAAGAAATCTTAATAATATCTTAAATTAATTCTGTGTCAAGCATGATAATGGCAATTTCCTAAGAGTTCATATTAAATATTCTTAGATATTTAATTGAAAAAGAAAACACTTAGTTTATAGAATTTAATATTATTTATAAAAGTTACAAAACAGTTTAACAGGTCTTTCTGAGTTCTCTCTTTTTTTCTTTCTTAACAAATTGAAAACCAGCAATCAGAATTTTCAGTTCCCAACCCTCATTTTCGCCTAGTGTACGAAATCTCCTTGTCCAGTTAGCGAACAAAAATCTGCGACGAAATTACGCCACATGTGTTCATGCCACGAGCAAATTTTCAGCGAAGCTAACGTACGGTAGGCGGACAAGGGACAGCACTTTCATCTTAGGACGATTCTTTCAAGGGACGAACCCAATTTCGCCGACCCAACGGCGGGGTGGGGGTGGAGTGGGTGGTGTTTTTTGGGGGTGGCAATGTAGAAGGGAGGGGGGTCACGGACATCATATAAGTTCGCTATTTGTGTGTGTGTGTGTGCGTGGGTCCTGAGCGATTGTGTGAGCGCGCCTTTCGGTGGTGTGAGTATCGCGCTAAATGGACAGCCGCCCAGCTCCGACATTCGTGTGTGTTAAAACACTGAGAGAAAAATATGGCTAGTGTTTTAATGTACGTCAAATTTTAAATGTATTTAATCTGATAAGAAATTCGTATTTTATTTAAGATTTGAGAATGTATCTTAACATCTTTATGTGTACTAATTTTTGGATCGTCAAATTGATGACCACGCTTCTGATGTAATTTTATTCTCTCTCTGTGGATCAATGAGTGTGTGGGTGTGTGGTACGGATGTGGGTTCTCTGTGTGTATGGGTGTGCGGCTCTACGGCTGTGCGGCTTGTGTGCCTTGGGCGCGGGTCCGGTCCGAACACGGCAGCAGCATCAGCCACTTTGTCCAATTTTCAAACGGTCACTTTTTGGAAAACGAATTTTCCTCGCCGTAACCCCGAACCTCTCGGAACTTCCCCCTCAACGTCCCCAAGTCCTGGCCAACCGCCCTTAGCGACGTTGTTCGCGCGACGGCAATGATTCTAGGCCATGAAATCGACATCCGCATTTTAGAATCCATTCAAGCGCCGGAGGAAGAAACTCTCAGTCGGCATCTGCATCTTAAAGGCTAGGCTTTGATTTTGATTTAATCAGTGGATGGATGCCATTTGAATGGCAGTACTTGAAATACAAGCGCCAAGACAATTAATGGGATAATTGATTTAGTGGCTTGCCATCACAAAAATGTACTTATTTCCTTGATTGGTCTAGATAGACATCTTAAGTTGAAGGAGGTATATGAATTTATGATTTAAACTGGAGAAGAAACTTGGATAAACTTTAGATTAAATGTATATTTTATGAGCTTATGAGCTAGTTATTAATGATGTGACTAATAGTGGACTTTCCCAGCATCTTAACAATACTGAAATTAGCTTTGTTAAATTTTATTTTCCTTGCCAACATATATTATTAAATGTATTATTTTTTATCCCTCAGTGGTCTGCTTGATCATTTCCTCCCTCTTCAGATTGAGTCGCGTATCTTTGAGCAGAGAACTCTTGACGACTTCATACTTCTTCTGTGACTCCTCGTGGGTCAGGGTCAGGCGCTGTTGAACCATTCTCTTATTGAGCTCCAGGTCCTTTGACTGCTGCACCAGGCGCTTGTAGTCATAGTTGTCGAATTGATTTTCGAACTTGTTAAGGAACCGATTGAGGGACTTTGACTCCGAGGTGAGCTGTTCAATAAGTGTAAAAGTGAGTGTCGATAGGGTTTCGATATAGCTCCCACTTACGTCTTCGTAGTGACGCTGCAGGTTATTCAGCAGACTGACAAACCGCGACTTCAGGTCATTCAGACAGGCATTGTAGGCGTACAGAGACTGCTCGGGCGTCAGTTCGCCCTGGTAGGGCACCAGATAGGGAGCCAAGAAATCGGCAGGCTTACTAGCAATTTCTTTCTTGATTTCCTCTTCCTCTTCGAACTGGAAATACATTAGTATAAATCATTTTCTATACAATTTTATAGATTAACTTCGCACCTGCTTCATCCTTATAGCTCTGGCTGCCCCATTTCGCAATGGATCGAAGATGCTGAACTTCAACTTGGGCTCAGCCCTTTCAGACCTACGCACATCAAAGATGTCGTTGATGTCCTCAAAGATTTTCCCAAAGTTCTTCGCCAGTTGATCCTGGTAGTTGAGTTGATCGCGCAAGAGACGGTAGAGCTCGAGATTAGTGCGCGTGGGATCTAAAGGATTGGCCTAGGCGAGATTTACGCATAAGAAAGAATGTGAAATAGCCTAAAATGATTTCTTTACCTTGTATATCTTGGTTAGTTTCTCATCATAAACCAGCTCCTGGCCATAATCCGGCCTTGGTGGGCACGTAAACTCCACTGTGGTGGCCGTGAGGGCTCCAAACGTGTAATGGAACTTGAGGACGATTTTATTTTGTTGGAAAAGAAACATGCGCGTGGCTATATCGGTGTTTCCTATGTCATCGGAATCGCCTTTGTGGAATTTTTCAATGACTTTCTAAAAGAATTGCTTATAATATTGCCTAGAACATAAGTTGCTTTCATTACCTTCAGTACATTTCTGGCTTCAGTAAACTGGAACTCCTTGTACCAGCACTTGTCCATGCGGCCCTTGTAGTGGAGAATCAGTGACTGCGGCTCGACCTCCATCATGTCCAAGGAATCTATCCTGGAGCCCGAATAGAAGTAAACTTTACGTTGCTGCGAGGTGTCGGAAAAGTACTCCATGGCTGAAAAAATTAATTTTATATTTACACTCTGGCTTTACAAATAAATTTCTAGAGCTTACATTTTAAGCTGTCGTTGCGTCCCTTGGCGAATATCTCCTCGAACTGATCGGTGGCATAGGTGTACTTGACGTGGCGCATGCGATCGGACCGGTTTTCGTAGTACTCGTACCGGATCTTGGGATCTGTGCACTCGTCGTTGTTGTAGATGGTCAGCTGCATCACCTTGCCATCGCGCTGGGAGTAGGGAGCAAAGCGCTCGTGGATCGCCCCCTTGTACTGGATTTTCTTTCCGCCGCTGGGAAAGCGCCGCTCGAAGTCGGCCAGTCCGATGTGGAGTCTCTCCACCCACTCGCAGATGCAGTCCAGGTGCTTCTCCTCGGCAATGTCACGATCCTCCTCGGCAATGTTCTCGTCGGAAGCCATTTTGTAGGTGCGCATCTCGGGCGGCTCGCCGGGCAGCATGTGCTCCCAGTCGGCGGTCTCCCGCAGATCCCATCGCAGATCGCCGACCCGCTGGTACTTCTGCTTGTTGACATAGTAATTGTACTGGTTCCAGACGCTATCGATCAGGATGTACTGCTTGCAGCCGGTCTCGCAGATGAATCCTGTCGAGGGCTCTATGAAGGTGGCCGAGGGTGGAGCCTCCACAACGTCCCCGTTCACGTCCACGTAGGTAGTCTTCGGCTTGATGCTCCAGGGGGCATTGTTTATGATCACCACCCAGGCATGACTGCGCCGATAATGGTGCCGGTCCACGGCCAGCAGCTCTAGGTCCTTTCGGAATATCCCATCAATGGTTAATCTCCGGTTCACATGCACAAGTGCACGCTGCTATGCTTATTATTGTCACTTACCTCCATTTTCTTACGAATTATTTCATCCTGAATCCGCTTCTCTTCGGCCTCCTTCATCCTGTGAACCTCAGCGATATCCTCCTCGAGATGACTCTGCAAGTCCGGTAATCCGCGCAGCTTGTACTTTTGTCCCGGCTTCTCGACTGGCTTCACCGCATCCTCGGGCTCCACCTCGACAATGGGATACGGATAGGGAATGGCCAGTTGGTCGTTGATCACGGTCTCCTCGCGGGCCACACCGGAGACAACCAGAGCGGGATGTCCGGCCCCAATGAGCATGCTAACCAGCAGGGTGGCCATCTCATAGGAGTTGCCCTTGCGGCGCCTCAACAAGGTGTCGGGGGAAATGAGGCGGGTGGGCTGGAAAACCAAGGGGAAATGCATATAAGAATCAGCTTTGTTTTACATTATTTTAAAGTATATGGGCTTAAAGTTATAATTTTTCTAATGCCTAAGTAGTATTTGTTTTTCCTTTTATTATCCTTTCATGGTAATCCTGCCTCGGATGCCAATATGCAATATCTGTGCTCGATTTTGTTATCTATATACATGTACAAGTGAAGATAAAATATATGTGTGTAAGCCGGACTCAGGAAACAGCAAGGCAGTTTCCAGGAAATTTGGCACAAACTATTGCGCAGCACGAGACAAGAAGGAAATCTTTAACTACCTTTAGCACCCTGTTTACCTGCCCGAAGCAAATAAATAACTATGTGTGCATGTATATGGTCCTGTAAACACAGCAGGAGTCAAAAGCCGTGTAGGTTATATATTTTACAACCTCAGAAAAGTTATATCCGTTTAGGAACAGCGGGAATGTGTAAAAAAATGGGAAATAAACCTGTCGATCAGTTTGGATCTGGGTTTCGCGGTCATTGATAGGCCTTGACCGATTTGAGAAGTGAAGAATCTTTCTTATCTGGAAACAAGAATTTTTTTTCCAAGGTGGGTTTTATCAATAAAGATTATTGTTTAGAGAATTCGTTTATTAGAAGTCTTAATAAAGGTTAGTTTTTAGTACTAGAATAGAGATATCTTCATTTTAACATATAGCTTACAACTGTTAAGAAAACTTTAAAGACCGCAAAGGAACTAAGAAATGTAAAGTAACTGTAAGAAAATTTAAGAAAATGTAAGAATTTATCCGAAATCCATGACTTAAAGTCTGCAGAAAACAACATCAGAGATCTTTGATTGCAGGGAACCTCTTTTGAGGTATTAACGATATGCCTTTATTTATTCTCGGTTGTTTTTGAACGCTCTTAGATTTGCGGATGTCATTCAGAGAGGGAGAATCCCCGTACAATCAGCGGTCTGTTTTCGTTGCATCCTTCGGCCGACGCGGCGAGGTAGCGAGGCCAGGACAGGCCCACTCCCATTTAATCCGCCTCGGGTATCCTTTGTCCCGATTGTTTACCTGCACATCTGCAACTGCCCCGTAGGTGGCTGCGTGACCCCGTGCCATTCATCTTCCCTCCGTTCCGCGAAGACTTAGGAGACAATCCTGCCAACCGGAATCCTGGAATTCTTTGCATGTGCGCTGTGCCTGCGATGAGCTGCATCCGAAACTGTGAAGCGTAACGAAGCGGCCATTAACGCGGGAAACGCTGGCAATTATTGTAGGCCATCGTCTTCTACCCCCCAAAATGTTTGGTTCTTGTGCAGTTTGGTTGACATATCCTCATACATATATGTAGACTCTGAGATTGCGACAGAGGAAGCGGGGGCAGAAGATTCAATTTTGTAGCGTTTCATATTTACCATTCTTATATTTTTTATTAATAGTTTCGAGAACACTCCAAATATTTCTATGAATATTCGATTGTTTTTCCCAGCAAAGCCACCTTATAAACCTTAAGATAAATAAAGACTTTCGTGATAGGCCAAGCAACCCTTATTTTCGCAACTAAAATGGCACAGTCATTCGTTGCAAAATGTACTATAAGTTGATATATATTTCTTGATAAAGAGCCAATATAGTTGCAAAAATACAATCCAATAAATGGTTAAATCCCGCCAAATCAAGGAATTCCTGAGGCAGCGAAGCGACCTAGAACTAAACAGGATTTTAGCGATTTTTCGTGGAGGGTCCCCCCGGGTGCTGCACCTTTCCGTTTCTACCCTGGCACGGCATACGCCCCGTCGCTTCGAAGAAGGCCATTAAAATGCAAAATCGCCGTGTGAAGCCATAAGAATCACAATGGGTACGAGGCGCGCAGTCATCGGTGGAGTTCGAGGTCAAACAACGCACACATCGATTAGTCAGCGAAAAACCAGTCAGTCAGTCAGTCAGCAAGCGGCGTCTAATTGAATTCGATGCAAACGGCAGTACCTGGCCGGCATTGCAGTCGAGGACTGCTCACTGTTCCAGCTCTCTTCCAGCTCTCTTCCAGCTCTCCTCCAGCTCTGTTCCAGCCCTGAGCCCGGCAGCTATGCCCGCTTTCCTGGCCCGCTATCACTGCGGTCGCGCGTAATAAGAAACGCTTCAAGGTTATTCGAACGTGTTAAATTGGGATCGGGATCGGGAATGGATGGCATGGATGGCAGGCCCAGTAGTCGCAACAATGGAGGAGCGAACATGACGAAACAAAGGGACAAATGCACAGCGAGAATGGAGCAGCAACGGGCGCCCGGTTGCTCGAACAGGGGCCCTAAGCTCGAATTACAGCCACTGCTGTGAGCGATATTCAGATTAGATGATGAACTCAAAGGATACCTAGTAGCTGAGTTACTAAAGAGAAAGTAACAATGTTTTATAAGCATTTGAAAAATATTATTAAAGACTCTTAGAATATCCTTAAACAGACTATGATTAAAAGTTTGAATTAATCCGGCTACAAATACTTCAAAAATTATGGGAATATGAAATATATACTGTAAATTTGTCTAACAGTAAAACTTATGAATTTCTATAAAGATTAAAGATACCGATAATAGATTGGAAACAAACTGATTTTTAGACATAGTGAACTCTAAAATAGAAAAGAATAGAAATAAAGTATTCTAATTTTATAAAAAAAAAATGTCGACCATTTTAAATTTTTTTATTTTCGGGTGTGTCTTAAGAATATATTATTTTAAAGACAAATTCAATCAACTTTTAAGCAGAAAAACGAAATAAAAAAATAGTTCAAGAAGAAATTTTCGATACATTAGAAAGGTCCTTGAAATTATTTTAAAATTTCTCTATTTTTTTATTACTTTAGGCAAAACCCTTTCGACTTTAGGTTGACATTACACTTTATAGCATTCTTAAAATATTATTTAGAAAATCAAACAATCAGTGCTTTCCCTTAGTGCAGCATACCCTTTCAATCCCAAGACTTACAGGGCACAAAAACGACAACGTCCGTCCAAAGGGAAGAAGCACAAAAAAAAGCGAGAAAAAACTGCGCCAAAAGCGGCGAAAAATTGCGAAAAAGGGTGGCGCGTAACAGAGTCGTCTGCCGAGACAGAATCACTTTCAGTTGCCACCCTGCTGAATGGCTGCCACCGCTCGCGGGTCACAACTCAAAACAATGCGGCTCAAGACGGGGTTGGCAGACAGGACACAGGACACGGGACTCGGAACACAGGACACGACAATGCAGTGGCAGTGCCAGTGCCAGTGCCACACTCTCACACACATGCCACCACCCACTCCCGCATCCCTTCGTTAGACTAACCTGGGGCGAAGGACGACTCGCTGGGGAGGTGGCAGCGGCACAGCCACATCGCTTATCGGGATGCATAATGAGCCGCCGCTGCCGTCTTTTCCATGAGAGCGCTGAAACAAAGCGGTGAAATTCAGCGCGGTTCCTTGAGTCGAGCTGAGCTAGGTCCTTTGCGGTCGATGGGCGTCCTGCGTCATCCAGCGCGATGCCGTCTTCCCGGAGAGGAAGTCCCCGGCCGGGCCTTTTGCGGGGCCGCCGCATGTGTAAGTTTTTAAATGAGCACACACGATGAAAATCAGCGACTTAACCCCTTTATGATAATGTACTGCACGGAAGTGTTATTGTCCTGGGGACAAAAGGACACACGGCGGCGTCGACACTAGCGGCCGTAATACGCGCCCCCATCATCTTTTCCCCATCGCCATTGCCATTGCCTTCAGCATTATCCACACCTCCCCCTTGGACTAATCTTGGCCGAGCAACCCAACCCAAGCCAAGGAGGAACCCGCTCACTATTTGCTCGGTGGGTGTACGTACGTGGATGTGTCTATAGCGCCATTCACCACGCCGGGATTTTATTATTTCCCCGGCTTCCGCGACCCGGGTCCCCGGGCACATAAAAGTCCCGGCCAATAGACGCTCTTAAAAACGGCCAAGATTAAGAGATATAAACACGCGAAATTAAGACATTTGATTCCCCCAGAATAGTCAGTCAAAGCCCGTGGCTTGCCCGTGCTGGAGCCTAATGGTTTGGGTCGCTGTATAGTTGGGACGGAAGACCATCATCATCATCACGACTTCAACTACATCCCAGCAGGAATTATGCGTAGTAGTTAGGAATATAGGCCACGCCATATTAGTCTAGTTTTCTGCGGAAACAGTTGAATTGAAAATTTAAAGTGTCCTTGATGTGGAATTTTGAAGCTGGGAATTAAGTCAGTTTCTCTTTCATTAAGAAGTGAAGAGAGAAATGTATTATATTTGATATTTTTCCTGAATGACTGATATACTTTTTATAGGCTAAGAGTTTAGAAATAATAAATGAACAATAAGGGGGCTGGAGGTTGGAGATTCAAGTAATTATTTTTCTACCCTTGTTGGGCTCTATAATTTTAGTCAGAAGCTTGCAACACAGTGAAGGAGTCATTTCAGACCCTATAAATCGTATATATTCTTGGATATGTCCGGCAAGAAAAATTGACCAATTTTATAAAAAAAATCCAAATATCTCGGTCTAGGAATTTTGTATACATTCCCCTATCCCCTTACTGAAAATCAATTACTGATAATATCCCATATTTACTATACTTGATGTCCTTATTAGTTTATTAGCATCCTCATTGCCAAGCTTTGTAAAAATTTCCATAACCCCCGGACTCTTCCTTACATAACATCATCTCCCGAGGCATTAAATTTCGAGTCCTGCTGCTGTGGGCCATTCTTATTCAATATCGCGCCGTCTGAGCTAAAACGAGTATGTATTCGATGACGATGATGATGGTTTTAAACTCCGCCGTTGTCTTTAGGATACAGAACCGTACAGCCGGTGGACACAGGCCAGCCAAGTGGATGGGGGGGACATAGAAGCAGGAGCTGGGGCTGGAGCACCCACCGCCTGAATGCGGCATCCTAACGACGGCGCACAACTTACAATCACAGATTCGATCCAAGTCACATGGCGTTGCCCACAGCGAGGATAAATGCGACGGACACACGACGTCGCTAAGAACGGACGCGGAATGGGATGAGATGCGAGGCGGCGGACGGACATGGGCCTGGGTCAGAGCATGGGCAGGGTGATGGAGATGGTGATGAGAGTGGGGGGCCGCGGGTATCGAGTGATGTGACGGGGGTCGCGAATCCAGACAGATGCGGACACTGATGCGAGGACTCGGACACAAAGTCGATGTGTGTTTGGTTTTGGTCTGCTTTTGAGCAAAGGAAAACGCCACTCCATCGCGGACAAGGCGAGTAAGTGGAGCCGACGACGACGAGTCCTGCAGTCGACAATGGTCGTGGATAGAAGCTAGATGGGGCACTGAACGAAATCTGTGGGAATATTGGCAAGAAAAACCTTTGGAATGTATGTGAGGAAATAATAAGAGTTTTGTTCTTATTTATAAACATTTCATACTCAATTGATAAATTTCTGAAAAGGTACTTATATTACTAAACTGCATTCTTTTCTTGTCGCAACATTTTCTTCCCGTGCAGATGGTCGGCGCTCGATGTCCGCGGCAATGGCCGTGTCAGCGACAGCGAAATTGGCGTCTAGTTTATTGTAGCCACGAAGGCTGTTGGCCATCGTTGGAGCACCTTTGGCGGTGGGACGGTAGGACGCAGGACGTCAGGACGTAGACATGGTGGGTGGTGGTTTGGGTATAGCCAGGAGAGCTGGAGATTGGAGGATGCGGATGTTCTGCGACTTAAACCGAGCATGGCATGGTAAACAGCAGCCGCGGGCAGCTGCAGGAGGAGGATGTGGAGGTGGGGATGGAGGTGGAGACTGCGGAGCGAAGGGCAGCCAACGTCATCAGTGTTCGCCTGTCTGACCATATATGGCCAAGTCCTGCGTCTGGACGTGGACGCGGACGTGAAGACTCGCCGCCAGTTTTCCGTCAGGGAGACGCTTTTCTTTGTGAAAGGGTTGCAACCCGAACGAGCACAGTTTGGGGGCCCCTTGGCTGGGCTTTGCCAGTCCCAGTCCCTGTACCAGGCCCTGTGCCTGTGCCAGTGGCACTTGGCCCGATCTCGAGTGAATTGCTCTCCAGCCGAAGGAAATCGATATGCGCATAGTCGGCGGGGGGAACGGCAAAAGACGAGTATCTGGAAGATGTCTTGTCGCAGCGACACTTTTTTGTCGTTGTCGCTAATCCGCTGGGTGTCAGATTGATTTTGTTGCTAAAAAATATATCGATCGAAAGTTCTTAAGGATCTTAATATATATTATTATTATTAATTAATAAGTTAAAATTTTTTTTTATTTAAATGCAATATTCCTTTGCACGTATTATTACATGACAGACTCTCCTATTACTATACAATTTGTTTTGAAAGAGCATTTAATTGTCGAAGTAAAGACTGCTGTCCTTTCCCCATTTTATTTTTCGCTAAAACACCGTCAGTCCGTCCGTTCTGCCTTTTGTCATCGAAGTCGAAAGACGACAACGTTCGCAATTGCAAAACTGACCAAGCAACACGACACGCTATATTCTATATCGTTGCAACTCCGCGACTCTGTGCACTCAACCGGAAGCGACAGCGTTTTCATCCCCCCGAGAAAAGGAACTGAACATCGCCGCCGTTTCGGTATCGTATTTGGTTTCCTTTCCCAATATGCGACGACACTCCGACCTCACCTCGCACCGAAACAGTAACCTGGTGCTAAAATCGCACAAGGATGAAAGCTTGTTTTAGCTTGCAAATAAGAAAATATTAGGAGATCAAAGGACTCTTTTTATGACTCGAGAAATGTATATATTTTTAGTAAAGTAGGACAAGATGGGCAAAATTTGATTACATATGTAAGTCACATAGATAGATAGTTACGCCTTTCGATTATGTCCATTAAATTCTCAGGGGATGCGCCTTGGACATCTGTTGTCCAGAATTCACTTTGATGGGTTAATTATTTTTTTGATTTTTTTTTTTTCATATTTGCTAACTTTACTGGAATGGAATTTCGGTATATCTACCCACTTTCTTGATCTATTATTATTCAGATGGTTGTAAAATCTCTTACATTCTGAATTCTTTCTTAAAATAAAAATATCATGATTTGTTTTTCTTGTAAATATTAAAATAACCTGATTTGTTTTTTATTATCCTGTTGACTTTAAATTCACTTAGCAATAGCTGTTATTGTCCTGTCAATAAAACTCTTCTGGCCTATTTGGAAGATTCATTAGACGTGGACCCTTTTTGGGCAGCCACTCAACACGTGCATAAAATCGCGTTTTATCGCTTTTCGTCGCCGTCGCATCCTTTTCCTTTTCTCTAGGTCCTCGCATTTCTCGGCGAGACGAGTGAACGGCAAAGGACATCACTCTTGAGTTTACAGCGTCAGCGCATATCGCCATCATTTAACCGCATTGTGACGTCTGTACCTCTTAGTACTTGTTGGACAAGGGTAGCTTCGATTTATAAATGATATACTTGTTATTTAAGCTTGTCAAGGTTTTAATTCCTTAGAAACGCTTTCATATATTAATTATCTTAAGAATAGAATAGATTTATAGAGTAATAGATAGAGTATAGTTAAAAGTTATTATTTGTATGGTAATAATTATCACATTAGGTAATTTCTAGTCGAGTTTATCCCTGTGAGGGATTCGTTTTTTACTTTTTATGCTGCAGTGCAGGGAATGTCGAACACGTTTTGTGAAAAGACGCAAAAGAAAGCCTACTTGAGTGGTGGCGTGAGTTCACACGAATGAATACACGCGGCGGGGCAATGCTAGTTAACATGTAACGTGTTTCAATTGATTTGTTTGCCCCTGCTCCGCCTTCAATTTGGCAGTAAAGTAGCCTTCTTAACGGTTCACAGGACCTCACGATTCCAGGGCAAATATTTGTGCGGTTTTTCCGGTTTTAATAAGAGATAGGTGGTTTTTAGTTCATTGGTGTAACTTTTAAACTGACTTCAATTGAAATCTTAAGATCTTTTAACCAATTTAAAAACTTTTCTCATATGTTAATATTTCAGGTACACACTAAATATAATGTTAAGAATATTTAAATATTAAAATATTGTGTTTACAAAGCATAATACATCAGACCTTAAATTATTAATGATAGGTTAATAAATCATCATTATAACCATAATATCTTGTGCAAGCAAAAATCCCAAACAAATCCATTTAAGTCTAAATATATACATCCTTAACATTTGCTTTCGTAATTAGATGTCACAGAATTATATTCGATATTTATTTTCTTAAAAAAGTTTTCGAAAAAATTAAGTTTTAAAATGTAGCTATCATTGATACGAGGACCATTTAACTGGCTAGCCACTGGCACGTGGTACAAAAATAAAATAAAAATAATTACTTGTGGGAACTGGGAAAATAACAGAAAGCGCAAAAGCCAGACAAACTTTTTCCTTTTACTCTTGTGAACCCTTTTTGGTATCGAAACAAGAAAAAGAAATAGAATGCCGAAGAAAGGCAAAGAGAAAAAACTGTGTCAAACAAATTGTGTGATTATTTTTTCTGAAAGAGTGCTAAAGTGAAATCGAAGTTGAGGGGCTTGTCATTTTAAGGTCAAAATTGGGTAGAGTATAAATTCTAAAAATTAGCCAGCTTTATTATTTATATAAAATAACCATTAAAGAAGTAGTAGAAATATTCTTAAAATAACATATTTTAAAACCCAGTCAGGCACTCGTGATATAGCAACTCTAATTCGTAATCAAAGAAGCTGTGGCTGAGAGCCTTGCCTTCAGGATGTGGTGGTTGGGTTGCAGGACCTCTTGGCATCTTAAAATTTGCAAACCCTGTTGTAGCGGCTACCAAAAATCCGTTGCTTTTGTGTGTCCAGCTGCTCTGCACTTACATATTTTCGCCGCATAACCATATGTACATACACTTCTTTCTATACATATATATATATCGGCATTTATATATGCTGCCATATGAGTATAAACAAATATGGCCCGTGGTGTGTGCGCGCGTGTGTGTGCAGTGCAAGTGCGATGCAAGTGTACATGACTGCTTTCGGACCTATAGCAATTAGCAACTGATTGAACCCGTACATAAGCCCGTATCTAACGTCGTCCATCTTAGGTGCAAAGAATATCTTAACAAAGCTCTGTGGCTCGGGCCCGGCCAATACATAAGATGGTCCAAGGATACGGGAAAAAGTGCATGTGTCTGCGTTATTTGCATGTGGCTCGCACTCGACTGATTCTCTTGCCAGGATACGAAAGGATACGAAACGAAAGGAGGTGCTCGGAGCGTGTGTTTGTGTGTGCATTTCTTGGTCCTCCACTTGCTTGCAGCATATAGTTTAATTTTGAAAAGGATTCGTCTGCCTCTGCTAGAGCTCCGGCTGTGGCTCTGGCTCTGGCTCTGGGTCTGGCTCTGGCTATGGCCAAAAAGGACATCCCGCTCGCACTTGTGGAACCTACTCCTGGGGTCTCCTCTCTCGCTTCCTCAGCTGGACATGGCCGATAGTCCGTAAGTGGCCAGTAGTTGATGGTCGAAAATGCTGCGTCTGGTCGTCCTGTCCTGGTCGTCCCAGCTCCTCTGCCTCTTCAATTGTTTCAATTTCCCAGCTTGCTGGAAAATCCAGAGACCAAGGAGACCGACGAGGCGAAGGAAACGAAGGATACGACCAAGGCGGCCATCGGCCAGCGGCCTGCATTTGGCTTAGATTGGAAGGACAAATTCCAGCCTGGCCGTTTGCCTTCTTCTTACGCGGCATCCTGGCACACACACACTGTCACACTGGACCAGGTACAGCCATAGCTAGAGCAGAGTCCTGCTGACAAAAGAGCCAGGACGAAAGGGGTGGAGGCGCATTAAAACAAAGGAGCTACGAGCTCGAATATGCAAATCATAGGAACATAGAGCAGCGCCAGCAATGGCACAAAATAGAAGACTACTGCAGGCCCAGGAGGAAGGACAGCAGGGCGAAGGGACGAGTACGGGCACTGGGATGAGGGCGAGCCGAGCACGAGGACGAACTGGGTCCAAACAACTTGCGAGAGCTGCGGTTTTGTCTGCTCAAATCGCCTTAGCTTAGACAAAACTGCAGATAATGGATAAGGAGGCAGGCGGACTCTAGGTAGCAACCAAAGAACTGCCACTCCGAGTCCGACTCCGAGCAAGAGTGTGAGCATGAGCAGGGGAGTGCAAGTATCTTGCAGGACCGCCCAGGTCAGCACGAGTTGCGGACAACGGATTAGGTTGTCTCCATACTATGAGGCCCGGGTCCGAAATGCCGTCCCGAATGTATCTGGAAAATGTGAAATCAGGTGGTTTCGAACTGTATGTTATCTGAAGGATTGTGCTTGCCATAAAACAGTATATTCCATATGGTAATGGATTATGCTGTGTACAGCAGGTGAAGCTCAATGAAGTATACATTACAATATACGACTTATCTTTGCACGATCAGTTTCAAGGTTAATTGCAATAGACATAAAATAATAGAAGGGGTTGATGTTTCGAGCGTCCGCAACTCCTACCCTTTCAGATCACTAATATAATATAAATAATGTTAATATTATTCTATCCTTTATGTAAGTATGGGCACAACGAGTTATGTTGTTTATTCATTAAGCATAAAGCTACGGCCTACAAAAATGAAAAATTATTGTATCAATTTGTAAGATGTTCAGTATCTGATGGTTTAGAACAAACGAGAGATTCTAGCAAAGGAATTTAACCAATTTAATTGATAATTTCAGAAAATATTGAATGAAAATATTCAAATAGTAAGATTTACCTCTAGCTACCCTAAATTAATGTAAAAATTATATAGAAAACTGTATTTACAGTTGCCTTTGGAGGGTTTCGCTGTGTTGTTGATTACTTTTTTTTTTTTTTTCAAACATTTTGAACTACATAAAAATGGCTTCTATCTCTTAATTATAAATACACAACTATTTTTGAAGGACCATTGTTAAATGTCAACTCCGCCCTGTAGAACTGCGCACTAGTTCGTGGGTGCTGATATAAGTACCCATAAACAGACCACCACTACTCACTCTGCTAACCCTAGCCAATGCGTTTTACCATTTCTACTTTTGTATGAAATGTCCGCAAATAGGGTCAATCGCCACCACATCGTTTACAATAGGGTTAGTGAAAAGGGTACCCATGCAAGGGTTAGTCAGAAGGGTACCCATGCAAGGGTTAGTCAGAAGGGTACCCATGCAAGGGTTAGTCAGAAGGGTACCCATGCAAGGGTTAGTCAGAAGGGTACCCATGCAAGGGTTAGTCAGAAGGGTACCCATGCAAGGGTTAGTCAGAAGGGTACCCATGCAAGGGTTAGTCAGAAGGGTACCTTTGCAAGGGTTAGTCAGAAGGGTACCCATGCAAGGGTTAGTCAGAAGGGTACCCATGCAAGGGTTAGACAGAAGGGTACCCATGCAAGGGTTAGTCAGAAGGGTACCCAGATAAATTTAATACATAATAAGTTGCTGATTTCATTTCATATTTCACATATTTATTTTAAAAAATAACAAAAAAATTTAATCTAATTTGGCCTCCTCCTTATGTTTGCTGCTGCTGGTATTTTTAAAATGCCGCTTTTTTTGTAACTGCATGGCCCTGCGCAGTTGGTCCTCCGCTGGACCATCATCATGTAACTTGTTTATGGCATCTGAAAATAAAATTAAAATAAAAGAATGAATTTTGATTCTAACAAAG